>BLSH010053187.1:1814467-1849301 GCA_018402905.1 Glandirana rugosa | reverse complement strand
CCCAAGACCCAAGCCCATAAACTAGTGCGTACAACTTATCGACGTCCCGTCGGTTAGTTGTTCACAAAGTGACCAAACGGGAATCTTCGGTAGTGTGGCAGTAGACTCTACCTAGTCCAGTCAGATCATTCTGTAATGCAGGATGAGATGTTATTAGATCTGCAATCTGTTCCTAAAAGCAGTAGTAATCTCTACCTAGTCCACAATCAGATTGATGAGATGATATTAATATTATATCTGCAATCTGTCCCTCACCGTGCCGGCAGCATCCTCTCCCTAGACTAGCCTGAGAACATGTGACATGCAGCACTACGTTACTCCAGCTTATACAGAGGCTGGGTCACATGATGCACTGGCCAATCACAGCCATGCCATTAGTAGGCATGGGTGTGATGGCTTCTAAGGGCAAACCAGTGAAACACTTGTTGATTGGCTGCCCTGCAGCTATTCAACATGCGTGATCAAATACCCGAACCCAGAACCCGAACCCAAACTTTTTTTCAAATGTTCGAGTCCGGGTCACGGACACCCCAAAGTTCGGTACGGACCTGAACTTTACAGTTCGGGTTCGCTCAACTCTAGTTGTCAGGCTACACAAGATAGTCCTGTTAGTGGCATGTCCTCCAGGTAAGATAAATTGACAAAAACTTTATACATTGATGTATGATGCAAAAGTCTAAAAATACCCAACCCCTCTGAAGTGGTAGACCAGACCAACATGTTATTTTCACTTGATAAAAAGTACTTCCATGTCAAATCCACTTGTGTTATTCAATAAGTTATGGAAACCATGGATGGATAGCAATATTATATTGACATTTTGTGACGCCTTTTGATGTAACCTATTGTAATACCTGTTGGTTCTAATTCCACTGCATGAGACCATTTCGTCTGCAATTTAAGTTGTTTCAGCCCTTTATTCCTCTTTGGAAATCTGTTACCACATTTACTATGCTATATGTTTAACCCTAAAATTCAATAAAAATATTGATAAACAAAAGTCTAATAGGTTTAGGATTTATATAAATTTTACCTGAAGAAATGAACAGGTACTATATCACTATTTACGTTGTACAGGTACCCTTTGGCCAGTAACCTGCTCCTGTTTGGACACTTTAAAAAAGTCTTGCAATGCCTCATCCATTTCAGGTCAACATAAGAAGCCTAAATGTAAAAAAAGTACAATCTAAGTTTAGGCACCTTTGAGTTTTTATTGTATGCTACCCCTCTAGCTAGGAGAGTAGTCTAAAACAGGGGTCTCCAAAGTAAAAAAAAAGTTTACTGGCCTTCAGACTCTAGGGGGGTAGAAAATGTTCTGAGCTCAGCATCGGTGAGGGTAAACCTGGCTTCCGGGTTGGTGGTCAGTAGGAGGAGCAGTGTCCCATCATTGGTATTAGTGGGAGGAATAGTGCCCCATTGTTGGTGTCAATGGGAGGAATAGTACCTCATATCATTGGGAAGAATAGTGCACCAGGGGCTGGATAAAGGCTATTAAAGGGCCGAATCTGGCCCTCAGGCCGCAGTTTGGGGACCATTGGTCTAAAGTAATACCATTTAATTCAGTAACCTATTTTTTTGAAACACAGAGGAGTAGTGTTAATTTGAATTCCTGTGCAATGCTCCACATCATAACACTAAAGCCTTGTACACATGATGCGATGGTCGTACGACCAAACGGCCCAAATCGTATGTTGGCTGTTGTATCTCGCATACTGACGTGCACTAAGCGATCGCACAACTAAGCCTAATGTAGTGACGTGTTACAAGGGTATAACGAGGAAGTTCAGGTGCATGTGATTTGTGAATTAGGAACGTAGGTTTCCCAGAACGGATACTTCTGGGAGTTCCTAACTTCTGAGCATGCGTGTTTTGCACGTACAACTTGTTGGACCAACTTCTCTGTGTACACGGTACAACAGTCGTACGACCGCTTGTTGTACAACCAATGTTTTCTAGTCTGCTCATCCAATCTCTGTTGTACAACTGTCACATGTTGGCTGTTCTAATCGTGCGTACGAACGGTTGGATGATTGTACAACAAACGGAAGACGTAAAGGGGGAAAATCATTATTTTTCTTGTAAATAACACAATGCTCTTTTAGCATGGTTTACCTTAAGCAATGTTATTTCTATCATTTCTAATGGCAGAGCTTCTTATATTTCTAAATATGACCTATAAACAATTTTGTCTCACCTTCTAAAACTAAGAGGCCCACTAATCTTCAAATTAGCTGTTTTACTCAATCTACTACCTAGAATAATTTGCCACCTTGTGGTGAGCGTGAAAGGATGGAAAGTTCACTTTTATTCACAGATGTTGAGCTTTATGGGTCTTATATCAAACCTACTTGGATACTGTATGCCAGATTACTTGGAAAAAAATATGGGTACTGGTTGACCTGCTAAAGAATTAGTAATTCTTAGCCAATTTTGTCATTCAGTGTCCCCTGTTGCAAAAAGTAGTGTGGTCTGGGATCTTCACTGCAGCTTTAGGATAGCCTATACTCATTCCCAGCTTCCTAATTAGACAATTAAGCAAAAGCAGCACACCAATGAGGTAATCCCTCTTCTAACTCTGCTTTTACCCCCTGTCAGCATGTTCAAGCCAGTATATGGGCATCACGGCAAAACCAAAGTGCATTTGGCCCTTTCTTTTTTTTTTTAACGATTTAATGATCATATTTCAGTGGAATGTCTATATCCAGGCTATAATAATGAAGCTATAGTAAATATCAGTTCAACAACTAAAAAATGTTTAAAAAAAATTCACACGATTAATATAGCTTTTCTTTAAGGGTGATATCAGGTAAATGAGTTGTACTCAGTCCCTTGCTGAGGTTGCAGATATTTAGCACTGTGTGCTTTAGTATGGTTCTAGGTGTCCAGAGTTTGAAAAATAGCCATTTCAAATTTGTATCCTAATAATAATGATATATGACTGTCAACAATGCTGTGCGCATGAAAAATACATTAATAATGTTATGAGGCTTACTTTATTTCAAGGTTACATACAAATTAGGACAGTGTGTTCTTTTTTGAATTTGGCATTTGTGGATCAATGCTAAGATGTAGAAAAATTTAGTCATTTAGGTTATATGCTTTTTCTAGCGTACGAGTTTATATAGCTCACTAAAATTAATGTACATCTGTCTTCTTAACTCAGTGATTGCGGATCCAGCTGCCATCCTAAACTTATCAGTTTGTGCTGCTTGATTGGAAAGAAAAGAAATGTGATGCGCATATAGCTATGTCCAGAGATGTTGTCAGACCCCGGTACCCCGGCCATGTGCACTCAAACTTTTTTTTTTTTGAGTGGTCTAGGTATTTTCCTGCTGGCAATCACCCTTCAAACTTGACTGAAATCTGGTTCTGATTTTTCCTATATATTCATATTTTTATTTCTTCTTGTAATGACATTTTCCCTCTCTGTTCTTTTGAATTACGTTGGGTAGATAAGTTAATAAATTATAGAATAATGCTTAAAGCGATCTCTGTCATAATCAATAGCACAACCATCAGCCCATCAGTGCATACCAAGGTGCTAGGTGTATTCCTGGACTCTGAACCCTCCTTTAAGACCCACATCCAATCACTGTCCAAATCCTGCCGCCTCAACAACCGCAACATCCCAAAAATATGCCCCTTTATAACCAATAACACAACAAAGCTCTTAATCCACTCCCTGGTCATCTCTCGCCTCGACTACTGCTACTCCCTTCTCACTGGCTTACCTCTACATACTCTATCCCCCCTTCAATCCATCATGAATGCTGCTGCCAGACTCATCCACCTTACCAATCGCTCTGTGTCTGCTACTCCTCCTTGTCAATCCCTCCACTAGCTCCCGCTCACCCAACAAATTAAATTCAAAATACTAACAAAAACTTACAAAGCCACCCACAATTTAGCCCCCAGCTACATCACCAGCCTAGTCTGAAAATACCCACCTAATCGTTCTCTTCGTTCCTGTCAAGACCTCCTGTTCTCTTGCTCCCTCATCACCTCCTCCTTTGCTTGCCTCTAGGACTTTTCCAGAGCCTCTCCAATCCTATGGAACTCCTTACCCCAACCTGTCCGATTATCTCCTACTCTATGAGCTTGTAGACAATGTCTGAAAACCCTCCTCTTCAGAGAAACTTATTCTTCCCACACCTAACAACTACATTTCTATTTTCTTCATCTGTTCATCCCCCACAGTTATTACCTTTTGTTTCACTTGACCTTCCCTTCTAGATTGTAAGCTCGAACGAGCAGGGGCCTCTGATTCCTCCTGTATTGAATTTTATTGTAACTGTACTGTCAGTACCAGAGCCACAAGGTTAATCACAGATTACGTGGTGATGTCACATTCAAACCCCAACCTACGCGTTTCGTCATTTGATCGCACCTGGAGGATGTCCGAGTGCATGATGGTCTGACGTTTAACACTTATGATAGAAAGCTGTCTGTGCTAGGAAAGGGTTGGAACAAACAGTTGGCCCAAAAGGCTACAATTATAAATGCTGAAATGGCTTTGACTGTTTAAATCTAGTCATGGGCCCAGATTTAATCAAGAGATTTTGGTAATATTAATAAAAAGCAATTCCATGTATGTGTATATTGCTCATAAGTTATGTTGAAAGCAATAACAATAAAGGTACCTTTGGGTGTCCTTTTGAATGCCCAGATTATGTGACCTAGGACCACTGTTGGCTAAGGGCCAGAGCACTAATGGTTTAATTAAAAAAAAAAAAAAAAAACTAGGATTATACTGAATGCAAGAAACAGCCTTACCCACTTTTTGACATGTTCTGCTTCAAGGCCTTTTGCATTTCATTCTGGGTGGCATGGGATGTCCTTTGCTTGTTGGAACCAAAACAATACCTATATCCGGGATAGTAGCTAGCAATAGAGAGCGTTTGGGATGGAGCTAGGCAGGCTTACTTTATATAGTCTTGTGGTTTTTGAAATATTAATTTGCTTATCCTTTTAGGAAACACAACACATATTGCACTAAAAGTATTACTGGTGTAGAAGATCAGGTATGTCAAATACAAATGAAAGTGAATGTTGCACTTGCCCAGTTGAAAAAAAAAAAAATACTCCCAACTCTTAAGGGATTAAGATCCCAATTATAATTATGCTGAAGTGTGGTACCATCTTAGTTGTGGATTTATAATTATATGCTGCATAGCTGTATTATTGCAGCTTGCAAAATATTTAAAGCTCATTTACCTCCATTGGGAAAAAAGAAAACATTTTCAGAATAATAAAACTGAAAACCATGCCTTATCTTGAGGCTCAGAAAATGCAAACTCTTGTTCAGTACTGCTTTACACCACATTTGGTCCTGATAGCAATCACATCATAGCAATGACCGCAGAAGGATCCCGGTATGATCCAAATAACTACATCCAAGAAGGCTTGCCGCTCCAGGTGAGACTGTGTGAGCCCAATGGAGCTGGGTCGGTGCTTGCCCTGGCTCGTCACTGCAAATGCAAATAAGAAAGGAATGGCCGCACACCACCATGTAGTCCAAAGTCCTTTATTGGGACATCCCGAAAGGCATTACAGGACCAGAATGCACAGGTAGACCCGTTTCTTGCACTTCCATTGCGCTTAATCATTAGCTAATGATTAAGCGCACGAGTAGTGCAAGAAACGCGCCTACCTGTGCATTCTGGTCCTGTGATGCTTTTTGTGATGTCCCAATAAAGGACTTTGGACTACATGGTGGTGTGCAGCCATTCCTTTCTTAATTCAAATAACTACCCAGGGAAGATAGGCTTGTCATTTCAAAAGAATTACAGCACACTGTAAGCCTGCTCATAGCGGTGTAATTTGGATCCAGCATTCCTCAAAGCTGACCATGTTTATTCAGTTTTTGACAATCCATTGCTGTTGTGACTTTGCTCACTGCAGACACTATCATTGGTTTACTTTGGATAAAGAAGCAACCCGATTGTTCTTCATCTACTATACTGCATAAAGCCAAGAATGTGAAGCATGTTGCACTTCGGTGCTGATTTTTGTACTTCAGAGTTTTTTGTTTTGTCCATTCTACCACACATCTCCCGTATTCATCTATTAATGGTCGCCTCCCACATAGCACTTGT
Organism: Glandirana rugosa; assembly: GCA_018402905.1. NCBI lineage: Eukaryota > Metazoa > Chordata > Amphibia > Anura > Ranidae > Glandirana > Glandirana rugosa. The sequence continues at coordinate 1,843,206 of BLSH010053187.1, read as the reverse complement.
TTTCATTAGGTGTCTTAGGTTCCGGTTCATTCAATGTACACCCTTGAGGTTACTGCCTTTAGTAAGCCCACCAACTCTGCAGTCTAGGCAAACTTCAAACTTGTTCTTCTGGCATTGACAGTCATGACCTTTTCAAAGTTTGCTAGGTCACGCTTTAGGCCTATTCTCACTAGTCTGTTTATATGTAAAACAAGTGTAGAAAAGGAGTTGCTGTTGCAAGTCTTTGTTTATGTAGTTACACATATGCAAATGTCAGGGGGCCCAGTTCTGCCATAGTCCAGCTTTTTATTATTCTTGCCGCTAAGCGTATGTAAGAAAGTGTAGCCTTTATGAAAGAACAAACATTTTGAGACCTCACTTAGCTCAAATTCACAAACTAATCAAGGGGTAGGGAAGAGTCGAACCGGCCTGAGTTAATTTCAAGTGTTGTTTGGCGAACGTCAGAGACATTGGGATGCCAAGAGATGAATCTGTCAAATTAAAATGCCCATTTTCTGGGCTAATAGACAAGAGCGTGTAAAAAAATATAGCAATGAAATCTACCAGTGGAAAAAAAAAATTGTTTAAAAAATTACAACTGCCAAGAGCAGTTTTATTTTTTGAAAATCTTTTTATTGCTTTTAAGAGTAGACATGTACACATTAAAAAAAAAAAAAAAAAACCTACATAAACAACTTGCCCTCGCAGGGGCGGACCAGTCGGTCCAGTACAGTCTAACAACAGTAACTGCTAACCCTCCACAACTACTACTAATGCCCTCCAGAGAGGGTGGGGTATTGTCCAGAAAGCCATAACGGTATATCAGTGTGTGCACAAAGTTAGTTTAGATGTGGGCTCCATGCCCTGGATGGTTTAGTTGTTACGAGTTAGATGGTCAGCAAGTGATTGCTATGTCTCATGCAGCAGTAGAGGTGTTCTCAATCCAGCAGGACCATATTTTCTGAAACTTTAGGGGGCATCTTCTATTTATGTAAGCAGCCTTGTAAAGAGGTAGACTATCATCAATTAGCTTCTTCCAGAACCCAGTGGAGGGAGGTGATGCCTTTTTCCAGCTAATTGTAATGGCCTTGTGGGCATAAAAGAGAACAATACTGATAAGCGTTCTTTTGGCTTTTACCACAATTAACTGCTCCACCAGCCCCAACAGAGAATATCTCGGGTCTCTAGGTACCACAATCTTGATGGTCCAAGTGATAACCCCTATTACCTCTTGCCAATACCGTTCAATTCTCGGACACGTCAAAAAAATGTGGTAAAAGTCAGCTGAGGAGTGCATGCATCTCCAATACTCTGAGGAAAGAGCCGGACACATCTTATGCAACCTGTATGGGGTGTAGTATGCTCTATGTATAATCTTATACTGTACCATCTTATCCCTGGCAGATATCAGAGCGGAGAAGGGGAAATCCCATATCTCTATCCAGTCATATTCATTTAGATCTGGCATATTTCCAAGCCATTTTTGACGCAAGAAGGATAGCTCAGAGCTAGATGCTATAATCAGATAACCATACAACTGAGAGGTGGGTTTCTCCAGGCCTGGTACTCTGAGAGAGGCCTCCAGCTTGGAATAAGAGAGACAAACCGGTTGACCCAGGAATTGACATCTAAAGGCGTGTTCTAGTTGTAAATATCTGAACCGGTAGTGTTCAGGAATATTAAAGTTTTCTTGGAGGACTCGGAAAGGGGCCAAGGTACGGGTGGAGATGATTTGCTCTAATACTATAATTTTATACTTAGCCCACGCCTGTGGGTCCGGGATGGTAAAGAAATGTGGGAGGTTTGGATTTAGCCACAGTGGAGTTAGTTCATTGATTAGACGTGTGTGTAGTGATCTTCCTGCCTTCCAAGCCCGAATAGTGGTCTGCATGGAGGGGATGAGCTGGAGGGGGGACCTTTTCCCTCTATATAGAAGGGCGTTTAGAGTGTCCAGGGATTTGACTATTGCCACTTCCAGCACAATTGCAGGGTTAGTAAGGTCAGGTTGTAACCACCAGTGAGCGGTCTCCAGCTGGCTAGAAATAATTATAGCAGTCCGGCATAGCCAAGCCACCCTGATCCAAAGGCCTTAGGAGGGTAATATATTTATATCTAGGGGGTCTGTCACGCCAGATAAATGATATGAATAGTTTTTTCAGGGATTTAAAAAAAAGTTTGAGGAAGCCATTGTGGGAAATTTCTAAAGATATACATAAATTTAGGAAGCACCTTCATCTTTATCAGATTGCTTTGTTCTAGTAGGGAGAGAGGAAGATTATTGCATGCCTTTAGTGTGGTCTTAACCTGTGTCATTACTGGGTCCAGATTGTCCCTCATAAGTTCCTGACTATATCTAGAAATCACAATTCCCAAGTAGGTAAAACTCTCTACCCAATGGAGTCAAAGGTCAGCCAAAGCCGAGCATCTCTCTCCCTCATCCACCGGGAAGAGCAGTGATTTGTGCTAACTGACCCTTAAACCTGTAAAGGCCGAGAAAGTATTCATGACCTGAAGGGCTCCTTGCAGAGAGGCACCGGCATCATTTAAGAACAGCAGATTAGTCATCAGCATAGAGTGCCACTCTTTCCTCCAACCAGCCCACCCGAAGGCCACGTATGTCCGGAGACACTAAGTGCTTCAGTGATGGGCTCCATGTCCAGCGTAAACAGGGCCGGGGAGAGAGGACAACCCTGCCGGGTACCCCTCTGCAGGCGGAAGGGTGTGGATATCAGACCGTTCACACGAATACATGCCACTGGGTCACTGTATAAGGTTTTCACCCAGCCTATGAAGTGCAGCTGAAACCCCATCCTCCTCATCGTCTCCCACAGGTACGGCATTTCCACCGTATCAAAAGCCTTCTCCATATCTAATGTGGCGTTGGTACTTTAACCTTGGTTGCTGTGTGGGGCATGAATGTTGGCAAAAAGCCTGTGGATGTTCACATCGGTGGATCTGCCCGGCATGGAGTCTGTTTGATCTGCATTCACTAGGGATCGAATAACCTTATTTAGCCTGGTTATTATTATTATTATTATACAGGATTTATATAGCGCCGACAGTTTGCGCAGCGCTTTACAATATTAGATCATATTTGTCATTAATTTAGTGAGTATTTTTAGGTCGCAATTCAAGAGGGCGATGGGCCCAGAGGAGGCACAGAGCTTGGGATCCTTGTTAGGCTTTAATATGAGTATTACATGAGCCTCTTTCACAGAGGGAGAAAGGGAGCCAGATTTTAAACATTCCTTCTATAAGGCCGCCAATTTAGGAGCCAGTAAGTCAACATGGGTTCTGTAGAACTCTATAGGTAGTTCATCCGGGCCCGCGGCCTTACCCGCCGGAAAAGAGTGAATGGCTAGTGCCACCTCCTCTGGTGTGATGTCAGTAGGTCTCTCTCTGAGTCTGACAGCCATCCCAATGTCAGCACATCTAATGTCTTGGTCATAGACAAGGGATCAAAGTTAGGTGGCAATGATTAGGTGTAGGTATTTAGAATTCAGCCCCCTCACATTCCAGGACACCACAGACAGTGAGTCCATGTCCCTAATAGCCATCATGTGAGGGTGGTAAATGGAAGCCCCCAATGGGGACCTCCCCATGGCATATTAGCACCTTGCCCACGGGCAGCAGAACCCAGCCAAATCCAGTTAATGAAAGTAAGTATAGCAGCACACATTTGAATATGATCCTGAGTAAATTATCATAAGTTATAGAAGTAACATCTAGCGAGGCACAGAAGAATATACTAGTAGACAAACCCCAGTCTTTGTGAACATAACTCCCTACCCCTGCACCCAACTTACAACCAGAACCAACAGTAACTCCAGGTGCAGAGTCCATTCCCTGAACCAAAACCCAGTGCATGTTATCCTTGACTCATGTCAAACAAGAAAAATAAGGGGGGGTGTGCGTAGTCTCGGTTCAGTTACCTTACATGCGAGCGTGCAGAGACTCCACTCCATAGCAGTGGCTGCAGTGTATTGATAGGATAAAATAAACTGGGGAAGTGTTGCATGCAACACATACTTGTAATCCACTCAAGGGTAAGTTGCAGGAGAGGACATCATCTCAGGCCCAGGAGATAGTAAAAAGGGGGGGGCAAACAGAAGCAAATAGTGTACCTTAGAGGGAATCCAACCATGCATATGCCGCCGTTGGGGTATCGAAGTAGGGGGTAGTGGCCCCATCTATCCCCCTCAGCTTGCTGGAATACAGGAGATTGTAGCAGAAGCCCTTCTCTCAGAGGCAATTCCTGATGTCTGTGAACGATCGGCGACGTTGTTGCACCTCAGGGGACTAATCCGGGTACAAGGATATTTTAGCACTTTCAAAAGTGAGGTTTGGTACATTCCGAGCTGCTGAAAGGAGCAAATCACGGTCCCGATAGTTCAACAGCTTAATCAGGAAGGGTCGCTGTGAGGCTCCAGACATGGAAGGGTCTGGAGGGGACTCTGTGAGTCTTTTCAACTACGAACGTAGCGGGGAGGTCAGTGAGGCCTAAAAGGGTGGTGAGAAACCGCTCCGCAAACTCCACAGTCTTGGATGCCTTCTGATCACTCTGGGAGTCCCACCACCAGGCAGGTTGTTAAGTCTCAACCTATTTTTCATGTCGATGGATTTATTTTGCAAAGCCTGGCCCTGGAGGATTCTCTGATCTCTGGAGTTCTCACGCACCGTGTCCTCTACATTAGAGATGTGCGTCTCCGCCTCCGAGAGATGTGAACGGAACTTCTCCATGTCGTGGCGGATCAAGCTGATGTCGATTGACATAGTCGACTTTGGCAGTCAGTGTCTCTCTGAGGGAGATGATGGCAGCCATCAGGTCCGCCAAGGAGGGCTCCACATCCCCCATGGTCACTGGTGCCGTCTGAGTACCTGTGGATGATCTGGAGGGGGAGGGGGGAGGGAGCAGTACTTGTGGCCAAGATGGCCGCTGCTGAAGAAGCGGAGGCAGGGCCCGGGCCTTTTTTGCTGGATTGAGCCTTCCCTCCCGCCATAGGGGAGATCAGAAGCAGGTGCATGTGGTGGAGCGCTCTCCCAGCTAGGATGCTAAGGGCTTTGGCAAGAAATCCGTGGTGTCAGGATGGGTATAAGGATCGCTAAGGAGCGGAGCTCAGGCACAGCACATCTTCCTCAGCTCACATCCGGCCACACCCTGCAGTTTTATTTTTTAAATGCGTAAAATGAAATCCTAAAAATGCCCAATTACTTTAAATAACATACATGGGGAGTACCCTAATTCTGCATGTGAATGGGCGCAACCATCCGCTCATCCCTTTTCAGGGGCAAAAGGCAGGTGTAAAGTTGGCCATATACTGTATGCCTCCTCTTTTGGCCAATGCCTGCTAAATTGGCAAAAATTTGAGCTGTGTTTTAACAAACTTCAGTTGAAAAATCAAAGGCCTAAAATCGCTTACTAATGCCCACAGGACTGGTTTGATTTGCCTACTATGGGAGAAGCTTTATAGTCGGTCAATATATATGCTTTTCTAGTTGTTTGAGCATAAAGTATATTCATATTTAGATTGTGTGTGAACCCTAACAGCAATTTTTCTTATTTCCTCAACCTTAAATAAACCACAGAAGAAATTTTGTTATATCTGTTTGGCAAGTTAAAAAAATGTAGCATCCCATACTTGGGTAAGAGTAAGTGAGTAGGTTTTTGGTAGGTGAGGACAATTTAATCAGGCCTGACTGAGGTGCAGGCCTGATTGTTTTTGTTTCTGGGCTGGGAGTGGCTCAAGTAGGACTGGGTGATTGGAAAGAAGAGGGAGGTTCTGGTGACCTCATCTGTTAGAGACTGGTAGAATGTTCTGGACAGAGAGCTGGGAGGGAGGTGTAGCCATCTGGGGTATTCTAAGGAGCCCTGACCAATCCCCAATCTGGATTGGCAGCAAGCAGGCCTCCTTAAATACCCAGGGTCAGCCCAATCTAGGAGGAGAAAGTTCAGGTGGAAGAGCTGGAATGTAGCTGAAGTTGCAGAGGCCTCACGTGGAAGCCCCCAGTGTGGGGGCTGACCTTGAGGCCTGGGAGCTTGGGTGCAGCCAGGAGGACAGTGAGATCCAGGAGGAGAAGCAGGACAAACAAACCGTGCTACTGGAGAAGCTCAGCAAGGAGTCCACTGGGTGGTTGGTGAGTGGCAAACACCCTGGAAAGCTGTAGAGGCATGCTGCAGCGGATTGGGGTGAGAAACCAACTGGGAAGGATGCAGAAGTCAGTGAGGGACTGTGGTGTCATGGTGGCAGTGGAGAAGGCCAACGCAGCTGGAATAGCTGACAGGGCCTGGATCAGGAGGATGGGCTGGGAGTAATAGTCCATTAAGCCGGCTAGCACAGCAGTGTTTCTACACAAACTGGGACCAACTTTCCCTACCTGTAATGGGTGGTTCTGAGGCCCTGCTTGCAGCATGGCAGCCCTAACCATGTGCTGGTCAGGTTGGAGAAGTGGAGAAGGCCTAGTAAATTTCCTTCTGGGCCTGGAAGAGAAAGTACTGTGCAGGAGGGAGGAACCAGGGGTTTATGGAAGTAAGTGATGTGCTGGGAACAGAGAAGTGCTGGAGGAGAAACAAGCGATGTATATACAGAGTTGTATATAGTGGTCCAGTGTAACTGATGAACTAATGATGAACTACTGATGAACTAATTCTGTGGACATCCCATAACATCCCAACTCCCATTCAACTTTAATTCCCCTAATAAAACAAAACAAAGTACCAGCCTGTTCTGTGACTCGAGTGGAATGGATGTGATTGAGGGCAGTGTGAGCAGGTGAACCACAACACTCAGCCACCCCTAAGGGGGCCATTGGCTACAAAAATATCTATTGACACTACCAGAAATATAGTACTTACCTATTCTCTGCATTTAAATCTTAAGCAGCATTATTCACCTTTAAAAATGAAATATTGGGGCCCTAGACTCAAATCAATACTCCAATAGTGACTAAAAATAAATGTGCTGTAAAAAATAATTAATAACATACAGTGTTGAATATTCATTAAGTGCAAAATAGATATGAAATCACAGAAAATGAGGAAACGATTGTACCCAAAAAATATATAGCTGAGTTTCAAATAAAGTTCATAAGTGTTCTTCTAATCAAAAAGCTTCTTAGTTCTTCAATGTAAGTATCATTTAAATCAATGTTTCTCAACTCCAGTCCTCAAGTACCCCAAACAGGTCATGTTTTCAGGCTTTCCATTATTTTCCACAGGTGATTTGATCAGTTTCACTGCCTTAGTAATTACCACAGCTGTTGTATCTGAGGGAAATCCTGAAAACATGACATGTTGGGGGTACTTAGTTGAGAAACATTGATTTAAATCACCATCACTGATTTCATTTCCACCCAATGTTCTCTATTGGAATGCCACTCACCAGATAACCATGACCCCTTTAACTAAGAAGGTCAGAAATAGCCTGTTTGTTCGATTTCTTGATGAGTCTTTATACATGACCCCCACCTGTCATGGTGGAGTGGCGGAGTGGTTCTGTGGATCCATGTCATCATGAATTGGAGAAAGAGCTAGAATAGCGCAATACTGTTTATTTAACCCTTTGATGATCAAAGGACGTATTTGTCCCATGTTTTTTTTTATATTGATGACAGTAATCTTATGGTCCTCAAAGGGTTAAGACAATTTTTTAAAACGTTTACAAGCTGCTTACATGATAAGGTGCCTTTCCCGGCATTGAGTTTGTCCGTTTTGCTGTGGTGAAAACGCTGCCTCTCCGTTATAGCCTTGGAGCAGGCGTGTGTTCCACTCGCCAATAGTAAAATTAAAAAAACGGAAGAGCAGAATCTGTAAGTGTTGTCACCAGAAGTTATGCCTCAATATAATTATTATTAACCTAATTTAACAGCAATTAAACTGCCTGCACGGGTATTCGTGGTACACCTCTGCATCCCTGAGCGGGTAAACATGCCCATCACATGAGAAATGAATTTATACACCCTGTGTGAAAGAGACCTTAGCTGTAAATCTGAATAAAAACAAAGATAAGGGTATCTTTTACCCGCGCAATGAAATCCAGGTAGAAGTATGTGGAGCAGCTCATATTACACACTATGTAGTTGCTATAAACATATGAACCCACTTTAAACTGCGCTACCACATAGATATAAGCAAATAAACAGTGCATAAAAAGTGCATGGAATTAGACAACATACATAAAAATAAAGTGCCTATAATATAAAGTGTGCTAAGTGCAAAATATGTACAGTCCCATATAAAATGATCTATACTGTGCACAATGGTGCAAATCAGTGCAAAAACGGGTGGTGCAAAAAATGCAAAAATTTGTATTGCAATAAATTGAGTCCAATTAATGTGTATCACTTCAAAATGTTAAAATCTGGTAAAGCATCGATAGGAAAAAATTAAGTCCAGTAAATGTTCAAAGTTCAATACAATGATCAGGTAGAAAAGGTGTATGCTGGATCATTCAATATAGGATCCGAGACGATCACACTCCTTCACCAAGAGGCACCCAGTGGCACACCCTACTCACCAGAACACGTTGATCTTTATTACGGGGATCAGCAGCGATTGTCACTTAAGAATCCTGTATACAGCTGGTATCCCGTCCTGGAGAGATGGTATATGGCAGCGGCTGGACAGCGGACTCTGTCTGGTCTGTTTTCCTCTTTTGAGATTCCTTAATCTGTTGGATGAACGTTCCTATGTTTTCTTATAAACAGCATTGCATCTTCTACATGGCCTCCCAGGTGCATTTAAAGTGAGGAGAGCTGCACGGGTGGACGGGGTGTGCAGTCACTGACAGGTGCTTCCCACCCGGTCTTCCCATGAATGAGCTGCCCGCGCATCCCCTGTGGAGCACACACAGCGTGCTCTGTGATCACTGAGTCAATGAGACCCAGCTGATCACAGATCGGAGTAAGGGGCCAATCCCAGTCCCTTACCACGTGATCAGCTGTCAGCTGATCACGTGATGAAAACAGAAGATCGGTAATTGGCTCAAGCTCACCAGCTTCTGTCAAAGGGACATCAGCCCCGAACAGGGAGAGCCACCGCTGCCTCATTTGTTGCCCACCAGTGCCACCTGCCAGTGCATATCAGTGCCCACCAGTGCCACCTATCAATGCCCACCAGTGCTGCCAATCAGTAACCAATGATTCCCTCATCAGTGCAACCTATCAGTGCCCATCAGTTCCACCTATCAGTGCCCACCAGTGCCGCCTAATCAGTGCCACCTATCAGTGCCCATCAATGCTGCCTTAGCAGTGCCCATCAGTGCAGCCTCATCAGCACACATCAATGAAGAAGAAAAATTACCTGTTTGCAAAATTTTATAACAAACTACAAAACTTTTTTTTTTCAAACTTTTCGGTCTTTTTAGTTTTTTTTTATAGCAAAAAATAAAAAAAAACCCAGTGGTGATTAAGTACCACCCAAAAAAAGAAAGCTCTATTTGTGGGGAAAAAAATATAACATTTTCATATGGGTACAGTGTTGCATGACTGCGCAATTGTCATTCAAAGAGTGACAACACTGAAAATTGGCATGGGCAGGAAGGGGGTTTAAGTGCCCAGTAAGCAAGTGGTTAAGGTAAAATGACATTTATGTGATTCTGCCCATTGCTTATGAGTCCAGCCTGTCATTTCCATACCCTCAAGGGGATGCATCACCATGCAGGCTGGGCTCACAGTTCTCCAGGACTTGGTGGTGCTCATATGTCATTACATGAGCGCTGCCCACTCCTGGAAGATTGCCCAGCCCCTGCTGCCTTGTGAGACAGAACAGGAAGCTGCTTGCTAAAAGACTGGAGGGAAAATGTATGTTTTTTTTTTTTTAAATTAAAAAGACTGGAAGTGTGCTTCAGGCGATAGTGGTAGGAGGTTGCGTAGAACTGGAGTTCAAGTTAACATCTGGAGTCCAGTCAAAATATCCTGGAATTATGAAGTTTTATGTTTCTAATAAAATAGCCCATTTTTTTCTGTAATAGCTAGGAACAGACTAAATTAGCAACTTCAATTTGGCCCTTCTATTTAGGCAACATTATTCATGTACACCGCCTTTGTATTATCCTGTATGGCTTTATTTTTTCCTCCTAATCTGTCTAAAATTAATTCTGCACGCACTCTGTTTTTGCAGTTAGACACACAATGACGCTTTTAGCCTCAACATCAATTTAACAACAAGAAAACCTTAATGTATTCACTTTGCCTGCATGTGTTACACCTTAGGGTACAGCAAGTGCAGCAGAAGAACTAACATATTGATTAGTTTAACCGCTGTAGCTGCTGACCTGTTGATTTACAGGTGGGTGAGTACGTCTCTTGGGCATAAACTGCCGCACAGCACAAAACTCCAAGACACAATCCAATATAGAGGAGTCAGCACAGGACACACCGACAAGGATTCAAATAAAAGTGCATTTCATTCTAAGAAAAAAAAAAATACGATGTCCCCTTATCTGATACTGCTCTTATTCTAGCACAGTGAAAATCTGGGAAATAAAGTGAAATTATTGTATAAAATGCCAGTTATATATGTAACATGCCAACTTGTTGTGTTTTTTATTTTTTTTTACATTTAACAGTTAAAGGGCAAGTGCATGTTAAATAAAAGGAGCACTAGTCCACATCTCTAGTCCTCCTAACCTAAACTAACCTAGCTACGCCCAACTTAGCTGCATACTTGACTCCACTTTTATTATTTTATTTATTTCAGGTACTTATATAGCTCCGTCAATTTACGCAGCCCTTTACATATATATTATACATTCACATCAGTTCCTACCCTCAAGGAGCTTACAATCTAAAGTCCCTAACTCACATACATACATATACTAGGGCCAATTTAGAGAGGATCTAATTAACCTACCAGCATGTCTTTGGAGTGTGGGAGGAAACCGCTTTGCAGCAACTTGTCCTTTAAGGCAATGGTTCTCAACCTCGGTACTCAAGTACCCCCAACAGGCCATGTTTTCAGGTTTTCCTTTATCTTGCACAGGTGCTTTAAATCAGAGTCAATGACTTGGTGTTTTGGACCACTATTTTATCTAAGAGAAATTCCCAAAACTTGGCTTGTTGGGGGTACCCATAAGTCTATAGGAATGCAAAACTCACTTAAAGAGGAAGTAAACTTCCATGGATTGTTTCTACCTATAGGTAAGCCTATAATAAGACTTACCTATAGGTATTTTAAATATCTCCTAAACGTGCACCGTTTAGGAGGTACAGTATTTACTGTGCATGCAGCCGATTATGCCATCGGCACATGTGCTCTAAAGGAACGGCCACCCGTGCCATGACCAGTGGCTCCTGAATGATGTCACGCATAAAGACGGGCAAAGATTGATGCGGTGACAACGAGGGCTTTGTTTGCAGGTAAGTTTCACATAAGTAAGCCTTTACCTTTCAGGTCAGGATGAAAAAAAAAAGAAGAGGCAGTGCTTTACTTCCTCTTTAAAACAGGTCACAAAGAGATCAAAAGCACAGGTCGTTGAATTCTGAATAATCTCAGAAGCCTCTCAAACCATAAAAACAGGCCCACAGCACAATGGGTCACCAAAGGACACAGAGCTACAGCTGTAAATGGTGATCCATAGGCTTTGTATATCAGGCCTTGGAAAGATCCATAGTTGAATGTGACAAGGATCGGGTTTTGTATTTCACTTGTGTAGGTGGTGAGCCACAGGTTTTCCGCCTTTGTTGTTTTCAATGTCAGTCGCCTCTCTCTCGATACACCACATCTAATGCATTGCATTTTTTTTTGTAATAATGTATGATTGCAATTTTATGTTACGTTTTTCTCATGCCTCTGGGTACAGTGATTCATATTGATTCCTCACTGCCAGACGTAAAAGCCTTCACTGTGGCTCTGCAACTTGATACTGCTCTGTGTTTACAAGGAAACCATGTATCAATAATGTACTTCAAGGGGAATGTGGTTATTGTGGCATGGGATGATTGCTCTGTTATACATAAAATATAATTACGTTAAAATGAGTGAACACCAGAGAAAGATCACCCACCTCCTCCTCCTCCTAGTCTGAGCCCAGGCTGGGTACTGCTTGGTGATGTATCTTGCTGTTCCCATTTTTTTTTCTTCGCTACCAAATCAAATAAAAGGAGGTGACACATAAGAAAGTCTCTGCAAGCGTGTATGAGGTAGTGTAGCCAACGTTCTCATAAATAACACAGCTCACGGTTCCAGCACTCTGATGTTTTATTGATGAACTGAAATCTGTCTATAGTATTGGCAAATGTTTCTTCTTTTATTTTACTGCTGTGGCATTGATTAGTGTATCTTATGAATCATTTCCTCCATTAAAATGTTTATTACTGTGTTTTCTGACAAGGCTGTAGTGTTAAAAGGGAGCAGGCTTGTCCAGACACTCGATGTGCTAAGTGTATTACACAGTGACTGTAGGATGTTAACCAGTAGAGTGCCAAGATGGAAAACCAATGAGCACTAAAAGCTGCGTAACTGTTGATGTAGCTTGGGTAATAGACAACGCTTTCCCTAAAGAACAATAATATAATAATTGCTATTTCAATAGCTGCCATTTTGTAAATTATTGGTATTAAAATTGCCTTTTCATTTCAGCATGGTGGTGCAGCTATGATTTTCTAAAACAAAAAAATATCAATTGTCAGTTCCTTTCTAACGGAGTGAAAGCGCCTATCCAGGGACAACTAAAGATTTGTTGCTTTATGTTTGCTACAATGATATTCCACAAAACTCCCCACAATGGAATAATTCTGAACACCGATTTGAACTAGTGTTGCCAACCTACCAGATTGAAATTTACTGACACAAAATTTAAAGTTTATTGCACAGCCAGGTTTTTACTGGCATTTCCAAAAGTTACAAAATTACAGTTTTAAGTGCAAATTTCAGTATTTTGGCTACAAACAAGTACAATCTGCAATTAGCAATGCGATTTAAGGTAGATATTAACCACCCTGGTGGAATTCCTGAGTGTGGCTCGGTGTGAATTTTCTGTACCAAGAGCGGTAACCCCAAGCCACACTCGGGATGGCATCGCTGGTTCCAGGCAGCGTTACTCACCTTGTCCCCTGGATCCAGCGATGTCCCCCCGCTGTGTCTGCGGCTGTGTCTTCCGCCCGATGCCTCTGTGGGCCGGGTTCCGTTCCCTGCGAGCGTTGCGTCACACGGAGGCGGAGACCGGCGGGAAATTCAAAAAGTGAAGCACACAGTAAACATACAGTACACTGTAACCTGTAAGATTACATTACTGTATGAAATCATTTCACATCCCCTTTGTCCCTAGTGCTTTGTCCAGTGCCCTGCATGCACTTTTATATTATATATGTCATTTTTTCTGCCTGGATACTTGAGAATGTCCATGGCATCCAAAAAGCGCCCCTTTAACTCAAAAGTGTTTTTTGACCAGCTAGAAAACACCGATGGTAAATAAGAATCATTTGCAGAATTGAGTGATACTGATTTTTGGGGAAATTTATCATCAGACACTGAAAGTGATGACAGCGACAATTCTGCAACTGAGCAAATTTTTGTGTTTTTGATTTTATTACATTATTGAATACATTTTATTACTATTATATTATTATTTTTGATAATTATTTATAGTTATTTATTATATTATAATTTATGATTTTGTGTTTCAAACTTTATCATACCCGGGATGTCTACTAGATAATTACAGGCCTACAATATAAAACGTCAAATTTCTATGCAAAACAATGTACCGCTTTTAGACACAAAAATCTGACATAATCATACCGCCAGGGAGGTTAAGACAGAAAACATCTCTTATTTTATTTTCGATATAGTAAGTAAGTAGACAAGGGACAGGACACACACATGAAATTGACTCTCACAGTTACACAGACAGCAGTGACGACACCTCCCCGACATGACACGTCCCCTTTTGGGTTACACGAACAGTCCCGCTCCCGGCATGCCTTGCTCACGTCCTGCAGACCTGCACACAAGGCTCCAGATGCTCTGCTCAGCTTCCTTACACCATGACATCACATGACATGCCAACCAAACACACTGTAGCAAGCACTCGGATGGTTTTGCATGCACAGTTCCAAGCTGAGCATCACAGTCATATTTTTTACTGGCAACCTTTTCCTTTCACTGGTATTTACTGGCAGAAAAGTGCCTGTTTTTTACTGGCTGCCAGTAAAAATACTGACGGTTGGCAACACTGATTTGTACATTGATACTACTTACTGTTTATGAAGGATTTGGTGTAATTGTATATTGGATGGAACTTCCATTTTTGGGTTGGGTTACTGTTGGCATCAATTAACATGTATATTAGAGGGTGTTGCCTTATTTTATGTCTTAGTTTTTTTTTTTTAATCTTTCAAATTGTTTTATTAGGTATATAACCAAAATGCAGCAAAATACAAATAACATACTGTTCTATAAAATAATTTTATCCTTACAGTATTTTATAGTTAGAACAAAGTAATGTGTATAAAAAGTAGAAGCCTTATGTTTTAGTTTCTAACCTTTGGACAAATCAAATATATACTTTTTAATCAACAGCCTCATGTTGTGCTGATAAAGTCCGCTTTTTTGATGTCCATTGGATCTGTATTTTTGTAACAGTCTTTGTCTTTTATATCATGTAATCATGAATTAGGGCAATAGAACTACTACACTCATTCCAACATTCATGGTGATACCTCACGTGTGGTGCAATCATCATTTACAAGGGCATGCCGGACCAACATGCACATTTGTGCGTATGCGTCGGGGGACAAGGTTGCTTTTACATTTTTTTTTTTTTAATTCATTTTATTACTTTTTTTTACATTTTTTTTATTTATTTTATTTACCTTTATTGCTATCACAAGGGGGTGAACAAGCTTTGGGAAGATGACATGGAGACATCAGGGGTCTATTAAAACCCTAATGTCTCCTCTGCCCCCCAAACCGCTTACTGAGTACATGTTGTGCTTGGTTAACTGTTTCCCTGCTGTTAAAGCTCTGAAACTGGAAGTGACAAAATCTTTGGTTTTTTTTTGGGCTCATTTGTCAGAGGGACAAGGGAATGGATGTGCCTCCATCTCCTTTGTGGGCAGCTGTCCCAACCATTTACTGCAGTCCCAGGCTCCCCAGAGGAGCGGGAGAGCTCTGAACCACTGACAGCGGTGGCAGGAGATGGGGAGGGAGCTTCAAGTTCACAGAGTTGAAAATATTTGGGTGGCGGTAAAGAAAGTTGATCAGTGGCTGAAGAAAACCAGAATACCAGGACCATGGCTGCAACTGTAGTCATGATCCTGGTATAACCATTTTCTGACAGGACGTTTTAACATGTATGTCCATCAACAAGTGGTTAACAAATAAAAACTAATTGCAAAAAATCACTTTGTACTTTGTTTCAATGTGGGAACCTGAGGCAGTCTGGTGCATTGTGTCCTGTCCCAAAAAATCTCCTCTTTTGCTCATTTGAGTCACCGTTCTTCTTGGAAGAATGCACAGGGCTTGAACTCAAATTATAGGCATCTCCTGTCATAGGAGCTACTTGCGCATGTTAATGTAAACCAGTATTTCCCATTTAGGATTACAAGGGGTGCATATCAAATATGTGACATTTTATATTTACCAAACTAGATAAGTAAAATATGCAACAATTTTATTCTTTTGTTCTTGAAAATAAAATATTCAAAGTAAATACATGCAAAACTTGGTACATTCATTTCAAGTAAAGACAAGTTGGAGTAATGTGTATTTCACAGAGCTGGGAATTTTGATGCATACTCTCAATACACAAGCATGCTTGGGGTCTGCATTGAGCTAGGGAAACAAGCTATAGTTAAAGCATAACTGAGTTGGTATAAAGTTTTTAAAGTGCCTATATTATGGCACAGGAGAAGGCTGGCCCAGTTTCTCAACCAGAGGGGGCTACTTAAAATTTGTATACCAGACTGCTCTAGGGTTCAGGGCTACTGGTTCAACCGATGAAGTGGAGGCACCTGCTATTTGATATCAGCAGCACTTCAAAAAATGTGATATCCTTTAGGTCTGCTTAGACTTGTACTGTAAGTGTACCTTTATGTTAGTTTATTTCAAAGGTAAATAACAGCCAGAATAAGACACCAGACTGCCCCATTGTGTAAATCCCTCCATTTGCCAAGAATTGAATCCTAAAAGTGTTATTTTGCAAATAATTATGCAGCATTCCAGTGCCAGCTAATACAAAACCTTGCCTGTTTGTCTGGTCAGCAATGATTATGTACTGACTGGTGATCTCTTTTGGGCCAAATTCTGTTTTTTATCCTGTTTTTCTATAAAAAAGACTTTGTAGCTCATTACCACTGGCTTTGGAACATGTGGATTCTGAATAGGCATGGCAAGAGGAAACACCAGAATCATGGGGGTAGATTTACCAAAGGTTGCACTTTGCAAGGGAATTATGCCCAGATTTTAGTGAATGAGGTGAGGCTTTGCTGATTTCCATCACTTTCATTATCCAATAATGTAGGGGCAGCACAGTGGCCAAGCGGCTAGCACTTGTAAGCTCCTTGAAGGCAGGGACTGATGTGAATGTGCCATATAGATGTAAAGCGCTGCGTAAAATTGACTGGACTATATACAGTAAGTGCCTGGAATAAAAATAAATGTTCAAGCAAAAACTCATTTTTTCCCTTGCACTTTATTGGACGTTCTTTGCAAAGTGAAATTTCACCACATTTGCTAAGCTCTGCCTTGCAATAAAACATCATATTTGCCTTTAGTAAACCAATCCCATGATGTGAACGTAACTTTGATTTGATGATAATTATTTTCACAACAGAACAGAGATAAAATGGCATGCACAGAGCTGCGAGATGGAAAGCAATATCTAGCAGACTCTGTGAAACACAGCATAACGTGAACACATCATGATGTGACCTGCTTTTGCCTGACTCTTATATTATAGCACACAAAAGAGCAGGATGGTAACATGACACAAAATGACTTCTAAGAGGTTACAGTCTTGCACACATGTCGTGTTCAGTCTGGCAATAGGATACCTAGATCTTTTAGTACAGGTTTCCTTTAAGTGTCTTGGCAACGCTACCTTAGCCATTCACTGAATTATTTTACTTGTTACCTAAAGTAGTCAACCTTAATTATAATTAGTTATACCATACTGAATTCTGTTGTCACTGGGACAGTCACTGGGTGAAAACTGACCCAAGTAGTCTAACATTCCATGTCAATTCAAGCCATGTTCGCTGTGTTTCCAGCTGCCTTTGCTATGTCAATGACATTTACATATGAGGTGTAGTGTGATGTGCACTCCAGCCAGATCATTTGGTTATTGTAAATAAACGGTCTAACACCTCTGGCTATTTTTAAAAGGAAGTGAGCAGGTTTATAAACCATATTTCCCAGCACTGAGAGATGTCTCCCTGAAAGCTTTTAGCTTTACGGGTAATCTTGAATTGAAATCTAATCTTCCATGTGAAAACAGCTTCCATCTTGGAGATGTCATCACATTTGAAAGCTCGGTCTTCATTACCTGTGGGGTCAGGTACTTAACATTATAGACAAAATGCTAGTGGTTTGTAATATGAATCAATTGGCCTTGCTCAACCTCTATACCAAAGAGGAACCCTTGAAATAATTTTTATGTTTCAGGTGGCTCTTGTTAAAGAGGATTATATCTACAACTCAGAGTACATTAGTGTGAGTTGTAGATATAAGAAAAAAAAAGAATATGGTGTACCCAATATATTTGACTCTCATTTTCACTAATAGTCAAATGATAGTGAAAATTGAAGTGTCCCTTTACATTTGTGCACAGTGGAAAATATCCACCTTATAGTGGTGGTCTGAGGAGTGTCCCCTTGCATTGGTGGTCAGTGAAGAAGGGTGCTCTTATATTGGTAGTCAGCAGAAAATGGCTCTCCTACATTGGTTGTCAGTGGAAAAGGCCCCCCTATGCTGGTGGTCAGTGGGAAAGGGCCCTCTTATATTGGTAGCCAGTAGAAAAGGGATCTCCTACATTGGTTGTTGTCAGTGGAGAAGGGCTTTCTTACATTGATGATCAGTGGAGAAGGTTACCTCTGCGTTGGTGGTATTTAGGAGAGGTAATCCCCTAGATTAGTGTAGAGTTGTAGAAGGACTTTCTTATTTTGGTTGTCAATAGGAAATGTACCCCCTTACACTGGTAGTAGGTAGAACGAATGGCCTCTTAAAATGGTGATTAGTTACCAGAATGGCAATTACACTGAGGGTCAATGTGGTGCCTCCTTAGTTTCATGGTCTGTGGGAAGTATACCCTGTTAAATTTGAAATAACACTACCCTACCCTATGACATTTATTCTTGTGGGCTGTCATGAAATCCATATTTTGTGGGAATGCTGGAGGAAGAGAAAACTAACACACAGAGGAGATTTAATTTGTGTTCCCCAAGTCCTCATACAAGTGTCCTTGGTACTACACTGCAGAGTGAGAGCATTACATCCAGTTCTGCTCTTCTACAATGTGAACATCTGCTGTTCCTATGCCACTGCATAATCTAAAACTATTTTCCTGGAACCCCAAGCACTTGGAAAGTTGTTAATAGACTAAATGTCCCTAAATTTACAGTGCCTATTATCTGATGCATGTAATTTTAGGATAAGATGTCAGAAAAAAGAAATGTAGCCCCCTTCACACAATAGCCATCCAACTGTGCTTAGGACTACCTAAAAAAAATAAATAAATAATAATAACATATATATATATATATACTTTTGCTGCCATAGTACATTTAGATTAAATTGCCTGGGTATCGATGTTCTAAATATCTAAATATAACCACACTACACAATTATATATTTTTGGCTGTATGCTGATTTTTGGACAGATACACTGACAGTACAGTCAAGTCACGATTTATGACTACTTCTGTAGTTTGTTGCAGGAATTGACAGGAAACTACTTGTTCTGATTGCTCACCTCTTGTTGACATTCAGTGCTGTCAGTCATTTCACTTTTTTGACAAGTGTGTCACTCCTCTCTTGGATTTAAACTTCCTAGCTCTTATACTTCTAGCAACGTTTACAATGGAGTTCTGGAATGTGATGCATTTTATGGTTCAGAATAAGGTTAAACAGTTTTTTTTCCTATAGAGTAGGGAGCTGCATGCAACCAATGCCTATGAGTTATAATCTGCCACCCAACCCATGGCTTCTTTTTGAGCTCCTTTGTAGCCTCAACCCTGCATAACCTGCAGACTCTGTAACTGCAACTCTGCTTTAATCAGAATCTAGGAGGCTTCTTCCAATTTTTTTTTCAATTTAGAGACTCCTGCTATGTTACAAAAGAACATTAGAGACTTTTGTCATGTTATAAGAAACAGTTAAAGACTACTGCCAAGTTGCTACAGAATATCAGAGACCACTACCTGATTGCAAGCGACTACTAGAGGCAGCACCATATTATAAATTACTTAATGTTAGCACAAGGAAATCTTTCTTACATGCCCTGCATGTTAATTTGGTGGGGATTGAGCCCTGATCTTGAACAGGCCTAAAGCTGTATATGATATGTGCATGCAGGTGTCTATCCTTAATGGAGGTACAGAGAATCTAACACACAGTAAAGTACTTTGCTGGTAGTCTTCACATGGAAATGTCAACTAGAACTGTAGCATTGCAGCAAAGCTGAGTCGTGTTAGTAGTTTCCACCACGACAAACAAAATCCGTAGTAGTTGCAAATGTGTGCAAACTAAGCCCTTGTTTTTAATGCATACTGTTAGACAGGTTAATTTGGTTGGTTGCAGACTGGTCAGTAAGTAGAGCTGGGAATTTTCTTTGGTTTTGTTTGACATGTGTCGCCCTTCCATGTGCTCCTTGCTGCAAAGACCAGTTATAGGTGGGGCAGTGGCCATTTGTTTGTAGTGTCCACCATGACCCTGGCCTATGTTCCCTGGCTTAGGAATGTTGATTGGATGGTATGGATTTTGCTAGCCAATTGATTGTTTTCCTTCAGACACCTCGTAATTATTATTATTTCAGGTACTTATATAGCGCTGTCAATTTACGCAGCGCTTTACATATACATTGTACATTCACATCAGTCCCTACCCTCAAGGAGCTTACAATCTAAGGTCCCTAACTCACATTCATACATATAGGGCCAATTTAGATTGGGTCTAATTTACCAACTAGCATATCTTTGGAGTGCGGAAGGAAACCGGAGTACCCTGAAGAAACCCATGCAGGCACAGGGAGAACATGCAAACTCCAGGCAGGTAGCGTCCTGGTTGGTATTCGAACCAGAGACCCTTTTGCTGCCAGGCGAAAGTGCTATCCACTACACCACTGTGATTACTTTTGTCCCCTTTCTCCATTGGCACAAACATGCAAGTTGTTGTTATGTTTGTAGAATTTGCTTTCAAAAGGGCAACTAGAGACTGGGTTGCATTCGTAAATCTGGCCACCACCTAAGGTCTGCAGGCAGCATGCTAGACTAAAATAATTCAAGTATAAACTTTTACTAATCTCTAAACCTAATTCTAAGATTTTACATAAAATTTTGTTGCAGCTCAAAAGATTTTCTTGTAGATAATAGCATAGTTAAGTACAGTTAGTGATGATTCTTTTTTTTTCATGAGGTTCGGGTGTGGTACACTGTTTCCTATAACGTCTTTTCAAGTGGCTGTGCTAGTGACCAGTATACATACCTATCAAAGCATAGCACCTTGGCCAGATCTGAAGTTGAAAGTGTTTTTCCTTTCTTTGTCATAGCTAATTAATCCTGTTTTCTGCTTTCTAGTCTTGGGTCTTCCAAGCTCAGTCCTAGCTAAATGTCTTCAAAGAACACACAGGGATGGTATTTAGATAATGTGGAATTTTTTTCAAAAGACATTGTGCTGTGAAAATGTTATATCTTGACAGCATTTTAATTAAATACTTTAAGCTTCATAATCAGAAGTGTGGCATGAAACTGTTGATGCATCAGCTGTGAAAATAATTTAGATATGCTTAAGAAGAATATCTCTGGTGGGAACTGATGTAGTCAGTGTGTCATTGATTTACAACAGCCCAGGTTTGTGAAATGGAAATGCACCATTTTAGCAGAACACATTGGTCACTTGTAATTGTGCTGAACATAACAAGCTTTGTTTTGTGTATGTGACCTTAATATTTCCTTTTTCTTTTTTTCCAGCAAACTCGAGTCTTCTTGGAGGAGGTGGTGGTAAGTGCTTTTTGATATTTCTTGTTATAAAATTCGTTAGCTTGGCACAAAAAATAATGAAACATACAGTAATGTAATTCTTGTCCTTTAAAGAAAAACAATGATGTACAGCAATCCATAACTTGAAATCAAATTTCATCTTTAATCTTGGTGGTGTTTGACCAGTTTTCTGAGTGATTGAAGATTTCTAGTTGGTTGTTTAAACTTAATTGGTCAGTAATGTATTCATTAAGGACCATTTGGGTAAAATGTCTCTACTATTTTCCTTTGAACATCAAGACATGGTTCAAAAGAAATAGGTATTCTCCACGAAGTGGTAAGGTATGAAAAGTTGAAAACCCTTGCATTTTTTTTAAATGCAACATGAGCAAAAGTTTACAACAGTACCCAGGAGAATTAGACAGGATCATGTATAACTCTCCTAGAGGCAACTTGTCTGAAAAGAAATGGCTGACTTCCCATTTTGAAAATTCTAGTTGCCTTAAAGTCATGATGACCCTGTTGCTTGAAGATTTTGAATCACTTACTTGTAGATAAGGCTTTGTGGCCTCACTCTAAATTTCCTGACCTGCCATACTTGTACAGCTCAGAAAAAAAACATGAATGCTAACAAATCCACAACTGTTACAGGCATCATTAGAATATTAGTGCAAAAAAAGTTTGAGTGATCCTAAACATCCATCCAGATATTATTTTGTTGCTGCATAATAAAACCAAACATGATTGGTCACCCCCCTAATTTCCCGTGCATTGCAAATCCAAAGGTGTCTGACTCCACAGTCATTAGATAAAGAGCTGAATTATCCACAAGTTAACCTATGCAAGAGCCTGGGGAATGTTTAGGGGGCCTAGTTACAATGTACATGCTCCTGCTGTAAACCAGGAAAATAACATGATTGATCACAGCTGCATACCCACCTATAACTTAACAAGGGAGTGTGCCTTTTTAGACAATCAGAGTCTAATAGGGAGGGGCCATGCCAGTACAGACCATGAAATTGTGGTGGATTCTTTGTGCCTATTGCCTAGGGATTCATTCTCTGTTAATCCATCTTTGAGGTCCATAGAATCCACTTATTTTTGTATGTCTGTTTGACCATCAGTTTTTGTTGACACATAGTAACACTAGATGTTGACAACCAACCAATATTTGCCTAGAAATCCCTTGGGCTGGTTGATCTTTTGTCTGACAGTGTCAGTCAAACTGCATAGTCAACAATTTTTCAGAGAGTAAACATTTAAAAAAACATTGAACAATATATATTAATAAAGGTCATATATATGTAGATGCCCGATGTGCAGGTGATAGCCCTGGATCAACAGAATTAGAAACTGGTTCTGATGAGTCTACCAAAAGTGATTTTTTTCCCTTAAAAGACGCAGATCTGTGATTGAAACATGATATGGGTGGACCCTATTCTGGCTGTATTCTGCTACCTCTCTGATAGTGACACAAGGAAGCACTTGCCAGATAGTATATTCTCGCATATGTACAGAGGGTCACCTGAAACAAAAGTTCATCTTACTCAAAGGGCTTTTTGAAATAATGGTCTTCATCAAGCCTTAACTCATGTCTCTTTGTGCTTTCTGATTTTATTTAACAGGGCTCTTAAAACCCTGAAGAAGGAAGGGGGGGGCTTCCCCCCAAAATGGCTGTATCTGATGATCTTAACCGTTAAATTTTTCAGAAAGACATTTAAGTCAGTTGAACTTTGGTACCATGTGCTCCTTTGTACACATTTAAGAATATACTATTTAAGTGTAGATGCATAACCAAGCTAAATAACAGTATCAGATACTGAGGTGGACTTAATAAAGGAGTTGAGAATCTTTACTCAATACATTTCATGAATGTTCACTTCAATTATCCAATTATGTGAAATGCAAATTATTTATTTATTTCAGTGGCACTTGTTTGGATATTCAATGGACAGGATTTTTACCTTTTCACATGATAAATTAACTGAAAATTTACTAATTTATTAAGCAACGATTCTCAACTACTTTCAATTGGTCTCTTTGTCTGGTATGTTTGAATCAAATGCACGGAAAATCTTCTGGTCGACCAGGCATCCATTGTTTTTTTTATCCGTTAAATAACTTACTTGTCACTAGGAAAATCCGCTAATTTAGCAACACTTTTTTGCCTTATCTATGTGTGCAATAGGTATGACTTTTTCTATAGATAAGAATACTATAATAGACTCGATGGAATGCTAAAATAGTTAAAAAATGCTTATACATTTTTAGAAAATTGTATGTAAAGTTAAATATGATTGAACACTGCAATTAATATCCTTGTAAATGACATATTTCAATGTCTTAATCTGACTTTCCTTCTCTATAGCATGCTGCAATAAAAATAGCCATAGTCAAAACCCAGAGTAGCATAAAACTTGCATAACCATATAAGAAAAGAAAAAAAAAACAATTTCCTGTTTTGTTAATTTGGCCTTCCTTTATCGGATCCCCATTCTGTCATGTCTGCAGCAACATCTGCTTCATATGTCTGAAGTAGACTTAATATTTATAGAGCAAATCTCAACCCATTTACATACGAAGGAAAGCTCAAATGGGTTAGACCTGTTATAATTGCTATGATTGTGAAATATTACTTCATTATTTTTTTTTCTACTACAGTGGAACCTTGGATTACTAGCACAATCCGTTCCAGGAGAATGCTTGTAATCCAAATCACTTGTATATCAAATCATGTTTCCCCGTAGGAAACAATGGACATTTGTTCCACAGCACTGCTTGTCAATGCATTACTGTATGTGGCCAGAGGTCTGGGGTGCCTGGTGTATGCAATACTATATGTGGCCAGAGGTGTGGTGGTGCTGGTGAGGCTCGGAAATGGCCGGAAGCATTCGGAAATGCTCGGGAACTGTTTACACTTTCGATATTTCCAAATATTTCCGAATGCTTCCGAGGGTCTCCGAGGCTCACCAGCCTCCCTGCACCTCTGGCCACATGCGGTATTGCATGCACAGAGGCTTAATTCTGCTCATTTAGCGAGACAGCACTCGCAAACCGAATTAGAATTTGTTTTAAAAAATGCTCCTCTTTTCAAAATGCTTGTTAACCGCGTTACTCGTGAACCAAGGTTCCACTGTACTTCTGTGACTATGAAGATCCTACAAGTCTGTTAGAATTCCGGTACGACCCACCAGAGTGCAACAGAATTCCTGTGCAAGTTTTGAATGTCTGAAAATGAATACACCCTGTGCTCATATGGTCACACTGGAGCCTGGTGATTGTCCACTCGGACATAAAGCTCTAAACTGTGGGAGGTAGGGGAGGTGTCACAAATTCTAAGTATTTTACGTAGCTCCTGTGGCTGAACAAGGCCGATATTGCTAGCAGGGACTGAGCCACTAAGGGCAGGACACCAAGTGTACCCAATCTATAACACACCCATACTGCACCCTGTACCGCACTTATTCCAAAGTTAGACTGCACTTAGACTGCTTAGATAAGTAAATCTGTACAGAGTATCCAGACTGAGCGAACAATTAAAAGTAGAAACTACACCTAGGGAAAAGCTGAGATTTGCATGTAAATTGAGCAGTGTATATCTCTGGATCTTCTGATCATTCTGACATGCAGTTTTCACTGAAGTTAAAGTTTGTTTAATAATGACTATTCTGATGGCGAATTAGCTTGAATTCTAAAAGGTGTTTGTAGTTCGTTTTCACTAAAGGCAACCTCTGCACATTGTATACCATGGTGACTGGTTTACTTTGAGGTTAAAGGTGAAATTAGAGGCAATGTAGCGCTTCCCCCATTAGGAGGCGCTTGATGCAATGAGTCTTTGCCTCAATCTTCTCAAGAACCTCAGCCCCTCTGACACACCAGTTTGAGTGCACAAACATGCAATATCGCAGGAAGTCACTGAAAATAATACTTGCTACCCAAAAGCAGTGCTATAGCAAAGAAAACAAGCATGGAATCAGGTAGTAAGACAAATGTAATATATTGTCATCCAAAAGGTTGGTAACTAGGTAAGCATAAAATGGACTAACAGTGGTAATAACACAATTTAGCATACAAAGTAATTAATAGTAAGGAATAGGCATAACATGACAATAGGCATCCAGATCAACATAAACAGTAGCAAGGCCACCTCGAGTGCATCAGTAAGCGATAGTGAAGTTTAATCTACTGAGTGCTGGAACTTTACTGCCAGGGCGTATTTATGGCAGCGTGGCTAGTCCTAGATTGACTGGATATGCACTCTCCAAAAGAAAAGGAGGATGGTAGCGGACGAGGGCTTGCAAAATAATTATTATTAGAGGGCAATCCTTTGAGGTGTTTTTCTGTCGGCAATCATTGGAGCCCTTAAGAGCATTGGTGCACTTAACAGTCCTAGTTAACCTGAATGCAGTAAAAAGCCAGTATAGATACAATATAATCTTTGCACAGGTGCAAGGTACATCTAGTAAAGATGCTGTAAAATTTCTGCATTGCACGGTATAAGGTTGGTATAGGTGCAGTCTGACTTTGGAATAAGTGTGGTATAGAGTGCAGTATGGGTGTGGTATAGATTGGGTACACTTGTTCTCCTCAGTCCCTGCTAGCAATATCGGTAAAGGAAGAATAGTCCTTTTACAAGTCCCGGGGGGTCCCCTTGGTCTCTCCCTGAAAGCCTCTGGTGATCAGCAGTGGGAAGCAGAGGGTGAGTGGATGCTTCAGACTCCTTGAGGCAGTAGTGCAGGTGCTCGGATGTAGGTGGCCCTGTGCTGCCCCGGGTGTCCTCATTTGCAGCCTCAGGTTTGAATCTTCACTGGTATGGTTTCCCTCTGGCAGGCAAATATCCAGGCAGAGGTGCTCTTTCTCTAACTCCCTCAGTACTCTGTATGGAAGTCTGTTGGCTTGCTTGACTTTAGCTTTACCCCTGCTGGCTGGAGGGGATTGGTGCATCATAACATCAGTATCTCAGTAGAGGGAGAAAAGAATAAAAGGCAACGTCCCCTTCTCCTTTTTGCTGCAGCCCATCACCTGGCTCCATCACAATTAACTTCTCACATAATTCTGAGAGCAGTGCTTGTCCAGTATCATTGCACTATATCACTTAAAGTATAACTAAAGGCAAAATGTTTCTTTTTAGTTTTGAATAGAGTGGAGAGGGATTAGAACACCTGTCAATGTTTATTGCTGTATGTGTACCCGTTAAGGAGATTCACCCTCTATTTGTCTTGTTTACCATTGCCATTCAAAGTGAAAGTAAAAGAAAATCCTAAATCTTGGGTTGCCCCCAGAAAAGCAATGGAGAGGAAATCGTCCAATGGGAACACCAGTTGAGGTGACCTGGGGGTTCCCAAGAAATTCTCTTAGTTTGCAGTGATTTTCTCAAACTTCCTGTTTGACTATGAGACAGGAAGTGTAGGGAAAACTCTTCAATGGGACACAGATGGCGAAAAAAAATCTGACAGGGTTTATAAGACTCCCTTACTCTGTCCAAAATGAAAGAAAATGTTTTGCCTATAGTTCTAATTTAACACCACATCTAATATTGCAAGGTAATCCTTTTGTATCAAGTGGGGGTCAGTACGTTGAATGGGGAAGGACGGGACATCAGCATTTCATGGACCCTGAAACTTATGAGTAGATCTTTGAAACCTGCTCTGGCAGTCCAGGCACAGATAAAAGGTGCTGGACTGTACTTAAACCAGGACTACAAGATTGATACTGTAGAACTGACTTTAGTGTACATCTTGCTCTCAATTTACCATGGCTCACCAATATGGTTTGCACCTGCATTGCCCTTTAACTGCATCACAACTGTGCATTCCTAACATCTAAACATCTATTTAGATGTTTATTTAGGAACAAGTGACCTTAGCTGAGGGGCAATAGTGTATCCTCTCCTATTTATTTAATTTTTCTGTGACCCTTGGCCCACCCCATAATTGTATTCTACAAAACCAAAGGTGGGCATTATATTTATTGGTTGTTGTATTTAACGTTTAATTTTAAACTTGCAGAACTTGTGCACTGCAGCAATGCCCCTCTGCCTTACAAAGTTCTCCTACTTTGGCCTTGTATTATTCTTTCATGTTAGTTAAGAGGTTATTGCACATAGCTCACCATTGCAAGTAATGCTACATAGGAGTAAATGGGTAATACTGGGTCAACTTTACAATCAGTAATGATGATTATGCGTTTCATTTTAGCTGCAAATATTTTAACGTGTACCCTTAATCTAAACAGTAGATGTAGACATATTGAAAACTTACTGCTAATTTTAGGATCACAAATTTGACTGGATTCCTGCATCGGGGGTCTCCAGCAATGTATTATACCATATAGAGGGTGCATGCAGACTGTTTCTATAATATAGATTTTAATTTCAGGCCAATAATGCTTTTACCTAAATCCCTTTAGTGTGCAATATTGATTTAGATGACCTGCTGAAGGGAGATGGGGGGGCTGCACAGGTATGGATGACCAATTAGGCTGAATATTCTTACATCATACCTATGCGGCATAAGTTCTAATAATTTAACTACTGCTTAAACCATTGATCCCCAGCAAGAGGCTCAGAAGCAAAAAGACCCTCAATCACCCTATATGTTGCTTGCAGCAGTCTCTCAGCAGATGCTTGGTTCCATTCTGTCTGAACACCTGCTACATTATATATTTCTGTAAGCATGAAGTCATTTGGAGTTTGCCTAATTTATATAATTACATTACAGTAATTGCTTTAGTGTTATTTTTCAAACTTGCTGTAATCACTTCTGGTTGTATTTGAATGTGACTAATATGCTCACAAAGGTTGGGGACTACCAGCCTAAACACAAAAGAATCAGTCTAGCAAGAGTTTTAGGAAACCACATCTCACTGTCATTAAAGGAAAATTATAATTCATAGCCCTATGAATGTTTAAAAAGTTTATAATAAAACTATTTTAAACTATATTTTATAGTTCTTTCCTAGTTGTACAAATCTTTTTTGTTTTAACAAACACATTTTTAATACAGATACCAGCACTCGTCATAGAGCATTAAGGGTTTTCTAACAAGCGAGCATATCTGAAGCTGTTATGAGACCTTCTATGATTGAATTTCCCTATGATCGTTATGACTAGAGCGGAATGGTAGGGGAAGGAAGGGCGAAGAGTCATCTTGCTTTTTCCGCCGTGTACCAGGCAGTCCCCGGGTTACAAACAAGATAGGGACTGTAGGTTTGTTCTTAAGTAGTGTTGAGCGAACCCGGACTGTAACGTTCGGGTCCGTACCGAACTTTCGGGTGTCCGTGGCACGGACCCGGACCCGGACATTTCAAAAATCGTTCGGGTTCGGTCCGGGGTTCTGCTATTTTACTCCACGTGTTGAGAAGCTGCAGGGAAGCCAATCAACAAGTGTTTCACTGGTTTGCCCTTAGAAGCCATCACAGCCATGCCTACTAATGGCATGGCTGTGATTGGCCGGTGCATCATGTGACCCAGCCTCTTTATAAGCTGGAGTCACAGTGCTGCAGTCACATGCTCCTTGGGTTAGTGTAGGGAAAGGTAGCTGACTGCGTGAGGGACAGATTTGAGACATTTTAAGACCTGATCCTGCATCCTGAGATAGATTACTTTACTACTGCTGTCTGGTCAGTCG
>BLSH010053187.1:1790249-1805403 GCA_018402905.1 Glandirana rugosa | reverse complement strand
TCACACCGCATTTACCGCCGAGGGCCCGTGTACTGCAGTCTCGCCGAGGACGGTTAGTGTCGCGACTTCAGGTGCGACACTAACCAGCCGCCTTCTTCTACCTGAGTCGTACAGCGGCTAGTGTCGCCACGAGTCCCTGGCGACGATGTTATAGTTAGATTCCATTCGTATAGTATTACTCGATCATACGCTACGTATGATCGAGTAATACGGAAAGAAAACGTCCACAAAAAGAAAAAAAAAATGATTGAACTGTTGGTGAAGAAACCAATCAGCTTCCATTTTTTTTTGTCAAAGTTTAAAGTGGTTGTCAAGTTAGTAAAAAAAAAAGAAAAACACCTGCAAAAGAAAGGCATAATGAGCTAGTATGCATCGCATACTAGCTCATTATGATATGCTTACCTTAGATTGATATTGTAGCAGCGGTCCCTGAGCACCGCTGTGATCGGCGACATGCTGAGTCCATCTTCTTCCGCCGACCAATCACAGCGTGGACTTCAGCGCTGTGATTGGCAGGAGCCGCTCTGACGTCATGTGCCCGGGAGCCGCCATTTACGCCACACTTGGTGAAGAAATGGCCCAGTAAAGGCTGTTTCTTCAATGCACATGTGGCGATAATGTCAGCACATGATTTACATTGTATATCTCCTAAACCGTGCAGGTTTGGGAGATATGCATGGTACCTACATTTGGCAGCTCAGTCTCTATTTCTTTATACATTTGCAAATGGCATGTGATAATACAATCTCATTATCTCAGTCAGACAGTGTCAGTTTTTACATGAATCAATGCAGAGCAGCCCGTGACAGATCAACAGTGGCCAGGTGCCCTAGGCGGCCGCCTGCTCCGCTTAGTGGTAGAGCCGGCCCTGGTTGTATGCAATCATGCAGACCCTAACACTACATAGTTGAAGGTAAATCTAAAGGAAATCAAACAATCACTGCATCTTGGCATGAAAGGGAAGAGGTGAGGTACTCTTCCCTACCTAAAAATAACAGATATTTCCAAAGTGTCGACATAAAAACAGAGTGGTAAGGGAATAAATACAGCACAGATAAGTAACAGCTGGAGGACACACATTGGGGAGGAAAGGAGTATTACTAGAACCACTTGTTTTGTCTGGAATGGGACAGATTCCTTTTAAGGATAAGGGTAAGGTTTAGTTAAGTTAAGCTCAAAGTGGACCTTTCAACCAGGCTGTATTTTAGACTTCATGCTGTACTATTCCTGTCTGAATAATCTTTTTGAAAAAGGTGCTGTTGGAGGAAACATGATGATTTATATTCACAGTTACTTTTACCTGTACAAACCAACCAACCTCTTAAACTTAAGTTGGTCTTCTGACTCTTCTTTGCATTGTCAAAAGAATATTCTCCCTCTACAAGCCATTAACTGTAAGCCTCGGTTCACACTGCAGCGATGCGGGAACCCTGCAAACCCACTGCGGATTCCTGCATCACTAGCCTCCCGGCGGCAGTTCACACTGCCCTATGCGAACTGAAGGGAGGTGTCAGTACATTGTTAACAACACCCCCTTTTCAGTTCGCATATTGCAGTGCGATCTGCAAACACGCACAGGAATCGGATCGCATAGTCTGAACCACCATGCGATCCGATTCTGACCCTGCGAACAAAAGGGTCCTGTGTGAGTTTGATCCGATTGCGATGCGATCTCAGCCATACTATGTCTGAGATCACATCGCACAAAGATCGCATGTGACTCACACTTCAGTGCGGTGCGAATCACATCTGATCTCTCAGATCGGATCAGTGTGAACCGAGGCTAATACACCATAAATGTCCAGAGGTTACCAGAAAAAAACAAAATAATATACAAACTGTAAAATTTTGTAAATTTTGAGGCTTGGGGCACGACTATTCCTCTACTGTGTCCCTGCAAAATTGTTGTAACATAGCGTCAGACAGGTGGGACCACATATGCAGTGGGGGTTGAAAGCTGCCTATACACCTGGAAGGGTGTTGGATGCTTAAAGATTGGAGTTTTTCGCAACAGTACTAGCAATTACCTTTACTCTTTTTTTTTTTTTTTTTACAAGGTAGCTTTTGTTAAGTTTCAGTGACAACGTCACTTTAAGTTGCAACAACTTGATACGCAATGAAAGAGCATATCACCTAATATGTCCTATGCAGACTAATATGAGTCAGTGATTTTTATATCAGGATGTTAAAAATAAACATAAGCTAAAAATGAAATAACATTGTGCAAATAAACAAAACACGCAAAGAATATTGATGCCGGCCTGCATTTTTAATACCAGCATTGGACAACTAACATTTTAATGCCCTGAGAATTACTTTAATAAAGATTTATAATTACCTCTCTAGTTTTATCTGCTTTCTTTTTTTTTGGCTCCAGTGAAAAAAAAATTATAATAGAAGCAGCGTACTGCAAACAACTATTTCCATATCACATCCTGGAGAAGTAGAGAAGACAGTGGGATTAAGCAGATTCCTTATTAAAACTCACACTTCATGTGAATCAATGGGATACATGTAAACATTGGCAATCACATTATTATTGTTTTGTCTTAAATATATATGACACATCCTTGGCATTATATATCCCATAATAATCAGAGATGGGAGAGAGTGTTTAATCAAATGGACCATGACTAGTGCACTTGCAATGGCATAAGAGGATCAGCAGTGCATAAACTGTTCAGCAGGAAGCAGCGTGCATAAATATGGCTGCCCCATCTACATATACATGTACAAATAATACATAGAGAAACAGTTTGTAGTACTTTAAAACTATGGTAAGTTTCGTTCCATTAAATAATGCCTAAAATCTTAACTCAAGTTCCCCAGCCCATCCACCCTCTGCAATAAGAATTGAAAATGATATACCAAACATCACATGCAAGTATAGATGTTTTAGCTGCCTGGCCTACCCTACACTGGACAGCTTTGCCATCATTGTGCTGTTTCCCCCTCAGCCTGTGTATTCCATTGAGAATATTAGCAGGGCCTTTACATTCTATAATCTGTGCATGTACCACCAATAAACCTAACCCTCTCTTGATGTTAAGCCCTTCCCTTTAAGTTAGCAGTCCACTGCTGGAGCCTCTATGGACTGCTGATATTCTGGTATTGACTATTTTTAGAAAAATTAGGTTTTTGTGCTTAACCACTTGAACTCTTAAAGATTTTACCCCCTTCATGACCAGGCCATTTTTTGCTATTTAGCACTGCGCTATTTTAACTGGTAATTGAGTGGTCATGCAACGATGTACCCAAACTACATTTATATATTTTCTTTTCATGCTAATAGAACTTTATTTTGGTGGCATTTGATCACAACTGGGTTTTTTATTTTTAGGAATATAAAGGAAAAATACCAAATATTTTGAAAAAAAAAACAATATTTTTTACTTCAATTTTTTTGCTACAAAGCGTATCCAATAAAAAAAAAAAAATCATTTTCACCACAAATGTATTCTGCAACATGTCTTTGATAAAAAAAAATCCCAATAAGTGCATATTGATTGGTTTGCGTGATAGTTATAGTGCCTACAAACTATGATATATATACTGGAATTTTTATTATTTTATACTACTAATCATGGTGATCAGTGACTTATAATGGGACTTGGATAGTGCGGTGGGCAATCTGACACTGACACTTGGGGGAACTGACTAAAGCCTAGTACACATGGGTCAAATGTTCAATATAAACAGTCGGACCGACTCCAGTATACACGGGCCGCATGTCGAACAGAAGCCAGCCATTTGGCTGGCTTCTGTTGAAGGGGCATGACCAAAATAAGTCTGCCGATCGGCACCCGATCAGCGCTCTCAGCCAATGACAGTCCCCCTGTCAGAACACAAAAGAACAGCAGGGGAGATCGCTGTACTAACATTGGATAGTTAAGCCCTGTACACATGGGCCGAATGTCGGGAGACATCGGCTGGTTAAAAAATGAAACGGGCGACATTCGGCCCGTGTGTGTGCCACCTGGTCGGCTTCTGTCAGACGAGCATGCTGGAAAACCAACTCCCGATCAGCGATCTCAGCCAATGGCAGAAAGCGCTGATCACAGTGTTAGGGCTAGGGGAAGCCCCCTGTCAAAACGCAACATCGCAGCAGGGGAGATCGCTATACAAACTTCACATAGTTAGTACAGCAGCTCCAAAACCCCTACCAGCCCTACTGGGTTGAAGGAAAAAAAAATGACTAGTGTGTACGAGGATTTACTGCCACTGAAATCACCAGTGTCCCTGTACTAATGACACTGGCTGGGAAGGGGTTAACATCTAGGGTGACCAAGGGGTTAAATGTTGAATACCTGAACAGTGGCTACATCTGATTATATGCAGCTGCTGTTTCTGGGACAATTTCCCTTCCTTTTTTCAATCAAAGGATGTCAGGTGGAAGGAGGGCAACGAGGCTATCAAGAAAGCAAATTTTGGCTAGTTGATTTGGAACTGGCTGAAATTAAATCAGTGTATGGCCAGTCTATTCATATTTCTAGTTTCTTTCTAGAATGCTCAACAATCAATCAGGAATGTTCAACTATGCATAGTGCTGTCAGCCTAACATAATGAACATGCCTGCAAGAAGGGAGATTACAGGGATCATGTCATGAATGTGCTGCTCATTGTCCAGTCACTGACAGGTGGATCCTTGACCTACCTGTGTTGCATAACTGCTATATAGTTCTCAAGGAGTAAAGAATACATTCTATATATACACAGTGTATGAGTTTGTGTGTATGTATGTATATATATATATATATATATATATATATATATATATATATATATATATATATATATAATATTGAGCTTTAATCTCTAGTTTTGATGTGCCACCCCGGACAGATAATGTTAGCAGTTTTTTCATTAAAGTTTGAAGAATCAATCATTGCAGTATTTTCAATTCGCTGGGGTTGAACAGCTGTCTTGTTTGATCATTTTCATATTGAAAGAGGTAACCGCATAGCTTCTTTTGATAAATTCATATTTATAAATAAATAGATATCTTATGTGTTGGATACACAGCTCTGTCACTGAAAAATTTTGGCGACTTCTCAATTAATGGCAGGTTGTTTTGATCTAGTCTTTCAGTCTTGATCTCTTCCGTTTTGAATAGGAGATGGGGGTGATTACTTTGACAAAGTCTTTGCATGTGTCAGGCAAATGCCATCTGATCAGCACATGTCGCAAAAACATTACGATAACTAGATAAGATCAATGTAATATTTTATGCATGGGAGAGAGCTATTTTTTTGGGGGTGGTTTTAATAAAAATGTTTGCGTGTCTTAATAAAGTAAACTCGTATTCCATTTTAGGCAAGAGTTCTAAAGCTATAAGACTCCTGATATTCCCTTTATTACCTAGAGACCCCTCTAATGTTCACTTTGCAGGCTTTATGCATTCAGGGACAAATTCCTAAATTGCTGAAGATCTACCACTTCATACAGAGTTTAGTCCCATCCAGCCATGGCCTACCATAGACTTTGACAGACTGCAAACAGTGGATGCTGCACCTTTGCCTCTTGGGTGTACAAAATGTCAGGATGCAAGCTGTGCAGCTAGACACCTTGGTGCGCAAACGGCCTAAGCTCCACCGATTGCCAGTCCACTGTCTGAGAGTGACTACATAAGACAGGGCGAATGCAGTTGGCAAGACTTAGCCCTAAAATTAGGGAAAGGTGTCCCTCGATCTAGCGAATATAAATCTGACAAGAACACAAAATATGTGATTCTGGCTAATAAAGGTAATAACTGGTGTTGTATGGTGTCTATTATTAAGCTGGCCATAGACAGAATGAAATTTTGAAAGGTTAGCAGGGACTGGCTGAATCTCGATCCATGTGTGTCCCTCCCTGTTTGATACTTTAACAAAGTTGATTGTTAGAACAGACAAGTCAGAAAGTGTTTGTCTATCAGTGGCAGTGGCGACTGGTGCTAAATATTTTGGGGGGGCGGCAAACAATCCTCCCCCCTCACTCGCACCTCTGCCACCCCCCCTCCCTGTGGGAGATGAATGGGAAGGCGGCCTTACCTTAGGAGATATCGAGGACGAGGGGTAGTGCTGCTGCTCCACGCTCCAGCCAGGGCTTCTCCTCCGGGCTGAACAGGATGTGGGTCCTGAGACCCAATTCGCCGGGAGTCCTAAGCCTCCCTGGCCAATCGGGTCTTAGGACCCGCTTCCTGATTGGCCGGGAGGAGAATCAGGAAGACAATAGCCAATATTAATAACTGGGTGACCCTTTTTTGAAGCCTATTAGAGCCTCAAGCTCTAATCATGTGCTTCTCAACAAAAAAAAAAAAACCCATTGAAATCCATGCTTCCGGCGCCCTGCATGTAGATTTGGGGCCCAGGATTGGGGGGGGTGCCCCTTGTGGATGGGTCGCCACTGTCCGAATACAATGTCCCAGAAGGGGGGATTCCTCCATCTACCTCGCTTGTGTGAATGGAGAAATTCATATATTTTTTTCCTAAAGCCCAGTGGCTGAATGTAACAAAAATGAACTATCTATGGCCAGCTATAGGCTGAACTTGTACATTTATATGTAACAAACAGTATACGGATGCACTATAATTATATGTAGTGTGACAGGAAGCCCGGAAAATCTATGGGTTGTGTCCAAGATGGGAGATATATTTGTCCCAGGTTTATGCTGTACACTGTTTGCTTTTGTGTTTGTGCTGTGTAGTGAGCCTGTTTGGGCTCAATGAGGGTTAACAAGCTCAGGTTTAACAAATAAAGCACTTAGGGCTCTATAAAACTCCCAGGTTGCTGCAACAAGGGGCTCCACCTTGGAACCAGATCTCTGTGCTTTGCAGACTGGGGAGCAGCAGTACCTCTGAATGGTGAGATTAGGTCCATGTGACTAAAAGCCTCTGTTTATTTCTCTGTGACTGCCAACTCCCTGGGCAGCGGTAGGCTGTGGCAGAACAAGTACTCAGGTTCCTGTGTCTTTGTAGTTAGACGCCCAAAGTGGCAAGGGTTTTTTTCTGTAAAAATTATTGTAAATTGTTGCCTGCACTTTGTAACCACAGACGTATAAATAAGCCACAGTTTTTGCTTTCACAAAGATCCTGCTGTCTGTCCGTGCCTACTTCACTGTGCTGTGGCCCATCCCACAGGTCCTGCACACCCCGCTACTGAACTAATCGCTCACAATAGGTAAACATGCAAAATATGAATGTTGAGGAATACATCTTTCTCCCCCATGACTTCTGTTCATTCACTCTTTAGTCATAACTCCAAACTGTCCCTCATTTAGAGGGGGTGTTCCCCCAGCCAAATCCCGCTGCTCTGTTCTTATCAGTTGTCTTTCTTTGTGGTCTGATGTTTAAGTGTAAAAATTTACTGTCAAGAAAATGTTATACTACTCTTAAAGGGTAACTCCACTTTCATGGGGAAAAAATAGCAAGTAAAGAAAAAATAATATAGTGTATACAATTGCAATACAAGTCATTTTGTAATTAAATGTTATTAAAAACAACCTTTCCTTTTCAATCTGCAGCTCTGTAATTTATATAAATGCAATGCAATATGGCTACCTGGAGTTGTTCTGTACACAGAATGTGTACTGACCACTCCCCAGAAACATCATTTCCTGCTTGTGTGATTGGCTCACCAATTTTCTGCCTGAGATGCAAGTCAGATTTCAGGCATCCCCTGCAACAAAAATGTAATTTTTGGTGAGATACTCCCCATTGGAACACATCTAAAGGGATGCAGGCCCAGCAGCTTTCCTCATTAGTGCCCTGCAGCTGCACTGCTGACTGATAATTATGAAATCACTCCAATTAGACTCACTCAGCCCCGAGGCACAGAGAAACAAACAGTGATTTCTTCAGAATAACAAAAGGTAGGAATCTGAAACAAAGGCTGTTGTAATAATAAATGTACATAGATCACCCAGGAGGGAATGTTTTTTCTCAACAAAAGTGGAGTTACGCTTTAATATTTCTAAATTTTAAGTATAACTAAAGGCAAAATTTACTTTTTAGTTTTGGATAGAGTGGAGAAGGATTAGAATATCTGTTAATTTTCATTGCTGTCGGTGCCCCCATTAGGGAGATTCACCCTCTCTATTTGTCCTGTTCACCTTTTATTTTTGAAAGTGAAAATAAAAGAAATTCCCATGTTTTGAGTTGTCCCCAGAAAAGTAATAAAAGGGAAATATTCCAATGGAGACACTAGGTGACTTTGGTGACCGGTGGGTTCCCAACAAATTCCCTTAATTTGGAGGGATTTCCTCTCACTTCCTGTTTGGCTATGGGACAGGAAGTGTAGGTAAATCTCCCGAATGGGACAAAGATGTCAAAAATAAACCTTACAGGAGTTATAACCCTCCCTTACTCTATCCAAATCTAAAAAAAGTTTTGCCTATAGTTCTGCTTTAACCTCTAAATGTTTGCAGTCTTGTACATATGATGAGAATATTGAAGGAATTATCATCCATTTTTTATGCTAGTCTCATATTGAAAATGAAGAGTTTATTAAACTTACAAAAATTATTGCACGACAGAATACAACTTCAGAAGTGATGTAATGTGTTTGCATTATAATGTATTCTTTTGTTTCCAAGCATGCGTGGTCCTGTTCCGATTTTTTTGGGCGAATACTATACTGATTAAAAGAAAATCGTACGATCTGGTATCATACAAGAAAAATGTACGCGTTGTCCCTTATAATTTCAGAGGAACTGTTGTGACCGGCTCTCGAAAGCTGTGTAATAAAGATCAGATTATCGTACGATTGCTTTGAAAGTGGTATTTTTCGTACAATTTTCTGATCGCGTGTACTAGGCTTTAGAGGTTGAAAAGCCAGTATAAAGGAAAAGCAGTGGTGCAATAAAAAAAGACACTTATGTTTTATGCATCCTTTTTTGCATAGTACTTCTTCGTGGTCTGCAGAACTTTGAGTATGGCAGGGGTTTGGCCTTTTGGCTATATACTAAACCATATCTTTCAATTTTCTGAGATCAGAAAGATGGACATCTTCTGGCACATATACATAGCAAGTGTTGAGCTTAGGCATGTTTGGATACTAGTCTGATGTCACTATGGACATATATTCCCCTTATGTATATGAATGACAGTGAGGCAGGCGTAGCACCCTCTAGTGTGCTAGAACAGGATTTTTTCTGTATTGTAGGTAACCTGTTAGGCTTGACTGGCAGTGGGCTGGGTCGGGTGAGTGACTCGGGGGGGGTTGGATGACTCACAGGCAGTAAATCTGAGATTTCCCCCTACTTCTGGAACTTGCTGAAAACTTCCAGAAGAATAGGAGTGAAAGTGAGGAGGAGCTGCCTGGAGTATTCAAAGTGGCCCTGACCAGTCCCCAGCAGATGGGTTGGCAGGAGGCAGGCCCCCTCAAATGCTCAGGGTCAGCCCAGCTCGGACAGTGGAGTTCGGGTGGAAGCTGGATATGGAGCGTTAGGCTGTCCATGGCCCTTGAGGGTAACCCCTAGCTTGGACTCTAGTGCGGAAGGGACACACAGAGGTGCCCTGACCAGAGGCACAGGAGAAGGACAGCAGGAGAACAATGCTGGGCAAATCTCCGGGGAGGAAGACAGCCAAGTGGGCAGATGAGTGACACAGTCAGAGAGGACTGAGAGACAGCCTAAGAGGACTGAGAGAGAGCAGTCTGAGATGCATGCAGAGTCAGTCTAGGAGAACTGTGGAAGTTTAGCCAAGAGGGCTGAAGAAAGGGACAGCTGCAGCCAGGTGGGCTGGCAGTACCTGAAGAGGTGGTCCTGGGCCACAGAAGGGCAGCCTGGCACTAGGACTTTGCTACGCAAACCAGGGGCCCACAGTCCCTGCCTCTAAAGGCCCGTACACACAATGTGAAATTTGGATGAGAATTGTCTTTTGACAGCCTGTCATCCGAAATTCTTACCAATAGTATGATCCTTTCGACAGCCGATTGACATTTTTCGTCAGACAAAAGCTGCATGTGCAGACTAGTAAATTTTTGTCTTACGACAATGCCACGTCCCATTTTCGTTCCGTTAGTATGGTTTTCGTATGAAAAAAAATCATAAGACCAATACTATGCATGCTCTGAAAGGGAAAAAAAGATGCAACAAATATGCAAAACATGACGTCACTTCTGATGTTGAGTTTGGTCGAACGAAAATTTTTGGATAGTCAGTATGCTTTACAAAATAATGGACACATGCTTTTGACAACAATCAGAAGCGCAGTCATACGACAATCGAACCATGTGTACGAGGCTTAAAGGGCATTTGCAACCTATCCAACAGTGCCAGCTGGTCCTGATAGATGTAGTTCTGCAAGCAAGGTTTGTGCAGGAGGCAGAAGAGGAGTGTGCATATGAGGACTGTATATAGTTGTGTCTCTGAAGAGTTATTCTACTAAAAGTCAAGTGGGTATCCCATAATATCCATATCCGAGTTTGTTCCCCACAAATAACCACTACAGCTCCTTGAAGATTTACCCCCTCCATGACCAGGCCGTTTTTTGCGATACAGCACTGCATTACTTTAACTGACAATTGTGCGGTCATGCGACGTTGTACCCAAATAAAATTGATGTCCTTTTTTCCCACAAAGAGTCTTCGGTGGTATTTGATCACCACTGCGGTTTTTAAAAAAATGAAATCTCTTCATCAATTTAAGCCAATATTCTTCTACATGTTTTTGGTAAAAAAAAATCCCAGTAAGCATATATTGATTGGTTTGCGCAAAAGTTATAGCATCTACAAACTATGGGATATGTTTATGGAATTTTTATCAATGGTAAGTGCAGTGATCAGCATTTTTTTAGCAGGACTGCGACATTGCGGAGGACAAATCTGACACTAAGTGACACTTTTTGGAGACCAGTGACACTAATACAGTTATCAGTGCTAAAATAAAATGCATTGTCACTGAACTAATGACACTGGCAGGGAAGGGGTTAACATCAGGGGCAATCAAAGGGTTAAATGTGTTCCCTGGGAGTGCTTGCTAACTGTGTGAGGGGTGCTTTGACTGGGGGAAGACAGAGATTTGTGTTCCTGCTTAGCAGAAACACCATATCTCCATCTTCCCCTCTGACAGAACAGCAAGCTGACTTGTTTACATAGGCAGACCACCGTTCTGCCTCTCTCGGGGATGATCACCGGGTGCTGGCAAACATTGTATCCACTGGACCTGTTGATTGGCTCCCACTGTGTCCATTCACAGTGGGAGCGGGACGCCGGCGGCGCACATGCGTGCCCCAGACCAGGAAATCAGAATGACGTACAGATATGTGATTTCACGCTGAAGGGCCGCCCCGCCACAGTACATGTAAGAGGGACAGTCCTGAAGCGGTTAAATATAAAAACAAAGTACTGGACTGTTATCCTGACTCAAGTGTGTTGTGAACATGTGGTGTGCCTGGCTATGCAGGGTGGGGGATCCCTTTACAGTTGTGGCTCCTTAGGGGTGCGCAGTACAGGGAATACCTCAGCTGTTTTTGATTGGTAGTCCGCAGAGGCAGCTTCCTGGTGGAATAGCTCAGGCGACTTCGGATTAGTATCCATGCATCCCCAGCTATGTACTTGTGCTGAAAGGTGTCTATCTTTCTAATCTCAGAAGGATGGAAAATACAGTTTAGCGTTTACAAAATACTAAAATGTATGTATGTATATAAAATGCTATCTAGTGCTATCTACAGCCTTCAATACACAGTATGATTGCTGTGTAGTCATTTGTTTTGGATCATGGTTTCAAGCACTTCACGTTTCCATCCCTCGATGGTGCAACACAATGACTTATATTCCAACAACTCAAAAATAATAGGAAATCTTCCAAGATCTAAAACCACTATCAGTATTTGCAATATAAAAGCATCCTTCTGACATTTCCAGCATTCCATGGCAATGAGAAAGCGTGTTAATCTGTTAGTTTAGGTAAGACATGTCATGGCAAATTCTTGCTGTATGGCTTAGCAGTTGCAGAATGTGTTTCCTAGAAAACACAAAGCAAAACTGACCCAAACTCAAGCCAGTATGAAGGACAACCAAGTGCACTTCTTAAATGCTTATAAATAATTTATATTTTAGGAATACAAACTGACGTTACAATTTACATTCTTGAAATGAGGTCTCGGTAAAATATAAATAAATGTTTTTGTGGTTTATTGTTGTTTTAGTGAGCAGCATTCATTAGCAGGGGTAGGCAACCTGCGGCCCTCCAGCTGTTGTGGACCTACATTTCCCATGAGGCATTGTAAGGCTGGCAGTTACAATTACTCCCAGAGGCATGATGGGACTTGTAGTTCTGCAACAGCTGGGGGGCCGCAGGTTGCCTGCCCCAGCATTAAAGGGTCAGTGCTGGATAGTTAACCTAACAGTTTCTCATAACTTCTTGGCACGCTATTGACAAGGTTTCTGCAGTACACTTTCTGGGTCTGCACACCTGCTGTGCTCATTATGTGGGGGTCCTGACGGCAGAGTAAAGGCTGAGCAGTCTATCCAGTCTGCCTGGTTTTCTTTTGTTTTTTTTAACTTTATTGTCTGAGTATAGATCTATGTTTGTCCCAAGCATGTTTGAAGCTATTTACTTACTATTTGACTGTCTCACTACCTCTGCTGGAAGTTTATTCCAAGCATCAACTACCCTTTCAGTAAAATAATACTTTCTAAGTTTAGTTTTGAACTTTTCTCCAGTTGGTTTGAGGTCCCCGTGTTCTTGATTTTGGTTTCATATTTAAAAAACTGCCCTCCTGAACCTGAGGCTTCATTTACACTGCTGCTGGTAAACGGACGTTTAGGGGCGGTTGGGCGTTTTTTTCTGCTGCCCCTGAACTCAACTCTGTTATTTTATCTGTACATGTACACAGTGTCATTATAGTCGTTTCCAGGCAGTTGAGTTTAGAAGCTTTTTTTTGGAAAGCAAAAAAATGCGTTCAGCACTGCTGTTCAGAGGCATTTGAAACGCCAAAGGCCTGTAACAGCTTCTAAATGTGTCTATATGCAGTAACTTTAGCAGCGTTTAGTTTAGAGGCGTTTATCATTTAAAAAAAAAACGCTATTGGACGCAAACGTGGCAAAATGTGGCTAAATGCAGCATGTAAAACGCAGCTAAACGGCCGTTTTAAGTGTCGGTTTCCAGCTGTCAAAAGAACGTTCAGGAGAGGTTGAAAAAGTATCCTGTGTACATTACGCTTTCCTCCAGACTGTACATACGAATTCCTGAAGTCACTCTTGATATGTTTTATCCCCCAGACCTTTCACTTTTTTTTGTCTCTGGACTTGTTCTATTTTTTTTCAATATCTTTTTGTAAGTGAGGTCTCCAGAACTGGACACCATACTCTAAGTGAAGTCTCACTAAAGATCTATATAGGGGAATCAGAACCTCCTTCCTTCTACTGGTGATCGCTTTAGTGATGCATCCTAGAATTCTATTTGCTTTTCCCACTGCCTGGTTACATGGTTTCCCCATTTTGCAATCATCTGAAATAAGCACCCCCAGATCTTTTTCGGCTATAGCGCTGGCCAACGCTGTACCCCCAATGTTGTACTTTCTCAAGGATTCTTTTTCCCTAGGCACATTATTTTATGTTTAGAAATATTGATTTGCAGTTTCCACTGCTTTGACCAATCTTCCAGCACTGCCATGACATACCTTGCCCAACAAATCTTTAGTAATATAACTTACATATAGATTAAATAGAACAGGACCCTGTACAGAGCCTTCTGGTACACCACTAGTGACTGGTCTCTGTTCTGAGTGAACCCCATTTACAACCACACTCTGGGATCTATCCTATAGCCAACTGTATATCCACTGAACCACCCAAGGGTTAAATCCTAGCTTGTACAACTTTTGTATTAGATCATTATGTGGAACTGTATCAAATGCCTTGCTGAAGATATGCTATCTCCACAGCACCACCCTGGTCCATAACATTGGTAATATAGTCAAACTCTGTGTTGGATCATGTATTTTTTTATTCACCGAGAATGCAACAGATAGGTCTAGAGTGCACACAGGTGGTGAGAACACTAAATATTTCCAGATACAGAGTATGGTATTTTGCTAGAGAGATTACTGTTGAGCCCGATGCCACCCAAGGGGAAAATGCCAAAGTATGCACTTACCTTTCCAGACTGAGATAGAGCTTGCTCATCTGCACATACAGGGGGTACGAACACTGGAACACTCAGAATCTGGTGCAGCTGTGCATGGTAACCAATCATTTTCTAACTTCAGCTTGTTCAATAAGCTTCAATAAGCTATGACAATAGGGCCCGTTTCACACTGATGTGACAATCGCTTTGACTTTGGAGCACTTATCGCATCAGAAGTCAGACCCAAGTCTGTGCAGTGGAACTGTTCTAATCGGTGCAAATTGGGTTCCTGCACTATGTTTGGTCCAACTGTGGTGCGACTTGCATTGGCTTCTGTTAAAGAAGTCGCATACAGGTCATGCCGAAGTCATGCTGGGGTCCAACTTCAAAGTCACACACAGTGTGAACCCAGGCTAAAACCTGGAAGCTGATTGGTTTCTAAGCACAGCTGCACCATGTTTTGCACTCTCCAGTTTAAGTAAATAACCCCCACAGTGTCCAGGTGAGCGCTGGATACAAACATGAGAGCCATTGTCCACAGGCCCTGGGGTTACCATGTTTTGCTCCAAGGGGAAAAGAAAGGGAAGAGGGTGCTTGTGATGTGTTTTAAACCAGTGTGATTTAGTCATTATCAGTAGAGATGAGCGAACTTCTAGAAGTCCGGGTTCTGCTGGTTCGGCCGAACTTCGGGACAAAGTCCCGGACCCCGAACCCCATTGAAATCAATGGGGACACGGACTTTTAGGCACAAAAAAGGCTGGAAATAGTCCTGGAAGGTCCTAGAGGTCTGCAAAAGGAAGGAAATGTGGGTAAGGGTGGGACAAGTGACCTACAAAGAAATGGGGACAGGGAAATAACTTTAAATATTTAAAAAAAAATAAAAACATAAAAAATGCAAAAATGGAGATCATCTTCAAAATGGGTCTGAAAAGTATTAATTAACATTAGAGGCCATAGAACTGTTCTAAAATCATCTTCAAACTGTGTCAAAAAAGTATAAATAAGCCGGGAGTACCCATATCACTGTTCTGCAAAATGTGTGTGTCACTTTAAATGAAACCGGGAATCAGTGCACATCTCTTCTGCACAATTATTTCAAGTCTG
>BLSH010053187.1:1779409-1789613 GCA_018402905.1 Glandirana rugosa | reverse complement strand
GCGATTAGTAACGTGTAGACAAGAAGTGTGAAGACAAATCAGATGACACAGACTAAACAGAAGTGTGAAGAACAGATGTGCAATGATTAGCGGCAATAATAAAAGTGACACAGACTAAACAGAAGTGTGAAGAACAGATGTGCAATGATTAGCGTCAATAATAAAAGTGACACAGACTAAAAAGAAGTGTAAAGAACAGATGTGCAATGATTCCCGGTTTCATTTAAAGTGACACACACATTTTGCAGAACAGTGATATGGGTACTCCCGGCTTATTTATACTTTTTTGACACAGTTTGAAGATGATTTTAGAACAGTTCTATGGCCTCTAATGTTAATTAATACTTTTCAGACCCATTTTGAAGATGAGCTCCATTTTTGCATTTTTTATGTTTTTATTTTTTTAAAAATATTTAAAGTTATTTCCCTGTCCCCATTTCTTTGTAGGGCACTTGTTCCACCCTTACCCCCATTTCCCTTCCTTTTGCAGA
This sequence comes from Glandirana rugosa, assembly GCA_018402905.1. Classification (NCBI taxonomy): domain Eukaryota; kingdom Metazoa; phylum Chordata; class Amphibia; order Anura; family Ranidae; genus Glandirana; species Glandirana rugosa. The sequence continues at coordinate 1,789,122 of BLSH010053187.1, read as the reverse complement.
CCTCTAGGACCTTCCTGGACTTTTTTACAGCATTTTAAAGATTTTTCATTAAAATTACCAGAACCCCGGACCCGAACCCGGACTTTTTTTGAAAAGTCCGGGTCCCGGACACCCCATAGTTCGGTACGGACCCAAACTTTACAGTCCGGGTTCGCTCAACTCTAATTATCAGCTAATTAAAACATATTTACTGTAATGAAAATTTGTTCTTCCATCTGGAAGCTAAAGTAGCTTATAACCCATTGAAATTGGACATTTTATTTTGTGATTTGACTCGTTTCTAAATAGAATTACGAACTACATTATGGACACTTACTAAAGACTACTGGATCCCAACAGAAGCTTGTTTAGTAAGCTTTCTCAGGGGGAAATTAACTGGTATAGATTTTTCAAGATCACTATTGTTTTTTTCTGTGAAATGCTAGTGCTGGGATTGTCATCAAAGTGCTTAGTCTTTTTTCAATGTAGAAACCCACATCCATTTTTACAGTGCTTGTTTATTATTGTTCTTTCATTAGGATGATTGTTAGACCACCAGATTTGGCATGATCCAGCCACTGGATCATTACAATGTATAAACTCCTTAATGGTCTATGAAACAGAGATGGGAAGAGCATGTGGACATGTCTTCATCTTAAACCTTGGGGAAGTAATAATTATTGAGTTCGAATTCTATTTCCTCCTAGTAGTTTGATGGGGTTGCCTGCTGCAGTCTATTGCATTTCATGTTGATAGTTACCTTTAAACATAAAATGTGGTTAATTTTTTCTGTTATTTTGTGAAGTAGCAATGTATTGGTTAAACACCACTCTAGGCTTCCATAATGTTCTTGTCTATATTGATGCTAAGAGCCCCAAGTGCGGACCTGGCTGGTGAACAATGGCCATTTCTGTTTTCTTCTAATATTCTTTTCACTCATTTGCACCCAGTTATATTTTAAAGTGTATGTAAACTCAGATGTCTGGGATTTGCTCTCTTATAGTATGGGAAATATACTGTTTAAAGCATTTTATTATATCTGTATGACTAGTTGCCAGAAAATCTATGACCTGATAACTTCTTGTACTTTCCACCTCAGTTTTCATTTAGCATTGTTCTCAGCTATCTACATTGACTACAAAACACCTCCCCCCTATGTTATAGAGAGGGAGAGATGTTGTACAGTCTTAACACACACTGTTCCTAGGGTGACAACTCTTCTTCTCCTGGATACAGTACAGTTGTCACCGTAGAACAGAAGGGGTGGTCTGGCAGGATAACCTAGTGAAAATAATGAAGAAATAAATATGAAAAATTAAAACGAATGCAGCAACCAAGGTAAGCTGTCATACATTCCATTTTTGTTTTTGTGTTTAGATATACTTTAGGCTTAGAAGGCTTTTCCGAAGGTTATGTTTTTCTTTTAATAATATAAAATATTTTATGGCTGTACTGTTGGTTTGTCCACTTTAAATGAGCTCTTTATTGCATGAATTGCCAAACAATTTAATTTCTATCTATATCATTTTCTCGGTGTTCAAAAAGGCTGATTTGTAGGAAAATCAATCTACTTGTAATCATCTTTGCTCCTCCATCATAATTATTTTATTATTCCCATTCTGAGGCTAAAGCCACCAACTTGATATTCTGTATAAAAGAGCACACCTGTGCTGATTTATTTAGCATTTAAATAGAATTAAAAGGAACTTTTGAAGTAAAAATAGGACTTGAATTAGGAAGGTGCATTGAGCGATTCTTTGAAGAGGACCTGTAACTTTTAGCCAAACTAATGAGTTAGCAGATTTGAGGCCCAAAGTGTGGGTATCCTCTAGACCAGTGGGTCTCATCCCTGTCCTCAAGTACCCCCAACAGGCTATGTTTTCAGGTTTTCCTTTATCTTGCACAGCTGCTTTAAATCAGAGTCAATGGCTTTGTATTTTGGGCAGCTATTTTATCTAGGAGAAATTCCCAAAACATGGCCTGTTGGGGGTACCTGAGGACAGGGTTGAGAACCACTGCTCTTGACCCCCATTAGAGAAGATGCCTCCTTGTGGTATTGTCACAGGAAGTGGGTTGTGGGTGAAAACTAGAGAGGCAACAGGCTTACAATGAAAGTTTTAGCTGGCCGTACACATTGGTGGACTCTAGGTCTTGCGGGAACCATCCAGCCATTTTCGTAAAGTCAGCCTGTTGAATGGACGTTCAGATGAGATCTCACAAGACAAAGGTTTTCTCAGGGGTACCTGAAGACTTTAGAGGATGTTGGAAAATGCTGGCATGATTTGAGTGCCCTTGGGGCAGTAACCATTCTGAATGCTCCATGAATGTGTAAGATTGAATGTGCTGTCCTAGAAAGAAAATGTTTTCTAGCCTGCCAGCTCAATGTTCCCCTTAAGTGAACTGGCATTTATCTCCCTGTCTGCATATAGACGTTGCATTGTCACCAGATTTGTCCAAAAAAAAGCCATGTCTGGTGGTTGCAATTGCATATCTCTGGGCTATTGAAGTTTCCTGTTTCGGGTCCTGCAGTACTATAGCCTGCATATTTGTAAAGTGGGATTTATAGATCAATTTTAGACTCCGCTTTGTTCATCTGCTATGAGAACTCCTGGTGATTTCATGGTCAGAATTTTACAACTCTTGTATTCAATGGTAAGTTTAGCATTACTGATTTGTCACTGTGTCCAGTCTGGAGACATGTATAGTTTATTACTTGCAAAAATAAAGAAAGCAACAATTCTACTGATTAGATTATTTGTGCTCAGAGTCACTGTCTCCCAGAACAGTGTTTGTAGAGTAGGTTCACAGTTCTATCTTGTTTGTAATCTGGAATTCAGATGTTGGCTTCCCACAGGTATGCATTGATAGAATTGTTTTAATGGACAATAGTAATTATGTGTAAAGCCTTCTGTTGTATGCTGCATTTGTAAAAATGGTGGCATTGATACATGTCAAAGAATGTATAATCTCCAAATGTATATCTTTGAAATGTAAATGTACATTTTAAGTTTCTCACAGGACAACTCAAATATAACAAAAGGTGCCTGAAGAAATTTATGGGTTGAATGGGCAATGTTTGTAGGTCCATGTAAGCTGCTGAACAACCCTCTGATGGATTTGCACAGAGACAGTTGGCACCTGCAGCACTCTCTCGTCCTTTGTAGGCACCACCATACCAACTTGATGGTAGCAAACTTGCATGTTCATAGCAACATCTTTTGTTAGAAAGATCTTCAGTGCCCAAGTTGGTCCACCACAATTGAATTTCTTTAGGAAGCATAAGGTTTCTTATTGATGGCCAGTGAGTCATCGGTCATTCCATTACTTTTTCACCATCATTTGTCCAATGACAAGAAAAGTCTTGGGTGAATGAAGGTCTTCTTCAACAATGTTTTGACAAATACAGTTGTTTTCAGCAGGGTTGGATTTTTTTTGTACATTATGATAAGTTTACCTTTTGTAACTTAGGTCATGTTATACCCATATTCAGAGTGTAACATGTTACAAATGCACCAGCCTCTGCACCCCCCCCCAAATCCCCCGTTTTGACAGCAAACTGGGGATCTTCTTCCGGGCTCCCCTGCCTGTCATCCACAGTGTTCTGTGAATGTGCAGACTACAAGTACCGACAGCCTTTGCAGCTGTCAGCTTGTAGTTCTTAATGAACTACCAGGGCACTGTTGAGCACTCTAGGTAGTACATTGAGTCTTACGATCAGAGTGTAACTGCCTTCTCATATGAGGTACGAGCAGACAGTACAACTATCAGCTAAACCAGGAAAAATTATTTTGGATCATTTAGCATTGCAGCAATTTTCTAGATAGCAAGCAGATCTCTCATCACACGTTATTATCATTTAGGAAATTAGCCCATATATGGTCAGCCTAAGGATTAGCAATAGGGTGATGATGAACACTTGGATTAGCTTTCTCTACAGGATAAGTTCACCTTTAGAATAAATGCACATCTTTATGCAAAGCATTGCGCCCATGATCAGCAGAATGCAGGAGCAATGCAGGGTTTTTGCAGACTTTCTGTGCAAGAACCCTGCATTGCACCTCTGATCTGCTGATCATGGGTGCAATGCTTTGCAGGCTCATCGTGTAAAAATAATGAATGCATATTTTTTTACTTGCATAAAGATGTGCATTTATTTTTTTTTTTTTTTTTTTTTTTTTTTTACAAAGGTGAACTTATTCTTTAAAGAAAGCTAATCCAAGTGTTCATCATCATCCTACTAATCCTTAGGCTGACCATATATGGGCTAATTTCATAAATGATAATAACGTGTGATGAGAGATCTGCTTGCTATCTAGAAAATTGCTGCAATGCTAAATGATCCAAAATAATTATTCCTGGTTTGGCTGACAGTTGTATTAAGGACAGCTTTTCCTTTTTCTTTGGCATTAACAGAATGATTGCTCATTAGTAACAGGAGGGTTTTCATAACATGTGGAAACATGTTGGAACATTCCTGCAAGTGACAACAAACACTTGAGATTCTCACAAATGCTCATGTGTTGCTCACAAGAATATGGTGCAACTGATTAGTGAAATAATCATATGACAGCACATGCAAAAACTTTCCTTTATATGGGTACCTTCAGGTTATACAAGACTAAAACTGGCCATAGACACTGGAGGACAATCAGACATACAGGCGATTTCTATCTGCCTTTAGGCATCTATGGCAATCAGCGCATCCTTTAACACAAATGGTCACTTCAGAGTGGCGGAGGCACTTTGTAGGATATTTCAGGAGAAAACAAAACCTGTTAAGGCCAGTGAAAATTTCTCAGCACAACATCTCAACCTATAAGGCGTGCAATACTTTTCTCATTATCAGCTCTTGACAAGAAGTATTTATTGACTCTGACCACAATGGAATTTATGACACTGCCTCAAGTTGAATAAACAAAGTGTTATTCTCTAAAGCTGATCATACACATGGCAAGCTAATTGAGCAATTGATCTTTCAGTTTTATTTTTTTTTGTCAAAATTACAAAGCGATTGAAGAAATAAAATTATTATTTTGTTCATTTGCAAAGAGCAGAAATCAAAATTGCCCCTGGTGAACCTGTTGGGAAAAATCCCATCACTTTTGGGGAAATTGCCAAAGTTCTTTCTTTTGACTCCATTTTAATTTAATTTTCCAAAATAACTGTTTAGATGCTGTCAAGTTATGGCCCAGTTTTGACTTCGCGATAGAACAAATTCTGGACTTGTGGATGGTAAATTGCTTGGTCTCTTGTGTATTACTTGAAATTATATTTGTGATTCCTTGTAACTTAAAATTAGTTGAAACTGATTGAAAATTGCTATGTGTATGATTTAGCCTTAAGCTGGCCATTCATGGCTCAATTATTTTCATTCAGCCAGTGATGATCCAACTAAAGATTTTCAGCAGTCAGTAGATCGACTGTTCTCAAACAGGACCAGCCATAGATGTATTGCAATTCAATTGGTCCCTGCTAAACTAGCTGAATTTTGATCCATCTATGGCCAGTTTAAAGCTGGCCATAGATGTGTGATTTTCTTTCCTACAGTGAGTGTTCTCCTGGCGTGGGCGCTGGTGGAGATGTCCTGGTCAGGAGAACGCACAGTGATTATTACTAGTGGCTATAGCCTCTGGCAATAATCACATGAAAAATCAGACAAGCTGGTTGTACCCAAGTGGATCGATTGATCAACTTGGGTACAATCAGTCTGCCCATACATGGTTTGAATCCCGGCTGGTCCCTGTTGAACCAGGTGAGACTCAAACCATCTATGGCTGGCTTACATCTGCGTGAAGATTTACCAGACAGTCAGGTTCTGTTTAGGATTTCCCTCTGTATTTGTGAAGGCCAGTAACCATTACTATAAATGATTACTGAAGGGGGGGGGGTCGATTGGGAGTTTACATGAGGCGTATACATGGGCACAGTATGCCTCCATCCCTGATACTAGTAAAAAAGGGGGAAGGGAATTGGGACTTTGAGTGAGGCAGATGGCAACAAAAAAGTGTAATGTGTGTGAAGTAACTAAGTCAGTTTATTGTCATAAAGAGGGTATACAATCGCACTCTATATGAATAACATTGCAGAGCCACTACACACATAAACAGTTGGATACAGTACAGTTCACCAACATGTAAAATATACAATTATAAATACATGTTCAAAACAATTCATATATGCACACACTTAAAAACAACAGCATGATAGCACATTACAGTAACCAATGTGGGGAGCGCACACTCCATATAAAAAGTTGAAAAATGTAACAAGAATAATAATTATTAATACAATGATGATTATATGAAACATTGTTGCAACCTGTTAATGCTGAACGCGTTTCCTGTTAAGCACTTCATCAGGAGCGGAATGCATCCGGTAATATAGAATATAGGTATGCAAAACGGCAACTGGAGGGTACCAATGGGACAGCTGTCTGTTCTGAGAGCTCAGGGAGCCATACTGCATGTACTCAGAGCCCTGGTCTTACAGGTTTGAGAACAGAAAATGGAGATAGAAGGCGCGTGGCCTAGCGCATTATCCTTGATAAAAATTTTATTGATAAACAGAAGTAAGTATAGTACTCACATTTAGCAACTGAAATACAAGCACATCGTGTCATTCCTCTATAGGACTCCAGGTAAAACTACCCCCATCTCATGGGGCTGTCAGGTGGTTATATCGGCTAACATGTTTAGAGGAGTTCCTCTTCCTCAGATCCTTATCAAACAATGTCTGGTCTGCATGCTTAGGCTTCATGCACACAGGATGTTTTTGGACATTTTTACAGCTGCTGTTTTAGCTTCAGACGTTTTTTCCTAAAGTCAACAAACAATGTCTGGTCTGCGTGCTTAGATGTGATGGACTAGATAGATGGTACAACCTTGGGGGTGTGACCCTCCTTCACTGATGGGCGTGAACATGATTCTTACCAGTCACAGCACACTACATTAGAAAACACCACAGATAAGAATACTTATGTATATGTGTGTATGTGCATACAATTAAAAATACACATATACGTGTACAAAAACACAATACACAATATTATAACGCATGGCTGCAAAACAGTTGAAATCAAAATAATCAATAGATACATAAGATAAAATAAAAAGACCCCACACAGCAGGTATGTCTATATGTTAAATATTAATTTAATCATGTTCACGTGTGTGTGACCACAGAAAGTGACACTGATCTGGATATTTTTAGATACATAGAGAACTTCAATTGCTCAATGTGTATATGAGGGATTATATGTGATAAATGTATGATTATATAGTGTGGTGCAACTGGTAAGAATCATGTTCATGCCTATCAGTAATGGAGGGTCACACCCCCAAGGTTGTACCATCAATCCAGTCCATGACATCTAAGACCTTATGCACACATGTTAAAAAAAAAAAAAAAGTTCTAAAAGTTCTAAAAACATCAGTAGCTTTGTAGTGAGTTTTTCAGCTTTTTTTCAGCATTTTGCATTAGCGTTTTTGAGCGTTTTAGGCAGTAGTGTTTTTTTTTTCCAATGGACCAAAAACGTTGGGGAGTCGCGTTTTTGAGCGTTTTTTTTTTTTTCCCCTCAATGGATCTAAAATGTCCAAATACGTTGGTGATCAGCATTTTTGCACGTTTTTGAGCATGCTTGAGCATTTTTACAGCTGAAAAACGTCTCTCAAAACCCATTGGTCTTGGGTTTTTTTTACAACTCAAGAACGCCCCAGCTAAAAACAGTTGATAACGGCCTATGTGAACACATAGGATAACATGATGGAGGGTTTATTGCCTGTAGGAAAAAATGTCTGAAGCTAAAAACAGCTGCTGTAAAATCATCCTGTGTGCATGAAGCCTAAGCATGCAGACCAGACATTGTTTGATAAGACTCTGAGGAATAGGAACTCGAAACATGTTAGCTGATACAACTACCTGAAAGCCCCATGAGACGGGGGTAGATTTACATGGACATTTATAGAGGAATGACATGATGTGCTTGTATTCCAGTTGCTAAATGTGAGTACGATACTTACTTCTGTTTATCAATGTAGCTTTTATCAAGGATAACACGCCAGGCCATGCACATTTTATCTCCTTTTTCTGTTCTAGTACTTTGGACTTTCCCAGTCTGGCAAAGGTAGTGGGGCGTGCATTATCCACATAGAAGCATCCCAATACAGCTTAATTATCCCACCACACAGCGCAGGAGATTTATCTGTTGGTGTTTGGAACTAGCAGGTTTGAGCTAGTAGACCAGGGTCAGCCATAGACTATTCAAATCACAGCCAGTTCAGCAGGAACCAGCCGAAATTCAAATCGTGTGTGGGCAGGCAGAATGTACCAAGCTGATCGATCAATCAACCAGGAGCAGACAATTGCTCGGCAGCACTGTCTGTGTTGATGGGGCAATCATGCAAATTTCTTTCCTTTGCAATGTCTATGGCTGGCCTAGGTTAACTAAAAATGTAAGATCCCCTGTTGCATCTGAAATCCATATCTAGATGTAAACTATAAACAAGAGCAGGCTCTTTGGAGAACAATGGTCACAGAACCAAAGATTACCATTATGTGATTATTTCTATTGATTAATTCATTGCAATAGATGGCAGCTATAGTACTTATCATAATAATGTCATACTATATATAAATACATTAGGACGATATATACGCTTCCTCAATTATCAGTTTGATATAGACAGGCTTTCAGACTTTGTGTATTTTTTCATGGATTAAACATTCAAGTTGTCTAAAAGTATTATGTGGTTTTAAGCCCTGAAATATGCAAGTAATTTCAACATATATTTCAGGACTTAAATGAGCCTTTAGACTGTTCTGTCTTTTCCCACAGATTCATTTTCTTCTGGGCAGATTAGTAACTCCAACTGTGTCTGCTTTTTATCCAATTAAATAAGCATATTTCTGTGTAAGAATAGAGTTTTAACAGCTGAAGGAAATATTGTAAGTGCAGACATTAGATTTGGCAGGTTGGTGTGGTGGGCATTAAGAATGATCTGCTTGCTCCTCTTAAAGTCTTGCTGTGTATCCTCTAGTTGTACCTTTTTCCCACAGTGTGAAGGTAATGCTACCAACCAACACGTTTTCATTTACAAACTGCTTCTCTGTCAGGGTTCTGTCTCGCTATGACATAGAAATACGGGAACTTGTTTAAATGTTCCCAGTAGGTTTATTTTAAATATCTTATTATAGAGAAAAAAAGCATTATTAAAAAATGTACTTCACCTGATGTTCTTGGAATGAGTGGACTCCCTGCCATGGAGATTTGCCTAACAAAATAATATATATAAAAATAAAAAAAAATATAAATCAAACATAGACAACAAGACCTACCAGAAGGTTGATCTGGGAATGCAAAGTCATTGGCATCCCTGAGAGAAAAAATGGAAGCTCATGGGTGAAATGACCCAACATCATCCAGTTCTCCTGATGTCCTAAATCTGTGGCAGAAATCATTCTATTCTCTCATTCACATTAAACCGCATGGATGGACAGACCTCTCCCGACAGCTGTCAGAATACCGGAACCGTGGCTGCATCTGATTGGTTGCAGTCGCTGTTCGGCTGATTATTTTCCACCCGACTCCTTTAATTTTTTTTGATCAAATAATGGAGGATGGCGACAGGACCACCCATGGCTCCAATTTCTTTCTTTTTTTTTATAAAATGTTTCCAATTATAAAAAATATAAATACTTTATTCACAATCACTTTCACAAGAATCTTCCCTTTCCTC
>BLSH010053187.1:1754857-1773330 GCA_018402905.1 Glandirana rugosa | reverse complement strand
ATCTCGTTGTTTAGAAAAAGAAAGTCTAGGAGTCTCTCAATAAACGGTAATACTCCACGGTACAACTTGAAGGTCACTGGTCATTCTCTCACTCTCGTTATTGTGGTTTAAATTGTGATCTCAACTCGCTTGTGGACCTGCAAGCCCAAGACGACCAGGCAGGCTTGAAGCCCTGTTTCAGGCCCAGGCCTGCCTTGGGCTTGCGAGCGTGCCTGTTGCTTGGGGTAACTTTAGTTACCCCTGGGCTTGAAAATCCGTGTTTTTACCGACATCCTTTCAGGACCTTTCGGGGTCTCCCGACGTTTTCCTTCATTTTACGGTTCGTTGTCCGTGCGAGCGTTCGGGTTCCGTCCGGACCCGGACTTTGTCCCGAAGTTCGGACGGACCAGCAGAACCCGAACGTCCAGGTGTTCGCTCAACTCTAGTGTTAAATTTGGTGTTATTGCTCTCACTCTCTTACTGGTCACTGGAAGTTCAACATGGCACCTCATAATGGCAAATAACTCTCTGAGGATCTGAAAGAAAAAGATTTGTTGCTCTACATAAAGATAGCCCAGGCTTCCAAGACCCTGAAACTGAGCTGCAGCACGGTGGCCAAGACCATACAGCGGTTTAACAGGACAGGTTCCACTTAGAACAGCCCTCGTCATGGTCGACCAAAGGGGTTGCGTGCAGGTGCTCTACATCATATCCCAAGGTTGTCTTTGGGAAATAGACGTATGAGTGCTGCCAGCATAGCTCCAGAGGTTGAAGGGATGGGGGTTCAACCTGTCAGTGCTCAGACCATATGCTGCACACTGCATGAAATTAGTCTGCATCGCTGTCATCCACAAGAAAGCCCGCAAATAGTTTGCTGAAGACAAGCAGACTAAGGACATTGATTACTGGAACCTTAACCTGTGGTCTGATGAGACCCAGATAAACCCATCCGGTTCAGATGGCAACAACCAGGTGAGGAGTACAAAGACAAGTGTGTCTTGCCTACAGTCAAGCATGGCAGTGGGAGTGTCATGGTCTGGGGCTGCATGAATGCTGCCGGCACTGGGAGCTACAGTTCATTGAGGGAACCATGAATGCCAACATGTACTGTGACATACTAAAGCAGAGCATGATATCCTCCCTTTGGAGACTGGGCCGTAGGGCAGTATTCCAACATAATGACCCCAGACACACCTCCAAGACAACCACTGCCTTGCTAAAGAAGCTTAGGGTAAAGGTGATAAGCTGGCCAAGCATGTCTCCAGACCTAAACCCTATTGAGCATATGTCATCCGCAAGGTCTCAGACATCCACCAGTGATGTTGTCGTGGAGGAGTGGAAGAGGACTCCAGTAGTAACCTGTGAAGCTCTGGTGAACTCCATGCCCAAGAGGGTTAAGGCAGCGCTGGAAAATAATGGTGGCTACACAAAATATTGACACTTTGGGCCCAATTTGGACATTTGTACTCGCCTTTGTTGCCAGCGGTTTAGACATTAATGGCCGTGTGTTGAGTTATTTTGAGGGGACAGCAAATTTACACTGTTATACAAGCTGTACACTCACTACTTTACATTGTAGCAAAGTGTCATTTTTTCAGTGTTGTCACATGAAAAGATATAATAAAATATTTTAAAAAAATATGGAGGGTGCACTCACTTTTGTAAGATACTGTGTATGTATGTATCTGTCTCTTCTTGTTCCCCCTCATTTAATGGTCAAAACACAGAACTTGTATCACACCATAAATTTGTTCAGAACAAAGGGGTTGATTTGCTAAAGTGCAATAAAGCCGGGTACTAGCAGGTGCTTAATATATTGGGGGTGGGGGGGCAGCAAACTAATGTAGCGTTGCCCCCTTGTGGGTCGCATGATATGTCAATCCCCCCTGATTTCCCCGACTCTGAGGGTCCTCTCCCACCCCTGACACACTGGGTTCACGTATGGTATCATTTCCCCTTAAAACAGGACACAGTAAAGAGACACATAGGTTGAGAAAATAAATGTTTTTTTTCTCAAATATTTCAAATTAAGGAAAACTCTGGGTTTAACAAATACAGTACTATTGTATTATGATGGTTCACAGAAACACCCCACTACAACTCCTACACTCTATAGTTCAGTGCAATAATACCAACATTGATGTATTTGCTGTGCATGAGAGTGGGACACAGGAGAGCAGAGAAATGACTTCTGATCATCAGACCACTCTCTACTACCCACTCCCCTGGCAGCTGCCAAACAAAAGTGAAAAAACCCAAATACAACAGTTGGATAATCTATAAACAGGCCTGTACCAGAAAACTGCAAATAATCAAGTACATCAATAGGCAATAATGACCAATACATTTAGCCTGCTCAAATACAGAGAGTTCTTAGGAGAATCTCAATGATTTGATCAATATTGAAGGCATAGAATATGGGAGGGACAGAGCAAAAGCTATGATGAATCAATGTTCCTTGATGAAAACTTCCAATGATCTTCAGCCGGCTCTGTAGCTTGAATGGTATATACCAATTGCAACTGCAAATATCATAAACGGGTTTCCTAGAGATGCACTGTATGGATAACAAGCACTGTGGCTGTATCAATACAGAAGAAACTTCACAGTGATCACTGACTTTTCTTGTGGAACTATGAGTAACAGCAATCCAGTAAAGGCGTATACATTCTTATGCTCAAACGTTCCTCCTTTGTGCTGGGATCTAGCTCTGACTGTGGTGAAGATGTTTAACCAGGTAATGTGTACACAGTGTCTGCAGTAATGGGCTTCCGCCCACTCACCCCACAGGACCAATGGATGAAGAAGATGAGTCCGCTGCTGTGGATGAAGATGATGACAAGGATGGAGATGATGGTATTCACTCGAGCTCTCTGGCTCTTAAGACTGGCTTCCACTGCCCCTCTCTGGACGATCGATCTGGGGAGAACTGCAAACTGACTGCAGGAATCAGGGACAGCCTCCACTGACACACGACAGGTCTTCCTCGATGCTTGCCGTGGTGCTGCAAAGTTGTTGAACTGTTAGGCTGCTGCGAGTAGGCCGCGGTCCTGCCACCATTCACACAGGGTCTTGCTTGATCAATCACCAGAGAGAGTGCACTAGGCCCAGCCCTCTGCTTAAATAATCTTTTCACTTCAGAGCCTTTTCCTGCTGCACAGATAGATGGGAAATGTAGTTCTACAGCGCAGCTAGAGGATGAATCCGCAACAGCAAACTACAACCCCACAGTGCACTTCACTGGCTCTTGTTCAAAGTCACAGAATAATTCACAGGCACTAGGGGGAAACAGCTGACTATATCTGAAAGCAGGAGCGTCACTATTGCCAGGAGTATGAAACCTGGCTCCTGGCTACACGAACACCAAATCCCAACCCCCACCCCATGGGAGATGGCTGGGAATGCGGCAATCTAACCCCCCTGCTACCCGCTGAGACAGATGGGATTGCGGTGAACGAACACCCCCCCCCCCTGCACGCTATCCTGGGAGACTGACAGTACAGCGGCAATCAGGGCATTACCTTTGGAGTCAGGAGGAATTCAGATTTGTGTGTCCTGAGACCTGATTGGCCAGGGAGTCCTGAGAGCACTGCGCCTGAGCCCACCCTTTTTTGAAGCCCATTAGAGCATCAGGCTCCAATCACATGCTTCAAAAAAAGAAACATTGGAATCCATGTGTCCGGCACCCTGCATATAGATTAGGGCTGGGTACATGGACTAGGGGGGGCTGCGCCTCGTTTGGACAGGCCGCCACTGCCAGGTACACACTATTAATTTTTTTCAGGTTGAACGAAAAAAACTGTCAGCTCCGGTCAGAGCCGCTGTACTAACCATGCCCCCCCGCAAGAGCACTCCAATCAGCGCTCTCTATCATCGGCTGAGAATGCTGATCTGGAGTTGGTCGGCTGATGGCTTTCCAGCATGCATGTCCGACAGACAGATGACATACACACAGCCGGACGTTGTTTTGTTTTTTGTTTTTTTAAACTAGCAATTGTCTCCTGACATTGTGTACAGGGCTTAGGGGCTTAAGAATAATCACTTTGCAAAAAAGTTTTTGCCAGAGCTTAGGGAATGCGGTGAAGCTTGGCCAACTTCCATCGTCCAATCACGTTCAAGCAAAACAATGTTTTTCTTTTCCTTGCATGTGTATGGGTAGTCTTTGCAAAGTGCAACTTCCCTTGCAATGTGAACAGCCTGTTTGTCTTCAGTAAATCAACCCCACAGTCTTTCTTTAAATGTTAATTTGCTATGGACAAGCTTTTTTTGTAGATTTAATTTTTTAAGACCCTCTATTGATAACATATCTTGCATTATTGTTCATTCTTACGTAATGACTCTCCATAAGCTTGAGGTCCACTATGCATATTTTGTTTTATTCACCTAGGAGGTTTATGGGAAAGTTAGATCCATATGACATTTCTTAAAAAATAGTTTGGCCAGACACTTTTGCAGTGCATAAGTTACTATATTCAGCACAGATAATGTTGAAGCACCACCATCACAGAAATAATAGCTAAACAAGGGTATGGGTTTGAATGAATATGTTGGGTGGCATAGATATGTTGCTAAACAGATCATGAACAAATCTGGCCACACATGGCCTGAATTGTGGCAAACTCCCTCTGAATCTACAGAAATTCAAGCCATGGGTGGCCCTGTCGGCACAACCTAGCTTGAAAGACATTGACAGAAAAGTTGAAGAAGCCAGGTGGAAAATTGTCTAATGCATTCAAGCAGCTGTTCGAGTGTTCTGAGCCATGGGTGCCAACTGTCAGAAAACAATAGTTGGTAGGAGAGATTTTACAATTGGGTGTGGATGGAGAAGCCTTTTGGATTTCTCTCATTCAGCCCCATCTTTCATATTCCATGCACATCTAATAAGAAAGAAAAAACTGTTGCTAGACATTTAACTTTCACACAAGCTGAAAGAATAAAACCTGCATGTGTAGATGCAAATGAATCGATAAAAAAAAGAAAAATGTGTGAGTTTGGAATTGGCAGTCTTCATTATTCCAGCTGTTTTTGAACTATAGCTCCAGTAATCCCTTCTCAGCCGCTATGTGAGATATCATGAATTTTATCCCACACATGTCATGTATACGAAGCAGCAGTCTAACAGGCAAAAAGTAGCTTAACAGCAAATGTTCAATGCCGTTTTTCACGCCTAGTCTTTCTCCCAAAGCCAATAAATTTGGATTTCAGGCTCCTCCCGGCTAATACTTTTCACATAATCGTTACATTGAAAGTCTTGCTCAAAACACTGAATTGCTCACTGTTCCCTTGCAGGCCTGCTTGTAAAGAGCATCAAAGAGAATGGCCCCTATTGAACTAACTTTAAAACCCACAAATAAAATATAGATCAAACGCTCCCAGCAAAATATGCTAACACACCATATCTTTAAGAGAAGGTCTTTAGGGACACACGTCTCCCTTTGTATGGAATTTGGGAAGACTGGGCTTTTCAGGGAGTTAGCTGTCGACTACTGGTTAATGATTATGTTACAGGACAAGGATCCCGGCTTCTGAGCTGTTTATTAACAAGGAATTTCTTTGTGTTTTTAAATGAATTAAACATATGTTGCTTTGTCTCTTTATGTCCTGTACATGGCGAGCTGTGCATCTAAAAGAATGAGAAAAAGACAGCAAAATGCAAATGAAGGTGCGCGTTTTGTGTGATGGTTTCCTTTCTAGCACAGCCTAAATAATCATTTTTCACATCTCTCAAGAAACTGCTGAGAGTGACAGAATGTTTGTTAGCTGGGAAGCTGCATTCTTCCATACTGAAAGTTGGGTGTTGTGGTAAAGCTGACCTCCCTGGTATAGGAAAATTGTTCATTTGAATGGATAATTCATTGTGAATCATAAACTGGGATTTAAAATGTTACGTTTTCAGAGTAAAATAGGTTTAATTGACAGCTGATTTTCTCTACTACTGAAGATTAATTTTTTTATGGTCATCTACTGCCTTTTTCTTGTGCTGGTGCCCTGGGAACTGCTGGGTATAATGGAACGCGTGTCCCCTTTCTTCTATGAAGCAGTGATTTGCACCCTGTTGGCCAATTGCTGGGCACTGTCATTTTGCCACTTGTAAACTTCGACAAGACCAACCTGGAATTTCCACAGAGTGGATGGGGTGATAGGGTAATGCAGAGTAGGCAGGCTGACTATGGAACCTATTACTTGTCTGAATGCATAAAATACAGGGTCACCGTAAAGTTCAGTCTCTGCTTATATTTGTAGAGCATTTGTTTTTTTTTCTCAGTTATTTGATTATCTTGTATATAATCATTTTTTAAATAATATGACATTCTGGCGCCATTTAACTGTTTCTTGCCATAGTTAATCTGTAGATTCGTAAACCCCTTTGTAGATACAATGACTGGTGAAATCACCCTAACCTAAATTATAGCATCAAGTCAATAGGGTCAGTGCTGGCATTTGATTGGATGCAGGTGCTGTTCGTCCAACAATTTTCTGCTTGGCTTTTTCAATCAATGGATGTCAGGCAGGAGGCGGCCATTAGGCCCACCCATGGAGTGAACTTCAAGTGGATCTTCATCCTCTATATGAAGTTCCCCCACTCGACGACTCCTCTACTTGAATAGGGCAGTGTTCCTTTTTCTTTTTAAATTTTATCTTTTTTTTTTTTTTTTTTTAACAAAAGCATGGTTCCGCTCCTACATACATTTCATTTGCCTAGGCCAGGGGTCTCCAGACGTTTTAAGAAAGGACCAATTTACTGTCCTTCAGACTTTTAGATGACCAGGCTGTGCCCAGTAGGAGTAAGCCATGCTCAAACTTTAGTATTATGGGAGAAATAGTTTGTGTCATTGGGAGGAATAGTGTCCCATTGTTGGTGTCAGTGGCAAGAATTATGCCTCAAGGGCCGGATAAAGGCAAGCAAAGGGCCACAGTTTGGAGAGCACTGGCCTAGGCGAATGATGTGCACAGTGCTCGTTGGGCCTCCTGGGATATGCATGTCACTTATCCCAGGAGACCTTTAGTCTTAAAGTGATTGTAAAGTCTCTTTTTCCCCCCCCATATAAATAACAAACATGTTATACTTACCTCCTTTGTTGCAGTGAATTTGCACAGAGCAGCCTGGATCCTCCTCTTTTCGATTCCCTCTTCAGTGCTCCTGGCCCCTCCCTCCTGTTCAGTGCCCCCACAGCAAGCAGCTTGCTATGGGGGCACCTGAGCTGAGTCACAGCTCCCTGTGTCCATTCAGACACAGAGCTGTGACCAGGACCATCCCCCCTCTCCCCTGATTGGCTAGCTGACTTTGATTGACAGCAGCAGCAGCCAATGGCACCCCTGCTGTGTCTCAGCCAATCAGAAGGGAAAATCTCGGATGGCTGAGACACTTGTAGACATCGCTGGACAGAGACAGACCTCAGGTAAGTATTAGGGGGGGGGCTCAAGAGGGCTGTTGCACACAGAAGGTTTTTTATCTTAATGCATAAAATGTATTAAGATAAAAAAACCTTCTGCCTGTACAATCACTTTTAGTAAGTAGGAGGTGGAGGACCTAATGGTGCGTTATCACAAGGCCCCGCCTGCTGAAGCCAAAAGAGACGGCAGGCCTCTCGATAATGTCACAATTAAGATGGCGACACGGGACAGTGTCTGTTGACAGCATGCAGCAGGAGAATATGGGATCTGGTAGCTGGGTGAGTATCCATACTCTACCACCCGGTAAGCGGGGGTATAGAAAAAAAATGGGGGGTAAGCTGGAGGTCCTCTTTCAGTTTTATCAATTTGCTCTGTATATCACCAGTTTCAAAGTATAAGCAATACTTGAGGATTATTTATCAAACCTGAAATGGTGTTGCTCATAGCCACCAATTATAAGTGTGGATTTCAGATCGTATAGCCACACAGTTCTGAATATTCCTGAATTCTAAATGAATACATGTATTTTATAAGTTTGTAAAATATCAGTTTGCTCATTTGTTATTGTCATTTGGGAGTGTATATACTGTATATATGATATATAATCATGGTAACATTGAGTTTTTGTCGCAGTGAGGAAAAATCAAGCCGTAAAAACATGCCAAGTTATCTCTATAAGGATGGCAAGATTTTGTAATCGCCCTAGAGATCTTTTTGCCTATGGGCAACTTTATGCAGATCGGCTTCTCTGAAAATGTCTGGGCTGCATTAATTAATTAACAGTTTAATTGTAAGTGTAATTGCCTAATTTAGAAAAGGTTACTAAAGCTGGAAAATAAGTGAGGAAAAGGAGTCAGCACAATATTATCACCCCATAGAAAAGGATTTTGAAGTCTTGTTTCGAGCAAGGTTACAAATAATAGCTTTTAGTAAAAGATATCATTGTAGTAAAGAGCAATGTGCACAGTGCGGAAACTCATACCAAAACAAATTCATCTGTTATTGATCTGTCTTGCAGAAAATGCAACTCTTGTTGTTGAGGGTAATGGCATTGTTAACTTTATCAATAGTTTAATTAGACACTTAAAAAAAAAAAGTAGACTCATTTGCAAACTTGTGATCTACAACTGTTGTAATATGAATAGGAAACTTTCGTTGGACACTTTGCTGCCATGCTACTGCCATTATGTCTAATAAAGCCTTTACTTGCCATACCATGTTTTTAAAGTAGTCCCCCAGCAACTGGATTTTCATTTGAATTTGGCATCATTCAACCCACTAATTGTGATTGAAGGGCACACACAGTTTGATGTTGCAAAGAACTGCATTGTCCACATTGAAGAAGTTGGGGTTGGAGCACAAATTGTAACATGTCTACCATCTTCTTTTTTTTTTTTATGGTGAAATTTTAAAGTGAAAGGGGTTGTAAACCCTCAAGGTTTTTCACCTTAATACATTCTTTCCATGCATTGAGATGGAAAAACTTCCTATGCTGCACCAGCCCTCCAGAGCCCCCGTTTTACTTACCTGAGCCCAATCAATCCAGCGACGGGGACCAGCACACCTGCTCCGGCCGGTGTCTTGGGTCCTTATTGGATAGATTGATAGCAGCAGGAGCCATTGGCAGCACTTAAATTGTGTACTGCTTTTTCTAAAGCGTCTGCTTTCCAGTCCTCTCATTCACGCTATTCAGAATCTGCGCTAAAGTCTGTAATATGTGAATACCAGCAGCGACTAACCATGTGATATAAATTTAGTGCAAAACAGAATATTCAAATAGTCGTGTGAACAAAGGATAAGTATCATGACAAATAAGGTAGAATCACATAAACATAATCTATATAAAAAAATGGTGAAAGAAAAAAATATGCAACAAATAATGTCCATAGGAATATAGAACCAAAAGATGATAGTTCATATAGTGTTCTGCCACCAGACATTTGAGTGGAGAATCCCTCTGTGGCACCCACCGCCTTATTAATAGGGGTGCTTACCAGTTGGTGTGTACCTTCTATCACTAGAGAGTTGCAACAAGCTTAATGGTAACCTTCTAATGGGTGGTATCCCATGACTAAGCTCCGGGGGATGGAGTTAAATGCATTGGGGGCGTGGCCTGGCCAGAGTCCAGGCTTAGGTTGCAACTTCTTTCAATGCATTAGGACACCATAGATGTGCAACTTCCAGGTGGCACCCTTCCTTTCTTGAACATTTGCAGGAGCCAGGGCAGGCTCCATCCCCTATCAGTACTCTAGTAGCAGCTGCAGATGCACTGTCTAGATACCCCCTCCCTATCGAGCTTGAGCAGCACACGCTCTTTTCCTAGGTAACACTAAGGGGTGGTATACCTGGAGGGGTCCTCCTGCAGTTCCAGGTTCCCACTAATGGTAGAGAGGTCTTCCTATGTTTACAAACTCCCACCAGTCATCTCCAGGACAACAATAACAACAGCCGTGAAGATTGGTATAAAGGAGAAGAAACTCCAATAGTGTGATACAGTATTAGCTACTTTATTAAAATTGTGAAAAAATGCACTTACATTCCACAAGTAAAATAACAGTCTTAGTTTAAAATTGGTAGTTTGCCAGCAAACAAGTAAAACACTCGCACTTTCAGGATCGGGGAGCTAAGTGCTGCTGCCACTGCGTCCTCCCCGATCCTGGAAGTGCGGGTGTTTTACTACTTTTCCGGCAAACTACCAATTTTAAACCAAGGCTCTTATTTTACTTGCAGAATATACAGTAAGTGCATTTTTTCACAATTTTAATAAAGTAGCTCATACGGTATCACACTATTGGAGTTTCTTCTCCTTTACACCAATCTTCACAGGTGTTGTTATGGTTCTCCTGGGGATTGCTGGCGGTAGTTTGGAAACATAGGAAGACCTCCCTACCATTATTGGGAACCTAAAACTGCAGGAGCACCCCTCCAGCCTTACCACCCCTTAGAGGGTTACCATTAAGCTTGTTTGACCTCTCTAGTGATACAAGGTCCACATCATCTGATAAGCGCCCCTATTAATAAGGTGGTGGATACCATAAAGGGATTCTCCACTCAAGTGTCTGGTGGCAGAACACTATATGAACTGTCATTTAAGGAATCTTTTGGTTCTATATTCACATGGACTTTTTTTGTTACAAATTTTTTTCTTTCACCATTTTCTTTATATATATTTTTTATATGTGTCACCTATATTATGTTTATATGCTTTTTCATTATTTGTCAGGAGACTTTCCTTTTGTTCCCTTATGTATTGCATTTGTTGGCACGACTATTTGAATATTCAGTCCTCACATTCACCTGGCTTCCCAATTGCTGATCCCTGATTTCCTATTATAAGGGTGGCTGCTAGGCTTGCAGGGTCCTAAGGAGCTTTCTGGAGCCACACTTACACAGACATTCATGGAATATTTGCCGCCTCTTCCTGCACTAGATGCGTATAGCCAACTCTAGAGGCATAGAATGTCCTAGTCCATAAGAAATTTGGGGAAGCTGAAGGCTGCACTAATTCATTTAATTGTGAGAATTGCATTGTGGTAAATGATTGTAATCCAGTTATAATTGTTCAAGATAGATGTATCTGTAATGAAAAAAAAAGAAAAAATGTAGTCGTTGGTACTACTTTAGCAAAGTGTATATTATTTTTACCTGCCCTATTATTTATGTAACTGAAATGCAGAAAAAAATCCACGTTTTCTGCTGACATTGTATTATCAATAAGCTACAGACATTTATTACTCTGGAGCAGTTTTTACAGCAATGTCATGTGACAATGAAGTGTAGCAATTAGCACATCTGAAGCAGAAAATCTTTCCTGGGATGTCAATTTTGTCACAGTTTCAACAAATACAGTGTAGAATTCTGTAGTTGTATTTTTATTGTTTATTTGCATTGTCAGTACAGCTGTTAAAAAGCTCAGCTCTTGCCACTAATGCCTTCTGCAGGTCTTTGTGCTTATCCTAGGCACCCCTATCAGAACCCCCATGGAGAGTGAGAACTTGTATCCTGGGAATCTCCCAGCTAAAAACAAGGCACGTTTGAAAACTGCCTAGGCTTTACTTGGACATCTACAGAGGAATATACTTATTTTAGCTTATTAATCAGTGTAATTCTCATAGCATTTTCATAAAATGTTTGCACGCTAAGAGATAAAAGGAGATCTCTAGATATGATTATTATCTAGTTTGAATGATTGTTATGGTTATATGTATAGCTGAAGGTAATATCTGCAAATCTCTCTTTAGGTTTAACAATTAGGGATGAGCAAACCAGCTCGGATTCACTTTGTTTATAGGGGGGTGATTGTTGAATCCTGCTTGAAATCCACAAAACCCCAACTTTGCAGCAAACTCCACTGAAGTCAATGGGGAATAAATCTTAATACTAAATTATGTCCATTTTCAAGGCTAGGGGACAAACTATTGCCAAAAAGGGCATAGTTTGATTTAAAAAAATAATAAAATACTGTACAGTGGCGAGTGGGTCATTTTAGGCCCATACACATGGTACAATAATTGGCCAACAACGGTCGTCCATCAGACTGCTGTCCGATAATCTGATCCTTTAGTACGCACAATCCAACAGCCAATTTCCACTTATTGTCCAACAGAAGTTGGCTGACAAGACTAGAAAACTTTTGTTGGTCAACAAGGTGTTGGCCAATTGTTGGCTCGTGCGTACCAAAGTTGGCCCAACAAAAAGTTGAAAGCGCAAACACGCATGCTCGGAATCCAGGAAGTGTTCGGTCGTGTAAACCTGTGTTCTTAATTCACAAATCACATTCACCTGAACTTCCTCTTTATAAGCTTGTAACACATCACTACGTTTGGCCAATTACTTGACTACCGTCAGTACACTAGACAAAACTGTCAACAGCCAATTTGGACAAAAGTTGGACGTTCAGTGGTCCAAAAATTGGCACATGTGTACGAGGCATTAGACTGTGACACAGAAAAAAAAAACCAATCATTTAACCCCTTCATGCCATCGGTACGCATATATGTGTACCGAGAGCACACGCCTAGTGCGCTGCCGGCACAGTTACCGGCGGCTAGCGGAAAGCTCCCGATCTCTACTTGCGATGAGGAGCTGTACAATCTTGCGTGACCCCTGTGACAGCCAATTACCGGGGTCACATGATCAGAAACCCCGCCCACTTCCTGAAGTCAGAATCCTCTTAAGTGGCGGGGAGGTGCCGGTGTAGCTTCGTTTATTGAAACCACATAGGAATGGAAACTGAAAATGGCATTTCGTCGCCGCCATGTTGCTACACCCACACTCGTCCGTAGTAGCTATACAGACAGAAGGCGGCAAGTGGACATCTTTGTACACCCACCGGAGTTTTTAATTTCACACTTATTTTTAACAGTAAATGGAGCTTACATACTGAAACACAGTATATAGACATATGTGATGCTGTTTTTATGTATAATTTTAAAAGCAGCGACAAACCTGCCGATCTCACAGCTTAGCAAATGTCACAGAACACTGCTGCTTTTAAAATGTAACGTCAAAACACTGAGACGGATTTATAAATCCTGTATTTCAGTATGTAAGCTCCGTTTACTGTTAAAACTAAGTGTGAAATGAAAAACTCCAGTGAGTGTACAAAGATGTCTGCTTGCCGCCTTCTGTCTGTATCCTTAGTGCGGACGAGTGCGGGTGTAGCAACATGACGGCAACAAAACGTCACTTCTGGTTTCCTTTTCGGTGGGGTTTCAATAAACGACGCTACACCAGCATTAAGAGGTTAAATTACAGCCTTCAGGTTATATGTGATGTTAAGGAACAGTACGATTTTCACGCAGTGTTACTGACGCTATAGTCTGGCATCACATATTCTGGATGTATAATTTATATTTTAACTTTTACATTTAACCTGGCCTAAATTCAGCCGCAGCAACCCAATATTTAATTTTGACTTGGGAAAAATACTTTGGCTGCAACTCTTGATTTTTTTTTTAATCAAGCACTAATAGGCCTGAATTAAAGTGTTACTAAACCCAGGACCCTGCATTCACTATATCTGGTCTCACACAGTACATAGATCATGGAAATGCAATTATTTTAGTAAATATAGACTGTATAGACTGCTAAATACTTTTTCTCATTAGCAGTACAGGTATACCCTGCTTTACGTACACTCACTTTACGTACACTCACTTTATGTACACTTGCGAGTACAGACACATTTACGTCTATAGTTAATCTTGGTCAGCTTGACATGGCACTGCTCCAGGTTTTTTTTTTAACATTGTCACCTATGGTTAATCTTGGTCAGCTTGACATGACACTGCTCCCGAACTAAGAGACATGGACACCAAACTTGTGGAGCGCTGAGAGGGGACCCATGACTACGACATATCTGATTTTGGAGTCGATCAGCTTGCCTGGGTAAGCTACCATATCATAGTACTGGGTCCCCTTAACGTGCTCCCCAAGTTTGGTGTCACTGTCGCTTATGGCTCAGGAGCATTGCCATGTCAAGCTGGCCAAGATTAACCATAAACACCAATGTTAAAACACCTGGAGCAGTGCCATGCCAAGCTGACCAAGATTTCACATAGAGCTAGTGTATTTACATGCACTGAGAAGTGAAAAAAGGTATTGCTTCACTTTAAGTACATTTTCGTTTTACATACATGCTCTGATCCCATTGTGTACTTGGGGTATGCCTGTATATATCAGTCTTGTGACTTTTATCAGTGCCTGGTTAAAGCTTATAGGAGGAGTTTTCATACTGCACTAGCTGTCCTATCAGGAGGCAGGACCCCTGACCCTCTGCCTGGACAGTGCTGGCCCTGTAATGTTCACATGCACTCTCCCAAGAAAAACAAAACTCTCTGGCAATACACACCAAACTGATCATGTGCAGCCTGACTCCAAAGGCTCTGTCTTATTCGGACATGTTTTGGAGTCAGTGAAAGAGGAGGAAGATCTGTCCATACAGGATCAAACAGCCTTTTTACACATTGTGGAGGATTAACCCCTTAGGTTCCACAGTGAGTATAACAAGCATGCTTTACTGCATATACAGACTGATTTTACTGTTGTGGGTTAAAGCCCCCAACTTTATATAGATTGACCAGTGACACAACAGTTTATTAGACTAGTTTTGTGAGCTTCTTTTTTTGCAGTACCACACTGCATTGTCTTAAAAGCTTAATAAAGTGTCAAAACGGAGTGCTCAAAAACACTTAAAAACCACAACTCCACATTCCCTTTACCCCCTCTCATCCCTGTATCTCAAGTTATTCCTGCAATATTCAAAATATAAGCTTCGCTAGCTCCAAGACCGTATGTGAACACTTAAATAGGCAGCAAATAAAAAGAGAGAGACAATATAAAGGGATCTTCACTGCTCCAACCTCTCTTCCTCTCCCAGCTGTGGGCATGCCAGGGACCCATGCAGCAGCCATTCCATACGCTAACCCCTGCTAGTAAGCAAAGGCCACATTCCAGTGACGTCACTTCCTTCAAAAAGCGTTATTCAGCTGTAAATGCACATCCAGTAGGTCCTGCCTGTAGAGATGCTTCTCATCTTGGGACAGGCTTAATCGATGGCTTACTATTTTTAGTATTTAATAGGATTCAATCCAAGAGGAGGGAATAGTAATAAATCCCTCTTAAAAAGTATAATAAAATAGATATTGGATCTTAAATATATTATAATGCTATAGGCTGATAACTTTAACAGAGTTAAATGGTTTAATATAGACACTATGATTTATGCAGTTGTGTTCAGTTGCAGAAGTACTTGCATAAAGACAGGATATAGCATCAAGTTGTCATTCAGTGTGGAAGTAAGACTCACCCTGGTCCTGAGGAAGTGGATTTATTCCACGACAAATGTAGACCTAAGAAAGTGGTGTATGCCTTGGAATATTCAATGTACATATTGCTGATACAGTGAGTCTAAATCCGCCTCAGCATGATTTACCCTACACTACCTAATAAACCTTAAATTTTTTTTTAAATTTTGGATAGAGTAAAGGAGGGTTATACCCATAGCCAAACAGAAAGTGAGAGGAAATCCCTGCAAATTTCTTGGGGACCCCCAAGTCATCAGAACTAGTGTTCCCATTGGAAGATTTCTCCTCTATTACTTTTCTGGGGACAAACCAAAATTTGGGATTTTATTTTACTTTCACCATCAGTGATCATGGAAAACAGGACAAATCGAGAGGGTGGATCTCTTTTATGGGGGCACAGACAGCTATAGAAATTGACAGGTATTCTAATACCTCTCCACTCCATCCAAAACTATGAAAAAAAGTTTTGCCTTTTAGTTATACTTTAAACACTTTCTACTAACTAAACAAAGTTAGTAGTATTTTCCTATCACCTCCTTCCATGGATTCCCAAGTCTCATCTGTCGTGTCCCCTGCTGGTCACTAAACCTCACCTCCATAAAAAAAGTCCATCATTAGGCCAGCAGAGAAGCAAAAAAATATTGTGACTTTTATGTTGCACATTAGCCATACAACACTACACTAATTTGTAGCACTACCCACGTAGGAGTTTCTGAGTAAGGGGTTCCCACTTCTGCACAGCCAGTCACTTAGCATTTCCTTCATTCACTCCAACACAGAAAGATCAGTCTTTGGCTTGTTTTATTTGTTGTTTTATTAGGGGGTGTTAATTTGGATGGGGTAGGGAATGTATGGGATGCCCAACTTCCTCCCTATTTACACATATCTCTTTCTTCCTTCCTCCTACACAAACATGGTCCCTCTGTACAGCACTTGCTGCTCACTCCTGGTGGAACTAGCAGTATATTGCTAGTTCAGCAAAAGCCCATTACAGGCAGGAACTTTCAGTCCCTTGACAAAGGTAGCACAAATGGAGCAAACAGCATAACATCTCTCCTGCTTCCCTGTGGCCACTGAACCCAGTTCCACTTGCCTGCAGAATGCTAGCCCATCTGGCCCAGTGCTCCCGACTGACTCTCTGCACCAGTTCTGCCTGAACACAGAGATTTCCCAGAGCAAGGTTAGATGAAGACTTGGCACACCATGGTCTTCAAGAGTGCAGCTGACAGTCTCTCCCCTTGTCTTGTCTCTGCACCATGCTAATCTACTCACTGTCTCTGCTTGCTCCTCCTTGCTGCCTCTCTGGCATGAATCCCCCCAACTGCCTCCTGTGGTAGGATCCTTCCAGGCCAGCTTACCTGAGCTCTCAGCCCGAGGTAAAACCCCTCCCCAGCAGGGGTCCCTCAAGGGCCACCGTCAGCCTTCAACAACATTGCTTCTCCATCTTCCACTCAAACTCCCTTGCTGGCATGGCACATGTCTATTTATAGGTTATCCCAGTTCCCTGCCAGGCCCACTCCTGGGAATTGGCTGACAACCCATAAATATTCAGGGCAGCTCCTCCTCACCTGAACCCACTAGTTCTAGAATGTTCTCCAACTTTTCCATCCTCCGGGGGGAGGCACCAGAGAGCTGCCAGGATGATTCATTCAGCCCTGGCCTCTAATAGCCCTGGACCAGGTTCAGTGACCAGAGCTAGACAAATGCCTTTACATGCACTACACTTCTAATAGCACACACTAGAGGGTGCTACACATAAAAACAAAAAACATCTCACAGTTAGGAGCGAGATCTCCCCAAAGTCATTGGTGATGTTGCCTTTCCAGGAGGCATCAGTGTGGGTGGGGCTATGTACACCGCTCCTCCACCGCCCCTGCTATTGAAATGAATGGTCAGCGCTGGCACACCTCTTTGGAAGCATCGCGCGCTGGTGCTTTTAACCCCTTGTTTACCCCTTGTTAGAGGTTAAAAGTGCCCCGCTGCCACTCGAATAGTGGCACCAAATCGCCGTAAAACTAGCAGCACTTTACCGCTACCGCGGCTGAAGCCCCAGTGTGAAAGGGGTCTTATGGATACATTTGTAAAGTTCAAGGTGGTTTACCCTGCTTTGCCCTCAGTTTCTAATTACAAAACAACAAGCTACACAGTAAGTTTGTATGAGGCTGGGTTCACACAGCAGCACACTCTGGCCCACAGCAGTGGTCCGGTGTGTCCCCGTTCACCGTTTCAGGTCTGATTTCAGCCCGAATTTTGGGCTAAATATGGACCTTAAAACGAACCAAAAGATGCACAGGACTCCTGTGCAAATTCGCTCATAGAGAGCCTGTCACAATCTCCTGCTATTGCGAATTGGATGCTGGGAAGCCGCATCCAATTCGCACTAGTGTGAACCCAGCCTAAATGTCCAATATCCGAAATGGTAGGTTTTAAATGGAAACAACATTGTTTAAAATTAAAATAAATAAATTTGCCAAAACACAAAGTATCTTTTTTTTTTTTTTTTTTTTTAAGTTTTAAACTGTTATGTTATATAAGGCAGCCTTTTCAACCAGAGTTCTTTGAAGTTTCTTCAGTGGTGCCTTGGCAAAGTACCTAAAATTGCCCAAAATTTGTATACAAGCCAGCATGTATATGAAGCCTGCCTTTTAGTTACATAAGGCCACAGGTTTTCTTTGTACACCATTACAACCTTCTAGCTGCCGGCGTCCTAACAACCAATGGCATCATCAGTTGATATGGAGGATGTCAGTCACCTGCATAGCATCCTTGTTTGGTCCTCCCCTGCCCCTCTCCATCAGCATTGAGGTCACATTTTCTGAGTGATGGAAAAAAACTGAGGGAGAAGAGAAGCATTGGAATACTAGTTAGTATCAATTTGCAAAAGTCTATTTTCTTTGGAAGAATAAATCACCTCTAACCTTGGGTGTCCTACTTGGACATGTGGATGTTTCTGCATTATGTAAAACGATTAGAATCGTTTTTACATTTTAGAATGGGGTGCCTAGAAACTGTCCATCATTTTTGAAGGGTTCCACGAGACTGTCCATCATTTTAAAGGGTGCCACGAGACTGTCCATCATTTTTAAAGGGTGCCTCAAGACTCTCCATACATTTTAAAGTGTGCCTTGACTGAAAAAAAGAAACACTCATATAAGGTATCAGTGTTTGTTATGTCAATTTTTTTTTTACAAATGAACGTTTAATTTACAGTACACTGATCAGCCATAATGATGTGATTGCTCACCTAATATTGAGCAGGTCCCCCTTTTTCCACCAAAACAGTCCCAACCC
>BLSH010053187.1:1729995-1751414 GCA_018402905.1 Glandirana rugosa | reverse complement strand
TTTTTTTCACAGTTTTTTATATGATGTGTCCAAAAATTTTATAAAAAAATTTAGTCGAGGTCGCAGAAGAAAGAATACTCCCCAGAACGTAGAAGACGAGAAAACGGCGACAGAAGAGGGAGACGAAAAGAAGGGTACAACTGTGTTGCGCTAGAGGGCCTGATTACCCGATAGGCGCGAGACGTGACTGAATATAACCGTACCCCGTCCCGGTGGACGTCTACAGTATTCCCCCGCCCCGGAGTCCTATTGCAGTCGACCGTTGTTTTCAATCGTGTGGGGATTCACTTTTACAGGTTTAACCCGGGTTAATCGGTAAAGGGGAGATCTTTATGTAGAGCAACAATTCTTTTTTTCAGATCCTCAGAGTTCTTTGCCATGAGGGGCCATGTTGAATTTCCAGTGACCAGTATGAGAGAGTGAGAGCGATAACACCAAATTTAACACACCTGCTCCCCATTTACACTTGAGACCTTGTAACACTAACGAGTCATATGACACTGGGGAGGGGAAATGGCTAATTGGGCCCAATTTGGACATTTTCACTTAGGGGTGTGCTAACTTTTGTTGCCAGCTGACGTTATCCTGAGGCCCCGCCCCCTTATGACATCTGCAGGTGGCCCTGCCCCATGCCAATATAAGTCAGTGCAGAGCGCGGATAGCCCATTAGTCCGGGAGATCGCGTTGTGTCAACATGGGAAGAAAAGCAGAGGGAGAAGACAGCGGCAAAAGAGCAGAAGATGCAAGACCCCTCATAAGAAAGAAGACGCTGGAGCTGATTTAAAAAAATATTTTAAAAACCTGTGTAGTATATTTTTTGACACTTTTTTTCAGGTGAATGGGTAGGGTTACACTGTACCCCATACTCATTCACATAGAGTGGGGGGCTGGGATCTGGGGGCCCCGTTGTTAAAGGGGGCTTCCAGATTCCGATAAGCCCCCGCTCACAGACCCCGACAACCAACAGCCAGGGTTGTTGGGAAGAGGCTCTTGTCCTCATCAACAAGGTTCCTCCCTGCCCCAAAGTACCCACCCCGACGTTGAGGCTATGCGGCCTGGTATGGTCCAGGAGGGGGGAGGCGGCTCGCTCATCCCCATCCCCTTTCCTGGCCTGCCAGGCTGCGTGCTCGCATAAGGGTCTAGTATGGATTGTGGGGGGGACCCTATGCCATTTTTATGGCGTGGGGTTCCCCTTAAAATCCATACCAGACCAAATGGTCTGGTACCTCTTGGAGGGGAACCCTACACAATTTTTTTCATTTTTGCGGGGGTTCCCCTTCAAGATTCTCAGCACACAAGTCACACCGCAAGTCAGATCATCATAATATAAATGCCTGACGATTCTTAACGCTGTGTATACAACGTTAAGCCGTGTTTTTCAGCTTCTCTCGGAATGTCTCTCGGAACCCACTAGTCTTGGGTTTTTTTTACAGCTCAAAAACGCCACAGCCAAAAACAGTTGATAACAGCCTATGTGTGCAGGAACACATAGGATAACATGATGGAGAGTTTATTGACTGTAGAAAACAACGTCTGCAGCTAAAAACAGCTGCTGTAAAAACGTCCAACAACGTCTAGTTTGCATGAGGCCTAAACACTAAAAAACAAGCAAAACTTAGGCATCATGTATACTGCTGCTGCTAAACGGACCTTTAGGGGCAGTTGGGCATTTTTTTCAGCTGCCCCTGAACTCTCCTCTGTTACCTTATCAGTATATGTACACAGGGTCACTTGTAGTTGTTTCTAGGCAGTTGAGTTTAGAGACATTTGTTGGAAAGCAAAAAAATGCGTTCGGGACGGGTGTTCAGAGGCATTTGAAATGCCAAATGCCTGTAACAGCTTGTAAACACGCCTGAGTGCGGTATCTCGCGTCTAGAAGCCTTTCGTTTAAAGATGTTTTTCATTTTTAAAAAAATGAACGCTCCTAGAAGCAAACGCGGCTAAACTGACATTTTTAAACATCGCTTTTGTAGCTGTCAAGTTGAGTCTTTCAGGGGAGGTTGAAAAATGTCCCGTGTACATGTAGCCTTATTCTAAAGCAAATATATAACATATATATCAATCATAACCATATATTGTGCATAAATCTTAAACACACAAAAAAATTCAGTTATAAATGTGTAAATTCCCAATAAAGCATCAAAAATGTACTCAAAATATCCAAAGGCGAGTTCAAAAAATGCAAGTGCTCAGTCCACCACT
Source organism: Glandirana rugosa (assembly GCA_018402905.1). Classification (NCBI taxonomy): domain Eukaryota; kingdom Metazoa; phylum Chordata; class Amphibia; order Anura; family Ranidae; genus Glandirana; species Glandirana rugosa. The sequence continues at coordinate 1,749,212 of BLSH010053187.1, read as the reverse complement.
GTTACTAAGAAGTATATCAGAACAGTTGTCATGTAGGGATAAATCGGTGAACTAAAACCGCCACCTGTAGGTGAAATATCCACTCACCTTATGAACTGACCAGTTAAAAAGGTGCCTTTAAAATAGACAATAGGGTCTTCAACGCCTGATCACTTCCATCAGGAAAGAAGTCACGGGCCCGTCACGCAACACATTGGGTGGAGTCGGTGACATAATTTCCGGTTACACCGGTATACGGAAGTGCAGTGAGAAGGCGATACTGATACTGTCCCAACACTGTCACTATGCGAGATTTTATCAACTTTTAGTGTGAGCGGGTATTTGGATTACTTTAATAAAACTGTTTTATCCAGTGGCAATATTGTGCTATGAATGTCCCTCTATATTTATATTCTGAGTGATACCTGAAATGGGAGGCAAGGATCCAGTTTAAAAGCCACAGAGAGATCGGTGGAAGCGAGGTGTGGATCTATGGAGGCAAAGTGGTTTTGATGGAAGTGATCATGAGTTGAAGACCCTATTATCTATTTTAAAGGCGCATTTTAACCTTTTTGGTCAATTCATAAGGTGAGCTGCTATTTGACCTACAGTTGGCAGTTTTAGTTCACTGACTTATCACTACATGAACTTTTCTAATATACTTCTCAGCAACAGTGGTGGACTGAGCATTTTGTGGACTCATCTTTAGGATATTTTGAGCTCATTTTTGATGCTTTATTGGAGGTTTACACATTTATAACTGAATTCATTCTGTTTTATGATTTATGCACAATATATTGTTATGATTGCTATACAGTATATGTTTCCTTTAGAATAAGCGCGCCATTTTTTTCACATTACTAATAAGTGGTTTGAGTGTTATGGAATATCTGAGTGCCATCTTAAGTCTGTGACATACAGTACAATACCCTATTCAATGACACTATGCAACACTCTGGGTAAGTATAGGGTTAAGATTAACCACTTCAGCCCCAGAAGGATTTCCCAGTTTAGGACCGGAGCACTTTTTGCGATTCGGCACTGCGACGCTTTAACTGACAATTGCGCAGTCGTGCAAAGTTGTACCCAAACAAAATTTGCATCCTTTTTTTCCCACAAATAGAGCTTTATTTTGGTGGTATTTGATCACCTCTGCTTCATTTCTGTAACCGCTATAAACAAAAAAAATAGCGACAATTATGCAAAAAAAAAAAACATTTCTTACTTTTTGCTGAAATACAAATCCAAAAAAAAAAAAATATTAAAAAAAACAAATTCAATCATCGGTTTTGGCTGATTTATATTCTTTCTCATATTTTTGGTAAAAAATGTATTGATTGGTTTGCGCAAAAGTTGCCTCATTTATAAACCATGAGAATTAATTTCTGGCGTTTTTACATTTTTTTTTTTGCTGGTAATGGCGGTGATCTGCGATTTTTATCTGGACTGCGATGTTGGGGCAGACATGTCGGACATTTTTGACACTTTTTTGGGACCATTGACATCTAAAGAGTGATCGGAAATTTAAATGTCCACTGATTATTGTATAAATGTGATTGGCAGTGCATGGGGTTAACCTGGGGGGCGCTCTAGGGGTTAACTGTGTTCCCTAGGCGTGTGCTAAATGTGAGGGGGCTGGGCTGTCAGGAGCATGAGAGATTTTACTGATCCCAGTGACAGTAGATCTCTGTTATGCTGCCTGATAGTGCGCAACCGCCGTGTTTACGTCGTTTTTCAGCTGTGGCCAGCAATCGCGGGTCACTGGCGGAGATCGGGTCCGCCCGAGCCGCGGGCACACTCCTGCAGAGTGCGGCAGGCAGAAGAGCGCGCCGCCCGCTAGCGGCACATGCGCGAGCTGCCATTTATAGACAGCGATTTGTGAAACAGCGCCGCTTTGCAGCAGTAAATGTACGCAAGCCGGTCGGGAACCGGTTAAGGTTATTGTAGGGTACTATAACAAGTACTTTTGATAGATGATTGTTCATTATGACACTGAGTCTATGTAACGTGACAGATTCTTCTCAGTTCTCCGTGTGAAAAGAGAATAAAGGTGTCTAATCTCAAGAACAAACCTGTTGTACTGCAATTTATCAGTCCTTAGATATGATGACTGTACTCTTTTTTTCAGGCTTGCTTCTTTTATTTCATCTGTGATCCTGCTAGTAACACTTTTCTGACTTAAGATGACAATGTTTACTCACTGCACTGAACATAGAGGGAGCCACATTGGCACACCAGGACAAAAACATAGGACTACAGAATACCTCTCCCTCCCCTCTTCTCTATAATATGGAGGAGCTGTTCTGTAGTCCACAGTGGGAGCAATGCTAATTGAGCACAAAAGTCATCACAGGCAGAGAACAGGAGAAGTTATTAGCTCACAAGAGGAAAAAAAAAAAGTTTGTCTATTTACCCCACTTGCCGTCCGCCCCATGGCAGTTTTACTGTTACAGGGCAGCTCTCCTGTGCAGAAACACCTATATATAGGTGATTCTGCACTTCCACCTGCAGGGGGCGTGCATGCTGCTGGCGGGTTGCTTTTCCTGTGAATATTCATAGCGGAAGCTTATCTGTGGGTGAAGGGCACTTGATGTCCCCCGACACCCGCTGTGTGTAAACACAGAATGGGTTCTGCCTTTGTAAACAAAGCAGAGCGCTGTTCTGACAGGGGGGGGGGGGGAGCGGGATGGATTCTGTGTTCCTGCAAAGCAGGGAATAAAATCAATTTCTTCCACTATTAAAAGCAGCACATACAGTACACAAAAAAATTGGCTAGGTACACAGTTAACCCATTGATCACCCTAATTGTTTACCCCTTCCCAGCCTGTGTTATTAATACAGTGACAGTGTATATTTTAGCACTGATCACTGTATTCGTGTCACTGGTTGCAGCAAAGTGTCAAGTCCGTGATGACGCCCTATGTTGAGAGAGAAACGCGTTGACGTAATTTCCAGTCATTCGTACTCAACGACGTCACTTCCGCCTGCGGTGGAACGCACGCCAGTACAGACGCCATGAGATCCCTGCGATCATGCTTGTTATCCTGTATGTCCTGTAAGTAGGATTTTATTTATGCGCAATTAAAACAGTTTTTAACAGTACTTCACCATGAGGCTCTTTTTGTCTTCCTGAGAAATTGTGGAGGGGAAATATCAGATTACTTCGCTTTTTGGGACGGCCATCTTTGCTGTGAGCTGCGATCCTGCCACCACCAATACCCAGTCTGACCCCTAGACTGAAAAGCTAGGGGTCCATTCTTTCTGGTGAGTGAGGCTACATGTGGGCCTGTCACTGAGCACTGTGGATCGGTTTGGAGCACTGTCATCACTTTAAAAGCACCACAGTCACTTTATTTTATTTGATCACTAATGTGCACATGATATGCACCGTGATGGACTATTGTTGAAGATAGCTTTTATGTTTTCTCACGGTTGGACTGTCACTATGATAAGGATTGTCTTTGCTAAAATTCATTTGTTTTGCACTATCAATACAGTTTATGGATTATTGTGATTTATGATTGGAGGGTTGGCACAGCTTTTCTTATACATCATGCAATGTGTCAAGTGTCAGTGCCTGATTGTTCATTGCAATATCGCATTCCCGCTATAAGTTGCTGATCGCCGCCACTAGTATAAAAAAAATCCATAAATATATACCAAAGTTTGTAGATGCTATAACATTCATGTAAACCAATCAATATAAGCTTTTTTTTTTTTTTTTTTTTACCAAAAATATATAGCAGAATACATAATGGTCTAAATTTATGAAGAAATACGTTTTTTTTTTAACTTTTTTTTATTGCATATATGTTTTATAGCAGGAAGTAAGAAATATATATATTTTTTTTTTTTCAAAATTGTCGATCTTTTTCTGTTTATAGAGCAAAAAATAAAAAATGCAGAGGTGATCAAATACCACCAAAAAGAAAGCTCTATTTGTGGGAAAAATGGCACAAATGTTGCATGACTGTGAAATTGAATGTAAAAGTAATGCAGTGCCGTATTACAAAAAATGGCCTGGTGATGAAAGGGGGTAAATCTTCCAGAGGTCAAGTGGTTAAAAGGCCAAAAGGGAGCAAATAAGAGAACTTCATGATTAGGGTTTATATATATATATATATATATATATATATATATATATATATATATATATATATATTAACTATGTGTGCATCATCCCTGTACACTAGGGCAGTGGTTCTCAATCTCAGTCCTCAAGTACCCCCAAGGGGCCATGTTTTCAGGTTTTCCTTTACTTTGCACAGCTTCTTTAAATTAATATCAATGACATGGTATCGATAAGAGTTATTTTATATAAGGGTTGTTCCCAAAACATGGCCCGTTGGAGGTACTTGAGGACCGAGGTTGAGAAGCACTGCATTAGGGGACGGGTTCAGGTGCTACAGATTGATTGTTTAAAGAGAATCTGTCTGTCTCTGGCCAGCCGTACTCCTCATGCTAAATAGTATCAAAATAAGGTGACATCATATTTCATTAATAAAGCAACTCAACTGTATCTGAGCACCACAAACTGAAAACGCTATTTAATTAATTTTTTTAATATTCAAAGCAAACTCACCCATCCATGTCTCCATGCTTTATTATGTTGAAGAAAAATTAAAAACACCCCCTAGCATTATTGCCACAGCCATCTGGAATAAAGACAGATGATTCATATACATTTTACTTCCCGGTATCCTTCTGCCCCTTGTTTAGGCATGCAAGGAGGGTGTGATTAGCTGAGAAAGCCCCCCCTTCAGATAAAAAAAAAAAAAAATGGCATGGAGACTTCTGGGATTTGTTACATCATTTTGGCCTAGGCCAAAACCATGAGGCAACTGTAGAAATGTAAAAAAAAAGTTAAAACAAGTAAATAAAAAATATTCTATAAAATAATCTATTTACTAAGACTAGCAACATAAGAATATTAAATATTTAATGTCGTTTGAGAGAGTTTTTAGTTCTACATTAAACCCCTCTCTATATAGAAAGTCTAGTTTTCTTTTTTGTTTGTTTTTGTTTAAAGTTAAAAGAAGAAAAAAAAAAAAAAAAAAAGAGTATTGCTCTGGTGGATATTCATATATGGATTTCTAATTGGTCTACAGAATGTGTGTGTGGTATAGGTGCTTGGCAGAAATCAATTATTTTTTCAAGTCTTATCAATAGCAGAGAAATCTGATATCCTGGCCTCTTCATTACTTAATGTACTGCTGAATCCAGTATGATCCTTAGATTAGAAGCTAGTTGCAAGCCTAATATGACTTCTCAAAATGAAACCTGAACTCCCTGGCTTATTTAAATGGTGACAGATGGGCACAGTCATTAAGCAGGTGACATTTTTATTATGGTAATCCTCACTGTCCAAACACTGCACATTAGGCTGGGCTAGGAGGGAAGTCCTATTACAAAGTAATCACCGGCTTCTGTGCAGACTTCTGGTAGTTCCTAGGTATCGCTGGTTTAGGCTGGCGCTACATGGGAGAAAAAAAAATGTTTCATAATCAATTGCAGACATTCACTTTGATGTGCTGCCGCATGTGTGTAGTTATCAAATTTATAGGTTTTATGGGGGCCAGTTGAGGTAATGATCCATTTAGGGCTCATAATTAGTGAATTCAACTCTAATGCAAATACAAATGTATAATTAATCAAGAAAATATAATTATATGGAAAAATATTTCTAAGCCTTCTCCTATATCTGTATTTTCATGTCAAAACCATCTAACTCTAAACAATACTTGGAATTTAGATATATTGGGAGAGTGGAACTGCACTCTCCCAATAATCATTGATTATTTTTAATACTTATGCTGCTAGCATTAGTAAATACAACCTTTGGCAAAAAGTATTGAATCACCACTCCTGGAAAATGTTCATTAAATTGTTTAATTCTGTAAAAGTAAACTAATTACAGACATGCCTCAAAACTATTTTCATTTAACATTCCAACCTTCTGGCTTTAAGAAACACTTAAAAAAAAAAGAAAGAAAACTGTAGTCAATTGCAACTGTTTCTGCAGCTCAAGCAGAGGAAAAAAAATATGGAATCACTCAATTCTGATACATATAAATAAATAAATAAATATATATATATATATATATATATATATATATATATATATATATATATATATATATATATATATTTGTGCATTTATTGAAGATTTAATGACTGTCATCTCCCCCGTACCTTTTCCTGATATGCAACCCCATATCATCAATGATTGTGGAAATTTGCATGTTTTCTTCATTAGAACAACACCAAATAGAAGTTCCAGCATCATCACCCTGCCCAAATCTTCAATAAATGCACAAGTTTATATTGAGATCTTGGACACTTTTCTTATAACATCAATTGAAAGGGTGTTTGGTGATGGCGACATCATTTTTCAGGATGTAATCTGATGCAGATGTTTGTTTTAGAACTGCAAAGTACATGGTGATTCCATTATATTTTCCTCAGAATTGAGTGTTTCCATATTTTTTTCCTCTGCTTGATCTGCAAAAACAGTTGCAACTGACTACAGATTTCTTTATTTTTTTAAATTATTTTTTTCTTAAAGCCATAACATTGGAATGTTAAATGAAAATAGTTTTGGGGCATGTCTGTAATTAGTTTTTTTTCTACACAATTAACAATTGAATGAACATTTTCCAAGAATGGCCCATACTTTTTGCCAGAGGTTGTAGATAGGAAAGTATATCTTATTTACTTGTTTTAAACTATTTTTTTAAATTCAATTACTTCCTGGTTTCTTGCCTAGTCAGATGATATCATACATCCCAGGAGTCTTCAGGAGGGGAGGAGAGGAGGAGGGGTTTTCTTAGCTAAGCACACTCTATTGCATGCATGCTTGAGCTAAGGGCAGATGGATTCCAGGTAGTAAATGCTACATGAATCACTTGCCCTTACTCAAGAAGGCCACGGCCAGAAATGCTAGGGGGTTGTTTTTTTAAAGTGATTTCTCAACAAAATAAAGCAAGGAGACATGGATGGATGGGGGTGTTTGCTTTGAATATCAAAAATAATTTAAATGCTGATAGGTTTAAACACATTAAGAAAGTTGCCGAGATGCAAGACCTCATCCACCAGGCAAGGGAGAACCCCTCAAAATTCTGGAAAACTTGGGCTTGCTGGCTAAATTTTGTTGACTACAGGGAATTTTCCTAAATAAGTATTTAAAATTGTAGTTTCTAACCTATGTACGTCCGGGGAGGAAGGGTGGGGTATCCTCCTTACCACTCCCCTCTTCCAACTCTCTCTTGCCCTTCTCCTATTACTCACACCGTCCCCAGTCTCTTTTCCACTCTTTACCCCTGTCCCCCCCCCGGACACCCACTTCCCCCTCCCCCTCCGGACACCCACTCGCCCCTCCCCCTCCATTCCCAGTTTAAAAATTTGGATGGAATCGATATTCTAACTTACTAATAGCCACCGAATACTTACCCTGCATATGGGTTCTAGCCACAGTGTACCACATAATACAAGACACACATGAGAAGATTTAGTTACTGTTACTTTGTATGTTCTTTTTGCTGGTTGTTCATTACAGTGTTCCTATCTGGGCGATCCAGCTTGGATTGTCTTTTATTGATGATACATTTGTCTCCTTTATGCTTATTGTTGCTGGAAATGTTTTTCCCTGGAAAACCCAAATAAAAATGATTTGAAACTTAAAATAAATTAACCACTTGACCACTGGATTCTTAAACTCCCTTAACAACCAGACCAATTTTCAGCTTTCAGTGCTCTCACATTTTGAATGACAATTACTCAGTCATGCAACACTGTACCCATATGAATTTTGTGTCTTTTTTTCACACAAATAGAGCTTTCTTTTGGTGCTATTTATTAATCACTGGGTTTTTTATTTTTTTCGTTATAAATTAAAAAATGCCAAAAATTTTGTAAACAAAAATACATTTTTCTTTGTTTCTGTAATAAAATTTTGCAAATTAGTAATTTTTCTTCATAAATTTTGATCAAAACTTATACTGCTGCATATATTTGGTAAAAAATAACCCAAATAAGTGTATATTATTTGGTCTTTGTGAAGGTTATAGAGTCTACAAGCTATGGTGCCAATCACTGAAATTTGATCGCAACTGATGTACTGATGGCCTATCTCATTTCTTGAGACCCTAAAAAGCCAGCAAAGTACAAATACCCCCCCCCCCCCCCACAAATGACCCATTTTTGGAAAGTAGACATTCCAAAGTATTTAGTAAGAGGCATGGTGAGTTTTTTGAAGTTGCCATTTTTTTCCCCACAATTCTTTGCAAAATGAATATTTTTTTTTTTCACAAAATTGTCATATTGACAGGTTATTCCTCACACACAGCATATGCATACCAAAAATTACACCCCAAAACACATTCTGCTACTCCTGATATAGCAATACCACATGTGTGAGACTTTTACACAGCCTGGCCACATACAGAGGCCCAACATGCAGGGAGCACCATCAAGCGTTCTAAGGACAATACATATAATTTCCTGACTACCTCTTGCACTTTTGAAGGTCCTGGAGCACCAGGACAATGAAAACGCCCAAAAAATTACCCTATTTTGAAAAGAAAACACCCCAATATATAATCTATGAGGCTTAATGTGTCTTTTGAACATGTCATTTTTTTTTTCCACAAGTTTTTGGAAAATGCGGAAAAAATGAAAACGCTTTTTTTTTTTTTTTTTTTTTTTTTTTTACACAAAGTTGTCGATTTATAAGATATTTCTAACACATGGCATGTATGTAGCAAAAATTACACCCCAAAATACATTCTGCTGCTCCTCCTGAGTATGCTGATATCACATGTGTGAGACTTCCACAGCCTGGCCACATACAGAGGCCCAACATGTGGGGGGCACTATCAGGTGTTCTAGGGGCATACATTTCAAATCTAATTTGACTAACCTATTACACTAGTGTGAGGCACTGTAGTGGCATGGATGGGCACTGTAGTGGCACTGATGGGCATTGTAGTGGCATGAATGTGGCACGGATGAGAACTGATGTGACATGGATGAGCATGAATGAGGCATTAATGAGCCGTGGATGGGGATGGCTGAGTATGGATGGGGATGGCTGAGCACAGATGGGGATGGCTGAGCATGGATGGGGATGGCTGAGCACAGATGGGGATGGCTGAGCACGGATGGAGATGACTGAGCACGGATGGGGATGACTGAGCAGAGATGGGATGGCTGAGCACAGATGGGAATGACTTCAAATGGATGGGGATAACTGAGCACGGATGGGCATGGCTAAGCACAGATGGGGGTGGCTGAGCATGGATGGAGATGACTGAGTATGGATGGGATGGATGAGCACAGATGGGGATGACAGATGGATGGCTGAATGGATAGGATGACGATTGGATGGCTGACTGAGCGTGGGTGTGCATGGATGAATGGGGATGCATGGATGAGTGGCATAGACTGGCACATAGCAGTGATGTGGGCACTACAGATCCTGCCCACAGCGCTGCTGCATCTCATCTCTCCCCTCTACTCTCACACTGCACTGATCGGTGTAGAGAGGGAAGAGACAAGCCGGATATCCGCCGGCTTGTTTACACGTGATTGCTCTGTCATTTGATCCACAAAGCTGACCTGGCGGTCCCGGGACACGCGTTCATGGGAGGGTGTTACTTTACGCCCTCCCAGAATTAAGCAACCGCCCTGTAGACGTGTTTTTGGTGCAGTGAAGATCAACTTTAAAGCATTTTTATTTCCTAGTGGATACAGCAAATACAGTTTCCTTTTAAAATAAAACTGAAGCCGGCCATACATGGATTGAAATTTGGCCTGTTCAGCAGGGACTGGCCGAATTTCAATCTATGTATGGGAACGCTGGTTGTACAAAAGTCAGTCTACTGATCGACTTCTGTACAGCCAGCCTGTCGGATTTTCTCTGCTAGAGCAGAGCTGCAGGCTATAGCTGATGGTGTTGATTGGTGTACCCTGATGGTGGAGAAGTCTCCCCACTGCCAGAAGACAATAGTTTAATAGGGAGGATTTTTTTTTTTCTTTTCAACCAGCTACTTGAACGGAAAAAAAAAGTCTGCTTTAGAAATATCAACAAATTGTAATTCAAATACTTGCTCCAACAATCTAGAACAATTATTACACTTTAATTTATCTTGCCCACAATGGTTACATATTTATAATCAAGGTTAGGTTTCAGGCACTGGGGGAGGTAAGGGTTTTGGCAACCCACATTGTAGAGGTGTAAATGAGGTAGGAAGGAAGGGTGGTGACTGCAGAAAATAAACGTTCTCCATCCAAAGAAGCTATGTATTATCTAAGACCCTGGGACAACAATAACTGCCAGCAAAGAATGTCAAGCTGGGAAGGTAATGTAGCGCAGCCTACAGAATGGGGCAACGTGGAATAGGGAATGTATAGCGCAGTGTACAGATAAAGGTTGTGTAGAATAGTGAATGTACATCATAGTGTACAGAATGAGCTGGTGTGGAATAGGGAATGTACAACACATTGTACAGATTGGGGTGGGGTGGAATGGGGAATGTATAGCGCAGTATACAGATAAAGGTTGTGTAGAATAGGGAATGTACAACATAGTGTACAGAATGAGCTGGTGTGGATTACGGAATGGTAAAACACAATGTACAGAATGAGCTGGTGTGGTATAGGCAATGTACAACACAGTGCACAGAATGAGCTGTTGTGGAATAGGGAATGTACAACACAGTGTACAGAATGAGCTGTTGTGGAATAGGGAATGTACAACACAGTGTACAGAATGAGCTGTTGTGGAATAGGGAATGTACAACACAGTGTACAGAATGAGGTGGTGTGGAATAAGAAATGTACAACACAGTGTACAGAATGAGGTGGTGTGGAATAGGGAATGTACAACACAGTGTACAGAATGAGGTGGTATGGAGTAGGTAGGTTATGTACAACACAGTGTACAAAATAATGTTGTGTGGAATGTAGGGAATGTTGCAGCACAATGTACAGAATGGGAAATTAAGGAAAATATACCACAGTGCTTACCACCTCCTGATTTGTTTAAGCTGTGTGAAGTTGCAACCTGATGACATCAGATTATATCCAACTTTATTAAACCTAGATATAGCACAATGAAGCCCAGGATTTCATTATCTTTAATTTCACCCAATACACATTTGATCACACTTGTAACACATGCCTAAAAGTCATATTTCCTTTGTCTTTAACATTTTCATGGGTCCCCCTGCCATATTTTTACATTTTAGATACAGATTTTTAGATTCTTCTTTTAGTGGTCATTTGTTTCTCAGTAGTGTTCTCAGCATCCTCACAGAATAACAGCATAGAGGCAAAAACCATTTACAGTCACACAGAATCTGTTGTTTTCAATTAATCTGGCCACAGACACTAGAGGGGTGCCAGACATGCATACACGGTCCAGTGATCCCCAGGGCACACAAAGCTGCATATCACTCCACAAACTCATCAGCTCAGTTTTGCCAAGCTGACAAGTTTTCCTCAATAGAAATAAAGGGGAAGCAGATGGGGACATCACAGTTGAGGCTTCTGACATTGGTCCTAGGGGAACAGCAGCAGGTTGTATTTTCACCTGCCCAGTTGCCGTTACCTGAAAACAGCCAGTTGACAGACTTGAGAGCTACCCATGGATAATAAAATGTCCAACGATCTAAGTAAAATGTCATCTGATGTCCATGGTTAACTTTGGTCGCATAAGACTTACATATTTGCTGCAAAAACAATAAACTACAATCACTCTGAAGAAGTATTAAACATGAAGCAGAGGGCTGTGACAAGTGAGGGGGGTGTCTGAAATCGCAATTTGCTGAAGTGCATGTTCCAGATCAAAATATTTGTGTGGACGAATCCCTTATCCACTTCACTGGCCGGCTGCACTTCAAACATTATATTCCCAGTAAGAGGGCCAGGTACGGGTTGAAACTAACTTTGCGATAGAGCCACTGGATACGCGTACGTCTTCCGCATGCATGAAGGCAAAGACTCCCAGCTCCAGCCCCCTGAGTGCCCAATATCGGAACCAATGGAAATATTGTCTGGAATCTGGCATACCCCCTGCTCAAAAAAGGCCGTCCTGTATATGTGGACAGTTATTACACCAGCTTGCCCCTTTTTCATCACATGTACCGTGAAAAAACCCTGGCCCGAGGTACCTCCAGAAAAAGCAGGAAGAGCTTACCACAAAATTTAGTAACAAAGAGGCTACAAAGGGGGGAATCTGCAAGTCTGAGGAATGAGGAAGTGTTGGTCATGAAGTGGAGGGACAAGAAAGAAGTTTACATCATATCCACAATGGCACCTTGGTGGAGATTCACAGAAGATGCGGTCCCACTGTAAAGCCTGAATGTGTCCATGATTATATTCAGTTCATGGGGGGGGGGGGGTGGCTTTAAACGACCAGATGCTACAACCATATTTATCAACCCGTAAGTCCAGTTTCTGGTATAACAAAGTTGAATTTCATCGCTTCCATATGGCCATGTATAATTCGTATACCTGCTATCAAGAGTCAACAGAGAGCCAACCCAGCACCTACCTCAAATATATTGCAGATATTGTCACTGTCCTGATTTACCAGCAAGGACCCATCCCGTTTGTGTGAGTCGACATCATGAGCAACATTTTCCCTATAACATTTCCCCCACAAAATTAGGAAGAAGACGCTAAAAGAAATGTCATGTATGCAGAGGAGGAGTTAAGAGACACTAGTTATCATTCTCTCCTATGTCCCTCCCAACCTGTCCTATGCATCGGAGATTGCTTCAGAAGTTATTTCACATCCATAAGATATTAGTTCTCCTTATTTTTAACAGACTGCTATTTCCCCGTTTCAAATACTTGTGCGGATCATTTGCCTGCTACCACGTTTCTACCTTCCATGTTAACTGACCCTGGCCTGTTTACCGACGATGCCTTTGCCTGCCGTTTTAAACCACATTTCTGACTTCCACGTGCACCGACCTCGGCTTGTTAATCAACCATGCTTCTGGCCTGCCACTTGGACTGACCTTTTGACCTTCTACTTTAGTACACAGAGGTCTCACATATGTGAGGAGCTTCAGAATAGTGTTCTGAGTAGAGAAAAACAGTTTTTGGTTTTCTGTGTTCCCGGAACGGAGTCTGCAGTCTGGAGGCTTCAAAGAGTTTTGGGTGGGAGAAGCCTCTACCCCTGTCCCCATTTTTTCCTGACAGAGGCCCTAAGCTTGATGGTCCTTCCTGCTGCCTTGGCCAATACTTTGACTGTGCTGATCATGTCGCTGCCTGTAATGACCCAAGACTTTTATGGGCCATGATCCTTCCTGCTGCCTGGACCAATACTTTGACTGTATTGACCATATCTCTGCCTGCTGCCTCTACTGACTATGAACAGTATTTCTGCCTGGATGATTCCTTTTTCTGCTGCTGACATCATCTCTGCCTGCTATCTGGGCCAATGCTTTGACTGTGCTGACAGTATCTCTGCCTGCTGCCTGTACTGACTATGGACAGTATTCCTGCCTGCTTCCTGAACTATTGCTTTTGCTGTCACTAACCACATCCCTGCCTACTGCCTGGACCCACACTCTCCTCTGTGAACCACTGCACTACTAAAGCCACAGGTAATCTTTTGTTTACCCTTTGCTCTGCAGAATGTATTTTGGGGTGTAATTGGTAGGTACATGCTATGTGTTAGAAATATGAAGGGTGTTTAAAGGGTCTTTAAAAATGCAATAGATTGTCAAGAAATTAGACGCATAATTTATGCTCCTAGAATGCCTGAAGGTGGCTACTTGAATGTTGAGCCTCTGTGTGTGGGCAGGCTGTGTAAAAGTCTCACACATGTTGTATCGCCATACTCAGGAGTAGCAGAATGTATTTTGCGGTGTAATTTTTTTGCTATGTACATGCTATGTGTTATTAGAAATATTGTATACATTGACAACTTTGTGTAAAAAAAAAAAAATACTCTTTCATTTTCTTTCCATGTTTTTCAAATACTTTTGGAAAAGAATGACATGTTCAAAAGACTCATAATGCTTCATAGAATATATGCTGGGGTGTTTGCTTTTCAAAATGGGGTCATTTTGTGGGTGTTTCCATTGTCCTGGTGCTTCAGCATCTTCAAAAGTGTGATAGGTTGTCATGAAATTCGATATGTAATTTATGCTCCTAGAACGCTTGGAGGCGCTACTTGTATGTTGGGCCTTTGTATTTGGACAGGCTGTGAAGTCGCACACATGGTTTCGCCATACTCAGGAGGCGTAGCAGAATGTATTTTGGGGTGTAATTGTAAGAATGCATATGCTGTGTGTGAGTAACTTGTTACTATGACAATGTTGTGTAAAAAAAAAAAAAAAAAATTCTTAATTTTCCCAAGAATTGTGGGAAAAAATTCCAACTTCATAAAACTCACCATACCTCTTAGTAAATACCTTGGATTGTCTACTTTCCAAAAAGGGGTCATTTGGGGGTATTTGTACTTTCCTGGATAGTTAGGGCTTCAAAAAATGAGATAGGCCGTCAGTACATCAGGTGTGATCAATTTTCAATGATTGGCACCATAGTTTGTAGACTCTATAACGTTCACACAGTCTAAATAATATCTACTAAATTGGGCAGTTTTTACCAAAGATATGTAGCGGTATAAATTTTGGCCCAAATTTATGAAGAAAAATTACTTATTTGCAAAATTTTATAATAGAAACTAAACAAAAGTGTTTATTTTTCAAAATGTTGCTCTTTTTTCACTTATATCTCAAAAAATAAAAAAACCCAGTGGTGATTAACCCCTTCAGCTCTGGACGGATTTACCCACTTCCTGACCAAGCCATTTTTTGCAATACTGCACTGCGTTGCTTTAACTGATAATTGCAACGCTGTACCAAAATAAAATTGATGTCCTTTTCTTCCCACAAATAGAGCTTTCTTTTGGTGGTATTTGATCACTTGGTTTTCATTTTTTGCGTTATAAATAAAGAACAACAATTTTGAATGAAAAAAAAATATTTTTTACTTTCTGCTATAAAACATTCCCAATAATTTTTTTTTTAAATCGAATTTCTTCATCAGTTTAGGCCAATATGTATTCTGCGACATATTTTTGGTAAAATAAGCGTATATTGATT
The DNA here is from genome assembly GCA_018402905.1 of Glandirana rugosa. Taxonomy (NCBI): domain Eukaryota; kingdom Metazoa; phylum Chordata; class Amphibia; order Anura; family Ranidae; genus Glandirana; species Glandirana rugosa. Next base: position 1,734,111 of record BLSH010053187.1, on the reverse strand, counting down.
GGTTTGCACAAAAGTTATAGCGTCTACAAAATAGGGGGTAGATTTAGGGACTTTTTATTTATTTTATTGTCTAGTAATGGCATCAATCAGCAATTTTTAGCGGGACTGTGATATTGCGGCGGCTAGATCTGACACACGCTACATCCACACTGAAGCGTTGATGTAAAGCGCCTCAAAAGTCCCCCCCCCCCAATCCACCCCAATGTGAAAGCCCTGAGTGCTTTCACACTGGGGCAGTGTGCTTGCAGGATGTTACAAAAAGTCCTGCAAGCAGCATCTTTGGGGCAGTGAGGGGAGCGGTAATATACCGCCCCTGGCATTGAAATGAATGGCAAGCGCTTCCGAAGCGGCTGCACACCACCTCGGTAGCGCTGAGCGCCGGCAATTTTAACCCCTTTTTAACCCCTTGTGGGGGGTTAAAAGCGTGGCGCTCCCCCCGCATAGCGGAGTCATATCCCTGGTAAAACTCCGCTAAAACTAGCGGGGTTTTACCACGACCGCGGCTGCCGCATCAGTGTGAAAGTAGCCTTAGTGACACTTTTTGTGGACCAGTGACACCAATACAGTGATCAGTGCTGAAAAAACTGATCACTGTATAATTGCCACTGGCAGGGAAGGGGTTAACACCTGGGGCGATCAAGGGGTTAAATGTGTCTTAAGGAGGTGCTTTCTGTGGGGGGGTGTCACACTGGAGAAAAAGAGAGTTCTGGGTTTCAGCTTAGCTAAAACACAAGATCTCTCTGTTTCTCCCTGACAGATCAGGCAGATGGCTGATCTTTCTTTGCAGGGAAAGATTGGCGGGACTTTGCCAGGCAACTTCAAGGCAACTTCAAACTTGACTATGCCAGGCGACTTTGCCTGTGGCCAATCAGAGAAGGGAGGGAGGGGGTTGCTGGGTAATTTGTGGGGAGTATCTTGGTAAATTATTTTCTTTTTCCTGCAAAGTTGCTTTAATATAGATGGGGGATCCGACTTGGAGGCGATTTCCATTGAATTCTATGGGCACAAGTCGGATAGAAGTCACCTTGAAGTAGTACAGGAACCTTTTTTGAAGTCGGAGCAACTTCAGTAGTGTACATGAAAGCGGAGTTCCACCCAAAAGTGGAATTTCCGCTTTAAGGGAAGGTGACCCCCCCGACATTCCACAATTGACATGTCATTTTTTTTTTGGGGGGGGGGACTTCCCCACTTCCTCTACTAGAGCCGTGGCTCTGGAAGGAAGTTTACCTCCCCCCCCTCTCGGCGATCTTCTGGGACATGTCACAAGGCGTAGTGCGAATAGCGCCTTTGAAGCCAAATCCGAGTGCCTACACTTGTGATGCCGGCGCCGCCGAGTGGAGGGGGAGAAGAGTGAGCCCTCTGGCAACCGGATCGCTGTAGCCTGGGACAGGTGAATGTCTGATTGTTAAAATTCAGCAGCTACACTTTTTGTAGCTGCTGACTTAACCGGGTGGAACTCCGCTTTGATGGCTCTCATTCATTTCAATGGGAGTTCTGATGTCAAGCGACTTGGGGCGACACAATTGGAGCGAAGTTGCCTATGTGTGAACCGGCCCTAAATCCAAAGAGTTGTTGCCAGAAGGAGTGATGAGGGAAATCATTTCAATGGGGACAAGTTAACAAGGGAGACCCCTCATTTTGTGAGATTTCCTCTAACTTTCTGTTGTGTCTCTGGGACAGATAAGAAATTAGAAATTAGAAATAAGAAGAGTTTTAACCCTTCCCTACTCTATCAAAAAGGGAAAAAAGCTATGGTCTGCATGTGCTTGAACCAATCATTTTTGCATTTAATTCTTGATGGTTCATGTAACTGGGGCACAGCAGGAGTGTCTTATGTCTGCATGCTTTGTAATGAAAGCAATCCCTTTTTCATTTCAAGACTTAGGAAGTATGCTTTCTGATATAGAAATTTCGTTATTTAGAAACCATTAGTACAGGCTGAGAAGGTTATATATATCAAACTAATCGCTCACCTATCTATCAAAGAAAAAAAAAAAACAACAAAAAAGCTATGAATTCCCTGTAATAAAAAGGGAACATACAGCAGCCTCTGCACATTTCACTACTCATGAGTCATCAGCTGTGACATTTATAGGCATTATTGCACCAAAGGGCAAAGTCTGATTAGACACAGGAGAGCACTCTGGTGTACCTTATATGCCAGGACTGTGTCAACCTGGTACTGCCTAATAGAGGATGGCATATCACATTTATACGTAGCTGTCCTTTCATCACTTTAAAGGTGGGAATCTGACTGGTCAGCAATGTATCAGTCCCTTGCACAAACCTCCTTTTGCCTGATATTTATGCCATTGTTCAGAGCATGTAGTGTGAGCTTCATATAGCTGCCTATTTATTTTTTATCTCTGTCTTACCAACAAAGATGAGTAGAATATCCTGAAAAAAAGAAAAACAGTATTTTTCAACCTCCTGATAGCAATCATTTTCACCCTTAACCATTTCCTGACCAGCCGCCGCCATTATACTGCGGCAAAATGTCTCGATCCCGCAAATCGTCGTAGGTGTACATCGACTCGTGCACCTGCTTTTGTGGGCGTGCACACACCCCCAGAGGCAGGCGCACGCTCCCATTGGCCAGGGGGGGAGTCAGTCCGTGGGTTCAGCAAACTCGATGTCCGCCGGGCAGATCTGACAGGGGAGATCACACATATCCTGTCATCAGAAAGGTGGATCTGTGCGTTTCCCCTGGCAGCCCACCCCCCCATATAGTTAGAAAACACAAACATGGAACACATTTAACAGCTGACTTTCATGGCATCAGCCTTTCTCTTTTTTTGTATGGACTGCATGAAACTTTACAGAGTCTTCATGGGCTATGTTCATGAGGCTCACCAGACCTTGCACAGGAGGTGGTAGTTCGGATGCCCCTGTTCCAGTTCTTGAGAGATAATATGGCTGAAGTCACATCGCAATCGGCGCAAACTCGCACAAGACCCTTTTTTCCACAAGGGCAGAATCGGATCGCATGGGTGTAAACACCATGCGATCCAATTCATGTGCGAGCTTGAAATTCGCAGTGCGATATGCAAAATGATTTGGGGGTGTCATCAGCTTTGTATTGACACTCCCCGCAGGGCGCATATAGCAGTGTGAACTGCCGCTCGGAGACATGCTATGTGAGAACCCGCAGTGGGATTCGCAGGGTTACCGCATCACTGAAGTGTGAACTGGCCCTAACAGTGCATATTTTTAGCACTAATTACTGTAATAATGTCACTGGTTCCCAAAAAAAGTGTCAAAATGTCAGTTAGGTGTTCGATCTGTCCGCCGCAATGTCGCAGTCCCACTAAAAATTGTTGATTGCCACCATTACTAGTAAAAAAAAAAAGAAAGAAAGTGCCATAAATCTATCCTCTATTTTGTAGACACAATACCTTTTGCGCAAACCAATCAAACGCTTATTGCGTTTGTTTTTTTACCAAAAATATGTTGCAGAATATATATTGGCCTAAACTGATGAATAAATTCGTTTTTTTACATTTTTTTTTTTGGAAATATTTTATAGCAGAAAGTAAGTTTTATTTTTTGGTGTTTAGGGTAAACCTCGCGCCACTCTCTAACTAATGAGAAGTAAATATATGAATGTGCCCAAAGACAAAATAAATAAATGAATATAACAAAGGTTGCTGCAATACCTGATATATCACAATATCTAAACAATGGTACTAAAGATGATACTGCGCAGCCTAATATGACTTAGACTTCTGGTGTAAGTGACAAATAAATGCAAACGTGGCAATAAACCAAACAATGAGTTACTTAAATCTCTTATATATACATATTGTAAAGTGCATATTTATATAACTGTGTCCTTTATAAAAAATGGTGCTTCACAATAACCTCAGTGCTGACTTCAATAAGATCACGTAAAAATATATTAATAGTGAATCGAAATGATAAAAACACAAATAGTCCTCTCTTATAAACAAGTGACATAAAAAAGTGCACTTTTTATAAAGGACACAGTTATATAAATATGCACTTTACAATATGTATATATAAGAGATTTAAGTAACTCATTGTTTGGTTTATTGCCACGTTTGCATTTATTTGTCACTTACACCAGAAGTCTACGTCATATTAGGCTGCGCAGTA
>BLSH010053187.1:1682874-1695129 GCA_018402905.1 Glandirana rugosa | reverse complement strand
GTCACCCAGAAGCACTGTCACAAGCCTTTCAAGAATGTGAGATACTGGACTCCACATTGGCGTTTCTCTCATTGTTAAATCATGGTTAGATTTAGTAATTTCTGCAGTTATTCATTTTATAACAGTGTGTTTAAATGTTTTAGACCAAAGTTCTTTAGTGAACTGAAATATGCACTTTTAATTTTGTTTTTATGGCACTGTTCATTCATTGGGGGGAATTAACAAATAGTGGTGCATATTGAAGAGGAGCTCCGGTCATGGTTAAAAGTTAGCAACTACAAATAATGCAGCTGCAACACATAGACATTTACCTGTTCGGGGACCCAGCGCTGCTATTAACTGGTCTGTTTTTTTGCTGGTCTTTGGGTCCCTGGCACCACATCTTGCTTTTGTGACACCAAAGACCCACTGTGTTTTCTAAATGGTCCCGCAGTCTCCTGGGATGTTTGACATCTTCCTGGAGGTTACAGGTGAGGGAAGGGGCACGAGCTGAGTGAAAGTGCAAGTGGGTACCTGCCCCCAGGAAAAAAAACTTTCCTACAAAGCAGAGAGGGGAAGGAGGAGAATCAGTGGAACTTCCATATTCAGGTGATGCTCCTTTTTATATGCTGTGTCTGCACCAGACATGGCATAGAGAGCAAGAGAGCTAGAGCTGCTTGCCCCCCCAGCTGAGATCAAGAGGAAGGTGAAAGGCTGTTACCCCAGTGTTTGCCAGGATTCAAAGCCTGGCAGGAAAAGGAGTGGTCCCTGCCTATATGCAGGCTTTGCCTTGTGTACAAACAAAGACAGTTCACATTCCGTGCTGGAGAATTGCAGCAGTTTTTATGTTTAAAACTACCGTGATTTAATTATAATTCAGGCATGGAATCCACACTGATTTGATTGTGCATAAAAGCTGCCCCATGCCTCTGAACTGCAAGTCCAGACTCTTTGGACAAGGTGGACTTCCAACCCAGTCCTGAAAACCGCATTAAACCCAAAAACAAAAATGTAATGTAGGAACTCCTGTCAGTGGTCAATAGTTTGTCACATCCCTGTAACTGATACATTTGCAGGAGAACTTGTCCTGTTGAAAAACAACAGGCTTAGTGGTTAGATCACTAGGTAAAAATAAAAGAAAGAAAGCCTAAAAAGAAAACGAATGCAGCCATCACATCTACTAAGTCCGCTCTCTGCTCATGTCACAGATGTAGGGGCGGCACAGTGGTGTAGTGGATAGCACTTTTGCCTGGCAGCAAAGGGGTCGCTGGTACGAATCCCAAACTTGACAATACCTGCCTGGAATTTGCATGATCTCCCTGTGCCTGCATGGGTTTCCTCTGGGTACTCTGGTTTCCTCCCACACTCCAAAGACATGTTGGTAGGTAAATTGGATCCTGTCTAAATTGGCCCTAGTATGTGTATGTATGAATGTGAGTTAGGGACCTTAGATTGTAAGCTCCTCGAGGGTAGGGACTGATGTGAATGTACAATATATATGTAAAGCGCTGTGTAAATTGAAAGTGCTATATAAGTATCTGAAAGAAATAAATAAAAGAAATGCCCGTCCAGGCACCGCATCATCCCAACCACGGAGTCTGGATCCGCCAGGTGCCTGGACTGACACCCATCTGAGCCTCTCAGCAAGCTGCTGAGATGGCTCCTCCACAGCTTAGCGCTCCAATGAGCGAGGAGGGAGATGAGCAGAGAGCTGTGACTGACAGACAGCAGTTCTCTCCTCACGGAGCTGTGAAAACCGAGTGATTGGCAATGTTTGATCGCTTGGTTTTCAGTGTAGAGGCACCGGGGGAAAGATGCAGCATCAGAGCGATGCTGCATTCACCTAGGTAAGTATAACTGAGAAAAAGAATCCCATACTTCTCTTTTAAGGCTGGGTACACACTGTTGCAACAGCAGCCCATCATTTTGTATTGTTCAAATCGCACCCACGAAGCAGGTGCAGGCACTTTTTTTTTTTTGCTGCACTGGAATTGGATCGCATTGCATCCTGAGATCTGCTTTTGGGGTGTTAATGACACCCGCAGTAGATCGCATGAACACAGTGTGATGTGCGATGTGGGAAACGTTGCCATTCTTGTGCATTTCCCACATCGCATCAGTATAAACGAGCCTAAACGTGCCTCATCGTACATCCGAATGGAAGGCACTCTCATCCGCCACCAAATGTTTTGACTTTTTTCACTATTTATTTTTACTATCTCACTGTAGAACAAATTCTCCCTTAGCAGAATGCATGTAAGATGGATGCTACAAAAAAGGAACTCAACCGCTTGCTGACCAGCCACCGTCATTATACTGCGCCAGGTCGGCTCTCCTGGCATGGGAGCTTGTCTGCTGGTGACCCGCGATCGTGGTGTATAGAGGCAGAAAGGGGGTGTAAAGGCGGATCCTCGTTCTGCCAGATGACATGTCAGAGATCTGCTGTACCCAGTGATCGGGAACAGTGATATGTCCCTGGCAGCCCATCCCCCCTACAGTTAGAGCACACCCAGGGAACACACTTAAAGGGATTGTAAAGTCTCGTTTTTTTTAAAATTTAAATAACAAACATGTCATACTTGCCTCCTCTGTGCAAGGGTTTTGCACAGAGTGGCCCTGATCCTCCTCTTCTGGGGTCCCTCAGCGGTACACCTGGCTCCTCCCCACCTGAGTGCCCTGACGGAGAAGTGATTTCCCTGGGGGCACTCAGGTGGGTGCGCTGCCGTGTCCTGCTGCTGCGTCCATTGACACAGACTCCAGGACTTGGCCCCGCGTCATTGGATTTGATTGACAGCAGCGGGAGCCAATGGCTGTGCTGCTATCAATCTATCCAATCAGGACCCGAGACACCGGCTGGAGCAGGTGTGCTTGTCCCTTTCGCTGGAAAGACTGGGCTCAGGTAAGTAAAAGGGGGTCTCAGGGGGGCTGCTGCATCACAAGAGGTTTTTATGCATTAAGGTGAAAAACCTTGAGGGTTACAACCCCTTTAACCCTTTGATCACCCCTAGTGTTAACCCCTTCCCTGCCAGTGTCATACATTGATCAGTGCATTTTTATAGCACTGATCAATGTAATAATGTCACTGGTCCCCAGAAAAGTGTCATTTGGGGTCAGATTTGTCCACCGCAATGTCACAGTCCTGCTAAAAATCCCATATTGTTGCCATTACCAGTAAAAACAAAACAAAAAAAAAAATTCCTAAATCTATCCCATAGTGTGTAGACGTGATAACTTGCGCAAACCAATCAATATACACCTATTGCAAACCAAAAATATGTAGAAAAATATATATTGGCCTAAACCGATGAATACATTTGTTTTTTTTGTTTTTTTTTTTGTTTTTTTTGTGGACATGTATTATAACAGAAAGTAAAAAAAAATGTTTTTTTCAAAATTGTCGGTCGATTTTTGTTTATAGCGCAAAAAATAAAAACTGCAGAGGTGATCAAATACCACCAAAAGAAAGCTCTGTTTGTGGGGAAAAAAAGGATATCAATCTTGTTTAGGTATAATGTCGCACGACCGCGCAATTGTCAGTTAAAGTGACACAGTTCTGTATCTCAAAAAATGGCCTGGTCAGGAAGGGGGTAAAACTTCCGGGGCTGAAGTGGTTAAACCTGAACATGCATCTTAAAAAACTAAACCATAATATAAAACAGTCTTCGAAATGTAATGAATATAATGTGTAACCATACCTTGTTATTAAAACACAATGAAGCCCAAAACCAAAAATATATTAAATTGCAACTTACCAATCATTAGATGTGGTGACTGCATCCGTTTTCTTTTCTTTGGCTTTTTCCCTCTTTCACCTGTTGATCTGGCCAGTAACACATCTCCTGTATTAATAAGACACAACTCTGGAGGAATGAGCACAGGAGACAGAAGCATTGTCTGGGGGGAGGGGAGTGTTAAATCTATTAGCAGATTTCAATTATTATTATTATTATGATGCAGGATTTATATAACTCCAACAGTTTGCACAGCACTTTATAATACAAAAGGGAGACAATACAGTTAGAATACAATTACATACAAGAGGGTGAAGAGGGCCCTGCTCATAAGAGCTTACAATCTAATAGGGTGGGGCAAGTGGTACAAGAGGTTATAACTGTGGGGGATGAGCTGATGGAAGTGATAAAAGATCAGTTATGGTCCGTATAGACGATCAGCAAATCGTACAAAAGAAGAAGTGAGGGAAGCGCACCTTAGTGTAGTATTAAAAGAATATTTATTGCACAAATGGAATTGCACTTACAGGATATCAATGTCATTCACGCATGTCAAACTGTGTCCTCCTTGGGCAGGCTGTCATCAAGAGGGGTACTTCTGCCAGTCCTTCGGGGTGGGTGGATGGAGCTGGGGGTCTCGGGCTAGGGTGCAGGGAGCCGCCAGGGGTCTGTGGTGTGACCAGTAGAAGGAGCTGTTGTACTCCGAGCGCATAGCAAAACAACTTATTCACTCCATGGTTATTTCCCACCTTGACTACTGCAACTCTCTCCTTAATGGCCTTCCCTTACGCAGGCTATACCCCCTTTGGTCTATTATGAATGCTGCTGCTAGACTAATACATCTCATTAACCAGTCCATGACTACTGCCCCTCTCTGCCAATCTCTTCACTGGTTTCCCCTACCCCACCGTGTAAAATTTAAAATACTAACCACAACATACAAGGCCATCCACAACATCGCCCCCAGCTACATCAGCAACCTCATCTGCAGATATTGCCCAAATCATCCCCTCCGCTGCTCCCAGGACCTCCTGCTCTCTGGCTCCCTTATTACCTCCTCCCATGCTCACCTTCAGGAAATCTCCAGAGCCTCTCCCATCCTCTGGAACTCCCTGCCCCGGTATGTCCGATCAGCCCCTACCCTGTCCACCTTTAAAAAAATCCCTGAAAACTCATTTATTCAGGGAGGCCTATCCCTCACCCACCTTAGAACTGTACCAGAGATACCCCCATCAGCCCATCCCCCGCATATACCACCTTTTGTACCACCACCCCCTCACTTTAGAATGTAAGCTCTACAAGCGGGGCCCTCCATCCCTCCTGTATTGAACTGTATTGTAATTGTGCTGTCCCCCCCCCTCTACATTGTAAAGCGCTGCGTAAACTGTTGGCGCTATATAAATCCTGTATAATAATAATAATAATAATAATAATAATAGCCCCGACCATCTCGTGTCTTTCCTCGATTCCTTTACATCCGCTGACATCACTAATGGTCCCCGGAGGCCGGAGCTCGGCCCGCAGTGCATGCCTGGGTAGCCGGCCTGCGGTCACACCACAGACCCCTGGTGGCTCCTTGCACCCTAGCCCCGGACCGCAAACTCATCCACCCACCCTGAAGGACCGGCAGAAGTACCCCTCTTGATGACAGCCTGCCCCAGGATAACACAGTTTGACATGCGTGAATGACATTGATATCCTCTAAGTGCAATTCTTTTTGTGCAATAAATATCTTTTTAATACTACACTTGGGTGCACTCCCTCGCTTCTTCTTTCCAACCACAGAGTCTACGGACACACTCTGGGGACAGCCGTCACCATACATACCAATGCCAGTCCTTCATATTCACATGGACTTTCATAAAAAACTTTGAAGCACTCCTTTGTGTAAGTTCTATCTCCCACAATAGCACCAGTCAACCTGCTTTTCTCTAGCAAATCGTACGAAAAATACTGCTTTCGAAGCAATAGTACAATAATCTGATGATCATTTGTCCCATATTGCATTGTGTGTAACAGGCATTAGTTGAATGTGTGATAGGCTTCCCTGAAGAGAGGAGTTTTCAGGGATCGCTTAAAGGCAGCCAGAGTAGGAGATAGCCGGACAAACTGCGGTAGAGAGTTCCAGAGCATGGGAGAGGCTCTGGAGAAGTCCTGAAGACGAGATTGTACACATGGATACACATCACTATTGCAAGCAGTCAATTACCTCTGAAAGAGCAGAGACGACATGATGAGTAAGTAATGACTTCGGTGTTGAAACTGCTGCAACACTTGTTAAAGAAACACTCAGAAAAGAAACATGGTGTAAGCAACTGACGGCACTAACAAACTGAAGCCATAGTAAAGATCACCATTTATATTCAGCTACAGCAAACTATTATTTTTTTCCTTTTGGGATAAAGGTTTTCCATGGATAAATAAAATCTGATCATTTTAATCACCCCTGCCAGTGTTAACGAGTTTGTCTCATCCATGTAAACTAGTACGTCTGGAAGAGAGCTTTTTTAAAAAAAAAAAAAACAGACTTACTGGCCAGATCACCAGATGAAATTGGAGGAAAGAAAGCCTAAAAAGAAACTATTGCTACCATTACATCTAAAAATTGGTAAGCTGCAAAATAACAAATGTTTGCTTTTGGGTTTAATACTGCTGTCATCCTGATAATACTGATGGAACTCATGTCCGTTTATAAAGATACAGTCTAGTTGAAATGCAGCTTTAATGAAGCAATCTTCTTTAATGCTTTGATGGTTTATGGCTTCTCTATTTTATACTGATTAAATAGGACAAAAAAAATATGTCACTTTGCTCATTCAGGGGCAATCTTTATAGACCACCTACTCTGTTCCTAATAATTAACTTCCCCATGCACCCCACTGTCCTGGCCACTAGATGGAGCCCTTGGAAATGTATGGTACTTGCGAGTATAGATGAACTGTGACTTTTTCCCTGCCTTTCACTATTAGGCCTCATACACACGGACGTTTTTTGACGCCGGCGTTTTCTGGCGTTTTTTGCAGCTCTCCATGTTAGTCAATGGCCCCATAAAAACGTTGGCGTTTTTGAGCTGTAGATGGCGTCAGTGAGCTGAAAGTAGAACCCATGGCCATCACCTTCTGAGGCTGTAACGGTTTGGCATTTTTTGACGCCGACGCCGCAAAACGCCAACTAACGCCAACTAATTGTACCAGCGTTTTCCGGCGTTTTTTGATGCCAACGTTTTTAGGTTGAAAAATAGCAGGGGGATGATTTTTTTTTTAAAAATGCCTATTGACGCCGACGCTCACTAACGCCGATGCATAACGCCGAAAAACACCGATTTTTTTTTTTTTTTCCTTGAAGTCGGGCCCGACGTTTTGTTTATTTTTTAAGAAACGTTCGTGTGTATGAGGCCTAAGGCCTCATGCACACAGGACATTTTTTGACTGTTTTGAGCAGCTGTTTTCAGCTGCAGATGTTTTTTTCTACAGTCAATAAACCCCCCATCATGTTATCCTATGTGTTCATGCACACACAGGCTGTTATCAACTGTTTTTAGCAGTGACGTTTTTGAGCTGTAAAAAAAAACCAAGAGCTGAGGGTTTTTTGGACTGTTTTCAGCTGTGAAAACGTTCAAACACTTAAAAACGTCCAAAACGCCCAAAAACACTGAAAAATGTCTATCCCCAACGTTTTTGGACGTTTTAGACCAATTGGAAAAAAAAACAAACAAAAAAAAAAAAAAACGCTGGCCCTTTAAAAACATGAAAAAACGGCGGTAATATAATGCTGGTAAAAGCTGAAAACATCCCTGATAAGCTACTGACGTTTTTTGGCTTTTTTTTTTAAAGTCCTGTGTGCATGAAGCCTAAAGCACACAGCACCTGGGCAGCCAATGACGAGGCCTGAGAACTGTGACCCGGGGGAATTTTGTAATTTGCCCTTTGTAAGTTTTAACCACTAAAGCCCCGAAAGGATTTACCCACTTCCTGACCAGGCCATTTTTTGCGATACAGCACTGCATCACTTTAACTGACAATTGCGCGGTCGTGCGACGTTGTACCCAAACTAAATTGATGTCCTTTTTTCCCCACAAATAGAGCTTTCTTTTGGTGGTATTTGATCACCTGTGCGGTTTTTATTTTTTGTGCTATAAACAAAAAAATGGCAACAATTTTGAAAAAAGCAAAACAATATTTTTTACTCTTTGCTATAATAAATATCCCAAAAAAAATGTAAAAAAGACAAATTTCTTACTCAGTTTAGGCCAATGTTTTCTTCTACATATTTTTGGTAAAAAAAATCCCAATTAGCATATATTGATTGGTTTGCACAAAAGTTTGCGTCTACAAAATAGGGGAATAGATTTATGGCATTTTTATTATTATTATGATTATTATTTTTTTTTACTAGTAATGGCGGTAATCTTTTTAGCGGGACTGCGACATTGCGGCGGACTGATCAGAGACTTTTGGCTCTTTTTTGGGACCAGTGACCTTTATACAGCGATCAGTGCTATAAAAATACATTGATTGACCGGTTCTTGACCAGCTCGCGTGTTTTTACTGCTGCAGAGTGGCAGCGTCTCGCCGTCTATAAATGGCGGCTCGTGCGTGCTCTGTAGCGGGCAGAGCGTACCGCCGCACTCTGCAGGAGTGTGGCCACGGCCTGGGCGGACACGATCCCCGCCGGCGAGCCATGATTGCCTGTCAGTGAAGAAGAATGGGGAACCGCCTGTCAGTGGGTATTTAAAAGATATACTGATCCCTGTCACTGGGATCAGTTAGACCTTTTATGCCCATGGTAGCCCAGCCCCCTCACAGTTAGAACATGCCCAGGGAACACAGTTAACCCCTATATCTCCCCCTGCAGGTTAACCTCTTCACTGCCAATGACATTTATACAGTAATCAGTGGATATTTAAATTTCTGATCACTGTATAAATGTCATTGGTTCCAAAAAAGTGTCAAAAATGTCTGACATGTCCGCCCCAATATCAAAGTCCCAAATAAAAATCGCAGATCGCTGCCATTACTAGTAAAAACAAAAAAAAATTGTAAAAATGCCAGAAATTAATTCTCATGGTTTGTAAACGCGGCAACTTTTGCGCAAAGCAATCAATAAACACTGATTGCTATTTTTTTTTACCAAAAAGGAGGAAGAATCTAAATCGGCCAAAACCGATGATTTTTTTTTGGATTTGTATTTTAGCAAAAAGTTAAGTTTTTTTCAGGACAAGCTTTCGGGGTATCTCCCCTTCTTCAAGGTCCAAGGAGTACTGCTTGGACCTTGAAGAAGGGGAGATACCCCGACAGCTTGTCCTAAAAAAATGTTATGTTAGTGCAAATAAAAAAAGTATCACAGACAGTACTCAATTTTCTCTGGCACTATTGCACTAATACGGCTACAATCACCTCAAGCAAAAAGTAAGAAATATAGTTTTTTTTTGCAAAATTTATGCTTTTTTTTGTTTATAGCGGTGATCAGAAATGAAGCAGAGGTGATCAAATACCACCAAAAGAAAGCTCTATTTGTGGGAAAAAAAAGGACAGAAATTTTGTTTGGGTACAACGTCGCACGACCGCGCAATTGTATATTAAAGAGACGCAGTGCTGAATCGCAAAAATGCTCTGGTCCTAATGTGGGAAATCCTTCCGGGGCTGAAGTGGTTAATGTATAAATGTCACTGGCAGGGAAGGGAATAACACTAGTGGGCGATCAAGGGGTTAAGTGTGTTCCCTGGGTGTGTTCTAACTGGATGGGGGCTGGGCTGACTGGTGGAGGAGAGAGATTGCTGTTCCTGAGTACTAGGAACAGACAATCTCACTCTACGCCCCTGACAGAACCGGGATCTGCTTTGTTTACACTGGAGCGATTGCGGATGGCTGGCAGACATTGAGTCCACCGGACCCCCTGGTTGGGTCCCCCACTAGCAAATGGGCGTACGCGCACCCACAGATCGCCGTGTATGCGTCCAACGTATAATGACTGCAATTTGTGCAGCCGCACCAACCTGCCGCAGTCAAACTGCAGCGGCAAGTGGTTAAGAATGTAGTAAGCTCCTTGAGGGCAGGGACTGATGTGAATGTGCAATATATATGTGAACTGCAGTGTAAATTCATGGCGCTATATAAATACCGGTAATGAATAAAAAAAATAAATGCAGAATAGAATAGAGTTTACATAGGGCTCACTTCTGGGCACTGTGGTGGACAAACATTGCAGCAGGGGTAACACAGGTAAGGTAAGGAGGTGTGCTATAAGAGCCGGTTCACACGGGCGATCCGACTTCATGAGCGACTTTGCTAGGCGATTTGAACGCGACTTACAAAGTGACTTAAAGAGACCTCCATGCCAGGTGACTTTGCCTGTGTCCAATCAGAGAAGGGAGGGAGGGGGACGGGTAATTCGTGAGGAGTACCTGTGTAAATTCTTTTCTTTTTCCTGTACAGTCGCTTCAGTATAGATGGGGATCCGACTTGGAGGTGACTTCCATTGAATTCTATGGGCACAAGTCGGATAGAAGTCGCCTTGTAGTACAGGAACCTTTTTTGAAGTCGGAGCGACTTCAGTAGTGTACATTAAGACAGCACCCATTCACTTCAATAGGATTTCTTATGTCAAGTGACTTGGGGCGACACAAGTCGGATCCCAAGTCACTGTAGTGTGAACCGAGCCTTACAGAACCACCTGCTCATGTGCACTGCAATGTCTAAGTGACAGGTTCACTTTAAGAACAGGTAGAGGTAAGTATTAGAACACATAACGGAGATGTGTTTTTCTTGATCATTCCATGTGGTCTTTGGGCAACACCAGCACCCATAATTGGTTAACATATTTCCCACATTTCTGATTGATGTATGCAGGGGCATAACGATAGGGGTTGCAGGGGTTGCAATTGCAACTGGGCCCCATGGTCCAGGGGGCCCATGTGCTTCCCTTGTACACCTGGATAGGAGGGATGGTGGGGGTGGCATTTAGAGGACCCAATCTCCTCCATTTTCCTCTATCCAGTTTACTTGTCTTCTGTTATTCCCAGGGACCCTGTGGGCTTCCCTGGTCCCCCCCACAGAGCTGCTGTCTTTCCCCCTCCTCTCTCTTGCCAGCTGCTGTAGAAGATGGCATGATGGAGAGATGGGAACGGATCGGTAAATTTGTAATTTACCGGCTCCTTCCTTTTCTGAATGAACAGAGTCAGTGATTGGTACCAATTGGTTCATTCATAACTGAAGCATAGTAAACTGTTTTTTAATATACTTCCGATTCTGAATGAATGGAAGGCTCGGTGCACAACTATTTCTATCCATTCATTCTATGCAGCTGAGGCTACACAGATGGAAATTGAGAGCCAAGGTTTTATTTAGACCCCTGATATCTCATCAAAGCCCCCCCAACAGAGCTCCTAAAAAAATTGTAAAAATAAAATGGTAAAATAAATAAAATGAAATGATAAAAAAATAATAAAATGAAAATAAAAATTAAAAACTACTGACACCAGTGAGGGAACTATAAGGATTGCAAAGGTTGCAATTTTCACAGGGCCCTGGCATTTCACCACCATGGGGAGGCCCAAAGATGGCAGAACCGTACCGTAATGAAGGGTCTAGGAGTAAAGGGCTCCAGGATCAGTGGGAAGAGGAAAGGGCCCTGGCCAGGGGGCCCTTAATAATTTCTTGCACCGGGGCCCTGAAGGTTCTAGTTACTCCTATGGATGTATGCATTATTGTTTTTTATTGTATTGACAAATGTCCAAAAAAGATGCATAAAATATAAAAAAGAGAGAGCTCGAGCTTCTTCTGTCTTGTATTTATAAAGCTCATCACTCAGAGAGGAATGGGATTGTGACATGTCTTTTGCCCTACTACTGCTCAGATAAAAGCTCTGGTCTCATGACAAAGCAATTTGCTGTCTTTTGCTGCAAGACTATAGACAATACCTGAGTCTCTTTTCTTCAATGTCTTTAACATGTCTCATTGTTCAGACTCTGGGTCACCGGGAGCCGGCGGAGAATGATTCAGAGAGCAGAGAGCAAGCTAAACTGTTTTCTAATTTGTCTTAACGAGTTGTCAGAACAAAGTGCTAACTTCACCTTTCTATGAATGCATCCGTTTAGAAGAAAATCTCTTTGTTTGGACACAGAGACTTAATAACTGTCACAAAACATTTGATTGATCACAATGTTAAATGCAGCAGAGGCAAATCCACTTTGACGATGCTTAATCATTATCTAGTGTGGCCGACAAAAGGCACGAATCCGGCATTAATTGGCTGGTCTGAAGTCATGGGATGGGGCATTCCTTGGCACACACTTCAATATTTACAGTATATCCTAAAATCTGAACTAATTAAAGTAATTTTAAAGCCTACATTTTTTTTTTTTTTACCTTAAAGTGATTGTAAAATCAGAAGTTTTTTTATCTTAATACATTCTATGCATTAAAGCGGTTGTCTACCCCCTAAAGTCATTTTTACCTACAGGTAAGCCTATAATAAAGCTTACCAGTAGGTCCATTCGAAATAATATCCGAATGGACATCCATTTTTACTGAAATCCCCCATCTGT
>BLSH010053187.1:1671554-1681652 GCA_018402905.1 Glandirana rugosa | reverse complement strand
AGTCCTTCACCCAGGACTCTGGGCTAACCGGTCCTCCTCTTAGTCCCTCTGTAATCTTTTATAATTAAACGATAACAGTGTGTTGACCCACCCGAGTCCCGCGTCACGAGGACCGGGTAGGGAGGACGACTCACGGGGGTGTCGTTCGTCGAACGTTACTCCCGTGGACTCGTCCGTGCGAGCACTCGGTGACGAGACGCACAGGTAAGTCTGTGCTTCGGTGTCGAGTCGGGGTGGGTTGGGACGGAGGGGGGAGGTTACTCCTCCCTCTCGGGGACCTCTCGACTACGAGAACACGTGTAGTGACTCTCCCTCGCTCTCAGTGATGTGCACAAGAGCATCAGCTCTCCAGGGGCTCTCCCTCCTCATTGGAGGGGGGAGGCAGGGTTGGGTGGGGCTGAGCTGTGGCTTCGTGTCTGAATGGACACGCAGAGCAGTGGCTCACGAGCGTGCCTGCTCAGGTGCCCTCATTGCAAGCTGCTTGCTGTGGGGGCACTCAGCAGGAGGGATGGGCCAGGAGCACTGCGCCCTGAGCCCACCCAGTTGTGTGACAATAGCAAATTAATATTTTCTAATGTCTCCCTGATTCTCCTCCTGGCCAATCGGGTCTCAGGACCCACTTCCTGATTGGCCAAGAGGAGAATCAGGAAGACAATAGCAAATATTAAGAGAAGAAGTGATCTTTTTGGCCACCGAGGAGGCGCAGGGGAAGCCATGGAGGGGATGCAGGATGAAGCTGCCCGCGATCTAGATGGGGTAAGTGTGGGCTGGTGTTCGACCGACCGGGGGGGTACATTGTTTGCCACCCCCCAAAAAAATATACCACCAGGCATCAGCCACCACTGCGTTTGACATGTTTGCTTTTTTTTTTTTTTTTTTGCCTTTAACCACTTCAGCCCCAGAAGAATTTCCCATAGGACCAGAGCACCTTTTGCGATTTGCCACTGCGACTCTTTCACTGACAATTGTGCGGTCGTGCGACGTTGTACTCAAACGAAATTGATGTCCTTTTTTCCCACAAATAGAGCTTTCTTTTGGTGGTATTTGATGACTTCTGCGGTTTTTATTTTTTGCGCTATAAACAAAGAGCAAAAATTTTGCAAAAAACCCAATATTTCCTTACTTTTTACGATATATATTCTTCCTAAAAACAAATCGAAATCGGTGTATATTGATTTTTTTGCGCAAAAGTTGCTGCATTTATGAACAATGAGAATTCATTGATGGGGTTTTTATTTATTATTTATTTTTTTACTAGTAATGGTGGCGATCTGCATTTTGTAGCGGGACTGCAACATTGCAGGGGACATGTCCAACCATTTTGACACTTTTTTGGGACCATTGGCGTTTATAAAAATGCGCTGATTACTGTAAAATTGTCACTGGAAGGCAAGGGGTGAACACTAGGGGGTGATCAAAGGGTTAACTGTGTTCCCTGGGATGCGTTACCAACTGTGTGGGGGCTGGGCTGACTGGGGGAGGAGAGTGATCGCTGCTCCCATATACAGGAAGCATACGATCACATTCTTTCTCCCCTGTCAGAACGGGGATCTGCTTGTTTACATTAGCGGTCCCCGTTCTGTCACTGCGTGGGAGCAATCGTGGGTAGCCAGCGGACATCGAGTCTGCCCTACCTGTTCCCTGGCTCCCCCGCTACACAGTGAGCATGCGCGTGCCCATGATGCTCCATCTCGCAGCCGCCTTCCGGTGACGGCGAGCCAGACTGTCACCGCCAATCGACGGCGGGCAGTCTTTAAGTGGTTAATATCACTTTAGGATGAAAAAAAATGTTTAGGCATCAGTATTCTCCCTCATTCTCCCTTTACTTACCTGAGCCCTCCATTTGATCCAGCCCTGTACACGTCTGCAGTTTTTTTCTCCCCTCACTCCTGGTTTCACTGGCTTTGCTGGGGTACTGAGAGCCACTGGCTCCCACTGCTGTCAATCAAAAGCCAGTGACGAGGGAGTGGTGGGCAGGGCTGAATTCCGCTTTCTGTGTCAATGAATGCAGCAGCGGGGCTCGGGAGTGAGTGCCCTCATTGGAAGCAGCTTCCTGAGGGGGCACTGGACATATGTTCAGTTGTTTGTTCACTATGGAAGACAAAATATAATATGAATTTAGAGCATTGTTGCCCCATATGTATAATGTTTACAGATGAAATAATGAAATATTGCCTGAACAGGGAGAAGCAGAAGTTGGACCATCAGGGAATGCATGGCCTGAACATGCTGATGTTAAAGCTTATCTAAAAAAAAATGTATTGCAACTTTCCATTCCTTAGATAACGTGCCTGCATTTATTTTTTTAAGCTTTTTTACTTTGTTTTGTGTAAATAACATTCTTGCTGTCCCTGGGTGACATTTCTTACTCCTCTACTGTACTCATGGAAGGATTCATAGTTGCCACCCAAGCTTGACTTTTAACATGTCTGCCTTGGCTCTTCTTGATTACACGGGGTGATGGGATTAGTAGTTTACAAAAGTAATAAAATATTTTTTTTTTCACTTCCAGTTCATCTCACAGGAAGTGACAAGGATACCTTTTTTTACTTGTTAAAATACTTGCTAAAATTTAAATTGTTGCAGCCACATCTAAGGACTGTTAAACTGCAATATTACAAAAAATTAAGTTTTTTGTTCTTGGGTTTAGATTTTCTATGAAACTGGAACACGTGTTTCAAATTGGCCAATTTGGTGTGGTGTTCCATATAGTACTTTGGTAAGAGGCAGGGCCGCCATCAGGGGGGTACAGGCTGTACTGTTGTAAGGGGCCCCAGTGTCTCAAGGGACCCTTACAACAGCAGTCTTTAACATTGGAGTCTATGGAATGGGGCATCTGGTTTGGGGATACTGTTCTCCCGAACCATAGGTGATAAAAATACCAAACTTGGGTCACATACAGAGGGCTCCCTGGGCAATAACTGATCCATGTTTGGGACCTCCAGCACCTATGGTTCAACCGTACCGGGTCCCCAAAGTGACCAGCCATTGACCTGCAATTGTCGGGTGAATTTCGGACCTAACATTGGAGTCTATGGGAGGAGGGCACCCGGTTTGGGGACACCGTTCTCCCAAAACCATAGGCGATAAACATACCAAACTTGGGTCACAACGAGAGGGCCCCCTGGACAACAACTGGTCCAAGTTTGGGACCTCCAGCACCTATGGTGAGGCTGTGCAGCCTTTACACTTTTTTTAACCCCTTGGATCCCACACTATGCATTGCACACTTCACTTCACTTGAATGGGTCATGCTTGGCAGGCTACACCTGGTAAGTGTGACAGGGTGTAGAATTCCTACTGCGGCTATGTAAGGGGCCCCAAAATTTCTGATGGTAAGAGATGACCTCAGGGACTTTGGATGCTCTATCTATCCGGATAGAAAATAAGGCTTCTTTCTTATCCTCATCTGCTTGATGCTCACCAGAATGGGAGCCATCTTTGTCCAGGTATCATCCAGGAGTCCACATCTTATGTCTGAATTTAGTTTTTGGTTCAGAGATGGCACAGTCATGCAAGTCCCAATGCCTGGGCCGTTTTTGACTATTTTTGAAAATGTCTGACACAGGTCAAACAAAATTACAATGTTGCATAATAAACCCTTGTGGATCTCCCCACGTACATCTATTGTGGCAGGGAGGCCACTGTGCGCTGGATCATGTATCTGATACTTGATCAGCGCTTCTGGGTAAGGGGCACGCCCCCGCCGCCCCATCTGTGCTGAGATTTGTTGAAGCACAAGCCGACCAGCGGGTCCTGGCCAATGATTGATCGCTGGGACCTGCTAATTGGCTCCGTCATTCACAGAAGAGAGCTCTGTGTTGTAAAGAACACAGAGCTCTGACAGGCGATCTTGCTGGTTTTTTTTTTGTTTTTTTTATTCCCTACAAAGCATGAAAAAAAAAAACAACAAGATTGCTTAATAAAATCAGCACACATTACACATTGTTAGGTACACAGCTAACCCCTTCCCAGCCAGTGTCATTAGTACAGTGACACTTGATAGTATTGGCACTGATCACTGAATTTAGTTTCACTATTGATGTCAGTGTCAGTCAGTGAACCCCCCAGCCAGCGTCAGCTAGTGTCAGATCACCCGCCACATTATCATAGTCCCACTGTCACTGATCTCAACCATTACTAGTATAAAAAAAAGTTTAATTTCCAGTATATATACCATAGTTAGCAGATGCTATCATTTTCACACAAACCAAATAATATACACTTATTGGTAGACATGTGCACTGCCGAAAAATGTGCTCGTTTTCGTTTCATTAGTTTTTTTTTTTGTTTGTTTTTCGTGTCATTCGTTATAATTGCAATTCGTAAATTTGAAAATCCAAAAATAAGAAAGAAAATCCAAAAATTCGAAAGAATGGCTAACAAACTAATAATAACTAACTATTGTAAGTTATTATAATTATAAGTATTGGAATTTCCTTTCAAATTTGGCTGTTGGTGAATGTAACAAATACAAATTTACCTGAAATTACGAATTTTCCGAAATAACGAATGCTGCATCTAATCAAATGGAACAAAACAAATTAATAATAAAAATTAAATGTGTTTATTTGTATTATTGTTATTAATTTGTTATGTTCCATTTGTTTAGATACAGCATTTGTTATTTCGGATAATTCGTAACTTCGGATAAATTCGTTTTCGTTAAGTTCATTAACAGACAAATTTGAAAGGAAATTCCAATACCTATAATTTAATAGTTCTTATAAGTTAATTTATTATTAGCTATTTCAGATTTTCGGGTTTTCGAATTTATGAATTTACAAATTTTCGAATATTTGAATTTGAAAAATGAATTGGGAAAGAAACTAATTACACAGGTACACATGTACACATCTACTTTTTGGGATTTCTTTTTACCAAAGATCTGTAGCAGAATACATTTTGGCCTAAATTCATGAAGAAATTAGATTTTTTTAAAATTTTTATTGGATATGTTTTACTGCAGAAAGTAATAATAATATAATAAAAATGTAATAAAGCAGTGGTGATCAAATAACACCAAATAAAAATCTCTATTTGTGTGAAAAAAATTATATAAATTTAATTTTAGTACAGTGTTGCATGACCGTGCAATTGTCAAAGTAGCACAGTGCCAAATGGCAAGCAATTGACTGGTCATGAAGGGGGTAAAACCTTCCAGAGGTCAAGTGGATACTCACTGACGTTCAAGGAAATTCTTTTCTGATAAAAGGTAGAGGTACCTTTTTCTGTGAGGTTTGGTTCATATTTATTGGTAGGGTTGCACCGATACCGGTTTTGTATCAGCGAGTATGAGTACCGATACTTTTGGTAAAGTACTCGCCGATATTGAGTACCAATACTTTGCGGTGTAATTTGCGTCAATACAAAAAGATTGGTGCAAATCGCACTGAAAAGGATCACATGCAATGTGAACAGTTATAGTGTGATTCCTGTCCAATTCACATGTGATTTCCCCCACTGCAACTGAGTGTGTGTAAAATAGGAAAGCAATAAATGTCACCAGCAAATCAAGGATCTCCAAAGTTTTAATCAGTGATCATATTGTTACAGCAGATTACCACGTCACATGTCTGATAAAGGGGTCCTGCGAGGCTCCGAAACTTTGCTATCTGCTGTAATGAAGTGATCGCTAATTAAACTTTTGGACTCATTCTGGAGATCCTTGGTGTGCTGGTGACATTGTTTGCTTTGCCTTGGCAGGGTTCCAGCCGTTAGTCGCTACAGCACCTACTTCAATGCACAGCCATTTCTACAGGAATGTGTGCGTTGAGATGAATGCATATAAAATTGGAAAAGAGCTATTTAGTTGGCAGCATAAAAAACATTAGAACTCACAGTACATCTGGCCACATGAAAAATAATCTACATAGGTGTCCTGGTCCGCCGACGGTAGCAAATCAGGGCCACTGGGAATGCTCACAGGGCTGTAGGAGAAGGTCCAGGACCCTGTGGGTATAGGGGTAACTTGGCAAAATGCCGAAAAATTATCCTAAAATTGCATACAAGTCGGTGGGTGGTTAACAACTGTTTTTTAGTTACACAAAGCCACAGGTTTTCATTGTACACCATTACAACCTTCTAGCTGCCAACCTCCTAATGACCAATGACATCATCAGTTGATATGGAGGATGTCAGTTGCTTGCATATCATCCTTGTTTGACCCTCCATTGCCTCTCTCCATCAGCTTTGGGGTCAGATTAGCTGAGTGATGGAGAAAGATTGAGGGAGAAGAGAAACATTGGAATACTAGTCAGTACCAGTTTACAAAAATGTATATGTTTTGGAAGAATAAATCACCACTAACGTTGGGTGTCCTATGTGTGGATGTTGCTGCATTATGTAAAACTATTAGACTAGTTTTTACATTTTAGAATGGGGCGCCTCAAGACTGTCCATAATTTTGGAGGGTGCCTCGGTGCATAATTTTAACTGCTTGCCGACCAGCACCGACATTTGCACTGCAGCAGGTTGGCACAACTGCGTGAATTGCTGTAATTGTACGTCGGGCTCTTTAAGAGCTGTAGGAGGCGCAACGCCAGAGCCGATGCATGTAGCCTGCGGCCACGATGTCTGCCAGCCACCTGCGATCGCTCCTGAGAGAGCCAGAATGTGGATCTGTCAATGTTAACAGACAGATCCCAATTCTGTCAGGGAAGTAGAGAGAGATCTGCTGTTCCTAGTGATCAGGAACAGCAATCTCTCTCTACTCCCAGTCAGTCCACTCCCCCCACAATTGGAAAACCTCCCTATGGAACACTTAACCCCTTGATCGCCCCCTAGTGTTAACCTCTTCCCTGCCAATGACGTTTATACAGTAATCAGTGGCTATTTTTAGCTCTGATCACTGTAATAAGAGTCATTGGTCCCAAAAATGTGTCAAAAGTGTCCTATCTGTCCACCCCAATGTCTCAGTCCCAATAAAAATTGCAGATCGCCACCATTACTAGTAAAAAAAATGAAATGCCATAAATATATCCCCTATTTTGTAGATGCGATAACTATTGTGCAAACCAATAAATATACGCCTATTGCCATTTTATTTACCAAAAATATGTAGAAGAATATATATCAGCCTAAACTGATGAATACATTTTTTTTTGATGTGTATTATAGCAAAAAGTAAAAGAAAAATACTGTATGTATTTTTTTTCAAAATTGTTACTTGTTTGTTTATAGTGCAAAACATAAAAACCGCATAGGTGGTCAAATACCATCAAAAGAAAGCTCTATTTGTGGGAAATAAATTACTTTAATTTTGTTTGGTCACAGCGTTGCATGACGGGCAATTGTCAATTAAAGCTACGCAGTGCCGTATCGCAAAAAATGGTTATTAAGGGTGTAAATCCTCCCGGGGCTTAAAGGTTAAAGGGCGCCTTGACTGAAAAAAGGTTGAGAAACATTGATCTATGTACTGTGAGTTCTAACATTTTTAAAATTTCCCACTAGATGGACCTTTAATCCCTTTGTATACATACATGCACACACAGGAGCGGTGGGGGGAAATTGCATGCAATTCGGACAGGAATTGCAACGAATTCCTGTACAAATGGCATGCAATTCTTTGCAGTGCAATTTGCGACCATTCATTTTGTATTGATGCACCGCAGAGAATCGTTTTCAGTGTCGGGAGCATTTGTACAAATACTTGCGCAAATTCTTGGAATGGGCACCGATACCGGTATCGGTATCAGGGCATCCCTACTTATTTGTTGTGTTCTTATTCATCCACTTTTTCATTACTTTCCTTTTTTAAATGCCAATCCCCAATCAGCCATTTAATGTGTCTGCTGTACATAGCTAGATATTCACAACTGACCTGGCTTGCCATTTTTGAGTAGCAAAAGGGTTCAATCCAGACTTCTAATGGTTAGCTGTGAAGAATGAACATTATGCTTTTTAGTATCGAAAAAACCTTTTAAACTGAAAAGATCTTGTTCTTATTCTGTGGAAACAAATGGAAAGATTGCTTATTGCAGAGCTTTTCCCTGTAAGCGTGCCTAGGGCCGGCATCGGTTAAATCGCGGAAGATAGCTGCAATGGATTTGGAGCTGTGTATTCGAATAGGATAGATTTGTTGCTCTTGGTAAGAGATGTGCCTACCGATAAGCAGCTATAGGCTGGAAAGATTGCTGTAACAGTAAATGCTTCCTTTGCTGGTGTTTAATAAAGACTTGGGTGAAGATTCATACAGCAGAACTGTAATAACCCCAGATAACTCCTTATTTGTATCTAGTTTGTATCTCCAGAGTTAGAGTTAGGACATTAATTACTATTTTTATTGCAAGTAGTTAGGGTGGTTCTGCTTTGCCAATCTTTTGTACGGTTCTGCACTGAGAACAAGATCTAACATACTTTTAGATAATGATAGCAAAAGGCAAGCACTTTCTGCCTCGGCACCATTGTACTATGAATTATAGACATAACAAAGTGATCTACTAAAAGTGTTATTATAAGATTTCTCTGCATACTCCATTCTCAAGTTTTCTGAAGCTGAATTTGGAACTAGTGAAGAGTATTAGACTGAATGTTCTATAATGGGAGGTTTTTAGACATGTTTAAATTTAAAAGCTTTCATGCTTTTCTAAACCTGCAGCACTGTTAAAAATGAAGAAAGAAGTAAAGCCAAATGAAACATGTTGGGGAGCCCTAAAGCAAAACTTTTAAAATAGCCAGACATTCTGGCATACTAAATTATAATTACTGTAAATGCTGTGGAACACTTAGCTATGCCACTAATAATGGGATTTAATCAAGACAGGAAGAATTGGATGGCCTGGTGTCTAGCTAACATGGTCTCTATGCAGCCTACGGAGTAGAAAGTAGAATAATTGGGAAGTGATTACTTGTAGTATAACATACAATTATTTTTAGATATCATCTGGAGATTTACCTGAAACTTTTTTTTATGAAACTTTGACATAGTTATTGTTTGTGCCATAGTTTGGGGATATACTGTATTTAATATATGAATATGTAGATCCTCTAAATGTCAGAAAATACTGCCGAGATTATAATAATGGCAGAATAAATCAACTAGAAATGGCACTTAAAATAGAAGTAAAAAAAAATCGAATTAATATTTAATGTTTTGATTCAATTTTAAAAGCCGTATTTTTAAAACTTTTTAAATATGCAGGTTTTATTACAAAAATGCCCCTTTTAAAAAAAAAAAAAAAACCTTAACCTTTTGGTGCTGGTAAGGTGGGCCCTAACGCCAAGCAGCCACATATATGTGTAAACCACTTACCGTGCAGAGATCGCGCTTCTTGTGCACTCCGAGCATGGTAGCTGGCAGGGATCAGTAAGCTCCCGATGCTTACTTAGTGCTTGCTATGACAGCCAATCACATCAGTCACATGACCTGAATGCCCATCTTTGCCTCCCAGCTTTTAGAACTCTTAAAGGGTCGAGAGGCGTGAAGGGGTTAAACTGCGATCATTCGACACTAATTCCCTTAGACCCCTTTCACACACTTTACAGGTGTTTTTGCACTAAAAAGCGCCTCTAAACTGCCTCCCAATCCACCCCAGTGTGAAAGCCCGAGTGGTTTCATATGGGGCGATGCAAGCAGCATCTTTGGGGCGGTGCAGGAGCGATGTATACACCACTCCTCCACCGCCCCTGTCCATTGAAATTAATGGGCAGTGCTTCTGAAGTGGCTGAAAACGGCTTCAGAATCGCCACTCGCCGGCACTTTTGACCCCTTTTTAACCCCTTAGGGGTTAAAAGCTCCCCGCTGCTGCCCGAATAGCAGCGCCGCTATAACAGCCATAAAGCACTGCTAAAACTAGCGGCGCTTTAATGCCAACACCCTGCCCGCCCCAGTGTGAAAGGGCTCTTCATTTTCTTTTCTGTTTTCTACCTGCTAGATCCTTCTTTGAGTGTCCACGTCATTGCCTGCATAATGTAAACACTTCCTATTGGATATCAAGCAGTAGAGTCCTTTTAGGATTTGGAAGAAGACTTACACCACCACAGCAGTATGGTAGGAGATCAGCAATCTCTGGCTCCATCGGACAGCTGGTTTTGCAGTCCCCCACGCTCGGAAAGGCAGCAATGAGGGACCTTTCTACGACGAACGTAGCGGGGTAT
>BLSH010053187.1:1654879-1665561 GCA_018402905.1 Glandirana rugosa | reverse complement strand
GGACGACAACGACATTCCCTGTCTAATAACGAGATTTTACTGACCCTATAGCAGTAGGCGATGATTTTAGAGCAATAATCTGTCCCTTACAGCAACAGCAGGAACCTGACCCTATAGCAGTAGGTGATGATTTTAGAACAATAATCTGTCCCTTACAGCAACAGCAGGAACCAGACCCTATAACAGTAGGTGATGATTTTAAAACAAAAATCTGTCCCTTACAGGAGCAGCAGGAACCTCTCCCTATAGAACTAGGAGATGATTATAGAACAATAATCTGTCCCTTACAGCAACAGCAGGAACCTGACCCTATATCAGTAGGCGATGATTTTAGAACAATAATCTGTCCCTTACAGCAACAGCAGGAACCTGACCCCATAGCAGTAGGCGATGATTTTAGAACAAGAATATGTCCCTTACAGCAACAGCAGGAACCTCTTCCTATAGCACTAGGAGATGATTTTAGAACAATAATCTGTCCCTCAAAGCAGTAGACTCTACCTAGTCCAGTCTCAGATCGTTCTGTAATGCAGGATGAGATGTTATTAGATCTGCAATCTGTCCCTAAAAGCAGGAGTAGTGAACTCTACCTAGTCCAGAATCAGATCGTTCTGTAATGCAGGATGAGATCTGCAATCTGTCCCTCAAAGCAGTAGTAGTAGTAATCTCTACCTAGTCCAGAATCGGATCCTTCTGTAATGCAGGATGAGATGTTATTATATCTGTAATCTGTCCCTCACAGCGCCGGCAGCATCCTCTCCCTACACTAGCCTGAGAGCATGTTACATGCAGCACTACGTGACTCCAGCTTATACAGAGGCTGGGTCACATGATGCACTGGCCAATCACAGCCATGCCATTAGTAGGCATGGCTGTGATGGCTTCTAAGGGCAAACCAGTGAAACGCTTGTTGATTGGCTGCCCTGCAGCTATTCAACAGGCGGGATAAAATACCCGAACCCAAGCTTTTTTCAAATGTCCGTGTTCGGGTCATGGACACCCCAAAGTTCGGTACGGACCCGAACTGTAAGGGTTCGCTCAACTCTAGTGAAGATCAAGGTTACACAGGAGTTCTTAAAAGAAGTTTAATTTGAAAAAAGTTTTTTCTTTGGAGGGGGGCACTGAGAATAACTCAGTGTATCATAGCTCTCATAGTTAGCAAAAGCAAGGGGATTTGTATAATGAAGAATTAACGTACCTAATACTAAATGCATTTGTTAAAGAAACTTGAGGTTTTGCAGTTTAGAAAGGAGGACATTTCTGGTTTCCTAGACAGCTTGTGTCCTAGTTGGTAATAGAGGAGCTGTAGACCAGCATCAATTTTCATGACATCATGGCAGCAAATCTAGTTTAGAAGAGGAATTTACAAAGTTGAATGCCTGGGCATTTTGGTCACATTTATATAGCTTAGTGTATCCCAAAAAATTGTTCAAAGCCCACCATAGACATTACACATCAGCCCCATATAGTGAAATGGTTTGTCTCATGGAAGATTTTCCCTTGTCTGTTAGCCATGTACATGTCTGATTCAAATGTACAGTTGTTGTTTTTTTCAGCTAACACCACTGGCAGAGCACTTATCTATGCTGCTCTCCTCTGCTCCAATGGTACTGTCCTCTATACTCTTTTCACTATTTAGCATAAGGTGTATGTGAAAGATGTCGAGGTTGTTCTTGTGCAGAAACCAATCCTGCACTCAGAAGTTGAAATGAAAGCTGCCTTTATACACAATAGTTTTGATTTGCTAAAGGCAAATAGGTTGCTCACTTTGCAAGAAAATTTTCCCCAGAGCGTAGTGAATATGGTGAAATTTCACTAAAAACAGCATTTTAGCTTGCACATTATTGGATTATGGAATTCGGCATACATTCACCCCATTGACTAAGCGCTAGGGCAAATTCCCTTACTATATGTACAGAAGGTCAGGACTCCAAAACTCCAATGCAGTACATTTATTGATAAGTGCAGAGATGATACAAGAACAGCAGACGCGTTTCGGCGGGACAAGCCGACTTGGTCACAGATTCCCTAACAAAGTGAACATTCTAGTTGCCTTTGTAATTAACCCCAGTGTATCTGTTTTCTCAGCTGGTAAACAGTGGGAACAGAATCTGGTTTCAGTGCCCCATCACATTTTTTATTTTAAAGCCGGTGGGATACTTCTTGCATTCACTTCTCCATGGTAAGCAAGTGAATATGCCTATTTTACTGCCTCTATAAGTTTCAAGGGTCCAGTTGACTATTTATTTCAGGTACTTTATGGCATCTGTAGGTGGGTACAGAGTGGTGCAGTGGCAACGTAAAGAATTTGTATTGAAGTAAAACTAAGACAGTAAACAACAAACCCAGTGGGAAGACTGCCCAACCAGAAACACTCATAAATTCCAACAGCTTGTAGGTGGAACAGGTTTCTGCTGAACTGACAGTGCCTGTTTGGAGGGGCAAAATGCTGCCTGGCTGTCTCATGTCTAGTTGTGAAGAAGTCCAGAGAAGTTATGACCCTACATTTAACCTTCTTGAATGGAAACCTTTCCCTGACACTAGTACTGTCCCTGACAGACGGATGACTGGTCCCTACACTACCTACCTCCAATTGTGAGCAAAAACCTAGGGGCAGGGACTCCGCTGTCCCAAGATGACTGCCAAAGGTCACCTGAACGCAGCACAGCCAACCGGAACACAGCCTCCTAGAACGAGGAACTCATAGAGAAACCGAATTTCCCCAGACCACCTCTCCAGGCTGTGATGCCAATCGAGTCGGGCACCATCTACAGTGGACGAAGCAGACTGCACCTGCTGTCAATTTATGCAGTACTATTGCAGCAGATATTGGGTAATGGTCACATAGCAAATAATCAAATTCGTATTTACAGTTTAATATGGACAACATGAAGAATAGACACCTTATATACATTTTTACTTAACTTTTTCTTACACTAGATGGAATGTGTGCTGTGTACACATGTACAATGAATAAATTCTGTCTTGAGATGTGTAGTATCACTAAATAAAGTTTAGGAATCATTTTATGATTCTACACACCTGCACCAATATACACAAGTCATTTCATTTTCTAAAATTCAAATGTGTCTCTAATCGTAAAGATATATATTTTTTTGACAATATTGTCTTTCAAATGGGTTCCTGTTGAATTTATGTAACACAGTCATGCATTAAATAGCTTTTTTCTGTCTAGGATCAGTTTCTGTAAGAGGAGCCTTAGACCAGAATGAATATTAAAACATTCTTTGTCAACAATATGATTTAATAATACCTGTCATGGTAAATTAATTTATCTCCGAGCTCCCAGTCTGAACATGTGGCAGTGTTTTGTGTGCGTGTCTATGAGCATATTCCTTGCAATGTTATAGCTCGATTGAGCATTTAGGTGATCATGTCACACTTGAAGAACAATATTGGCTTACGTTTGGCATAAGTATTGTCAATTCTGCAGCTGTTTTCTATAATCTCCGACGAATGAAGGAAATGCATGTGATTTATTCTGTCCCAGCCCATGGAATATTTGGTTTCTCTCCATAGCGATGAAAACCTTTTACTGGCAGACGGCTGAAAGATATTGGTGTATTTTTTAAATCTTATATTGTACCTTTTGCTGACTTTTTAAACAGAATCTTCTTATTCATAAAGAGATTTGGTAATAATGAAGGGCAACTCCTTCTCAAGACTGATTGGAATGACATTTTACAGGCCATAGGTAGAAAATAAATTCTTTGGTCTTCTCGATGACCAAACAATACTTCAACATTTAGGCAACAACTTTACATGCATTTTGAGTCAAAATTTTGTTGGACTGCCTCAGCTGCCCATTGCACCAATTAAAGTGTAATTTAAACTCTATCAATCAAAATTAATTATTTTTCATCCTTAAAGTAGAACTTTACTCATAACAACTTGATAAAAATAATGTTCTTTAGCAAGGAACATCCATTACACATTAATAATTATGCTACCAAAATGTGTATGTGCTGTAAATTGCCTACAGCATTGCTCCTGTTTCTTCTTGCTGGAGGCTGCCATTGCTGAAGCCCAGAGCCCCTGAGCAGCAATAAATCCTAAAGTGGAACTAAACCTATTGATTTAATGGTTTCAAAGAACTGTTACATTCCTGGAATACTGGAATTACTGTCACATTTGCCAAGCCTTCTTTCTCAGAGCTCTGATGAAGAAGGCTTGGCCTTTTGAAACATGTAAGCTGCTACAGCCCTTATGTTCTTTCCACCACATTTCAGAGACTACTGCCGAGGCAGTACTGTCTGCCCCGGGTTGGAGGCTTTCATATGCGCATTTACTTCACATGTTTGTGAGTATTTTTAATCCTTATTCTTAATAAAATTTTACCTTGGGATAATGCACAAGGCCAGCATGCCCTCTTTTCTTTTTATCATTTAGTGGCACCTGGGATACCCCCTATCCTTGAGGGCAGCAAGGCCACTGGAATTATCCCTGGAACATTTGTTCACCTCATATCACACCATTGCGCAGGAGAAATTGTCCATTTACTACTATCAAGGATGACTTCACCAGTCTGATGGTGATCATCCCCCTCCATCTGTACTATCTCTCTGCTGTTATGTATGAAAACGGGAATAACGAAATCTGAGAAAAAAGATAAGAAAAGGAATACAGTGCAATATATAAGGACTTATAAGCAGTAGCATATATAAGTTCTGTTCTTGAGTGTATATACACTTAAGTTCTTTTTTGCTCCAATCCTATCCTGCATTAGCTATCATTGTAGCCACTAACCTTTCCTTTTTATCAAACTGCTCTTTTTTTCAAAGCAGATTGTCTTGAAACTTGCTAAAATGCAGTTTTATGAGCAACAATTAATATCCCACTGTTTCTAAGAATCTCTCTTCTGTCAGACCTCACACATGTACCAGCCATCCTTGTGAGGCTGAAGTAAATCTTTTGTGTTATCTTCCATAATGTGATCAACGCTGTGCAATATCCTTTATAAAGAGTTCATATTTTGATATAAAGCAGCAGAAAGCTTCATGAAATTTGAAAAATGTCCTCGTGTTTCACAGACTTTCACTGACCCTTTAATGATGATCTCTTTTTCTGCAGGCTATTTCTGTAAAGTGATCATTAATCTTCTACATATTCATTTCATACATTTTCTAATTCTCCTCCTTGATAACAGGCCATTTTTTTCCTGCCATCCCCCATGCGAGACTGCCTTGGGCGCTGCCATGCCCATGTGACTTTTAAAGATAACAGTTTTCGAATTTCTCAAGGTTGTGTGAACTCCCTGCAGTCAGAGAGCTTCAGCTTCAAATCACCGTGACATGTAATATATTGACTTCTATTATTATATAATTACATCACTTGTAATAAGTAGGGGAAATAGTTTGATGGTAGCTTCTGAGTAATTGTATTTGTCTTTCAGCAGCTTTTGAAAACTGCTAGATGCTGAACTATTTTCTAAGACTTCTACATTCCATCACATAGCTTTTCACAGTTCCACGCTACCTTATACATGCTCCAGCCACTTAATTCGTTTCAACAAAATGTTAGAAACATTCCACAGAGATTTTAGTCTGTATTTACATGATAGCACCACGCATGTGCAGTAGATTTGTCGACTGCACATCCCGTTTCACCACATCCCAAAGGTGCTTTATTGGATTGAGATCTGGTGAATGTGGAGGCCATTGGAGTACAGTGAACTCCTTGTCATGTTAAAAAAAACTGTTTGAGATGATTTGAGCTTTGTGACATGGTGCATTATCCTGCTGGAAGGAGCCATCAGAATATGGTTACACTCTAGTCCTAAAGGGATGGACATGGTCAGCAACAATACTCAGGCCGTGGCATTTAAACAATGCTCAGTTGGTTCTAAGGGGCCCAAAGTGTGCCAAAAAATATCCCCCAAACCATTACACCACCACCACCAGCCTGAACCATGGATGCAAAGCAGGATGGATCCATGCTTTCATGTTTACATCAAATTCTGACCCTACCATCTGAATGTCGCAGCTGAAATTGAGACTCGTATAACATTTTTCCAATCTTCTATGGTCCAATTTTGGTGAGCCTATGCGAATTGTAGCCTCAGTTTCCTGTTCTTAGCTGACAGGAGTGGCCCCCCGTGTGGCCTTCTACTGCTGTAGCCCTTCTGCTTCAAGGTTTAATGGGTCGTGCATTCAGAGATGGTATTCTGCATGCCTTGGTTATAACGATTGGTTATTTGAGTTAATGCTGTCTTTCTATCATCTTGCACCAGTCTGCCTATTCTCCTCTGACATCAACAAGGCATTTTTGTCCACCCATCTGCCTCTCACTGGATATTTTCTATTTTTCTGAAAACGCTCTGTAAACCCTGGAGAAGGTTGTGCGTGAAAATCCCAGTAGGACAGCAGTTTTTGAAATCCTCAGACCAACCCATCTGGTACCAACAACCATGCCACATTCAAAGTCACTTAAATCCCCTTTCTTCCCCATTCTGATACTCTTTGTCTAGATGCCTAAATGCATTGAGTTGCGGCCATGTGATTGGCTGATTAGTAATTTGTGTTACCGAGCAATTAAACAGGTGTACCTAATAAAGTAGCCAGTGAGTATGTGTGTGTGTGTGTGTGTATGTGTATATATATATATATATATATATGGTCTTTTCTGCGATTTCCTCTCCAGCTTGTAGAATTTGATAATTACAATTCTAGAGGAACAAACTGTAGCATTATGCTCTTAGAGTTTATCTAACCATGCCCCTTTAAGCCACACCCAATATTCAGTTCAAGGTAGCCACACCCTCTTTTGTTGCTGCACCCTGTGTGCACCGTATATCTTCTCCAGCAAAGGCATCCCTTTTTCACAAGTTGGGAGATGTGCACATTTTTCTTGATATAATTTAATTATTATACCCTCTCACATGGACTGGAAGCCATGTATTCTTAACTGAACGATCACCAACAGAGCTGTAATGAGAATGGGGGCTTCCTAGCTTAACCTCTTCCCGCTGGCCACACGCATATATGCGGCCTCTTGGTGAGTGAGTTTAACACCGGGAGGCCGCATATATGTGTCCCTATGTAAACATAAAACTGTGCCCGCGTGCTCTCAGCACAGTTGCCAGTGGGGATCGGAAAGCTCCCAATGCATACTTGCGATCGGAAGCTTTCCGATCATGTGACAACCAATCACAGCGGTCACATAACCTGAATGCCTGCCTCCACCTCCTGGCATCTAGAAAATCTTAAATGGCCGGGAGGCGGCAGCGGGAAGGGGCTAAACCCCTGAATTGGTAGAGGGAACTGTTTATGGGGAACTGTCAAACGTTGCTTCCTTCTGATTTGTTGACCTAGGGACGTTTCCTACATTGCTGGTGAAGGGAACACACCCAGAATTGTTATTTCCTACTTGTGCCATTATCATCATACTGACATTTTTGGCATCCCCTGTAATAGTATTTTCATTTTTGGCTAGATGCTTCCTAAGGCTTTACTACTTCTAAAGGGAAACAGACACTGCTGCTTTCACCATTAGAACACTGAGAAATGCTGAGTTGTTAGTGATGAAGGCTAACCCACTCAAGCAGCAATCACCCTGGAAAGGACATGGTGAAACACAAAGGTATTTTGTTAGAACAGAAAAAGGTATATTCATGCAACAAAGCAACCAGGCTCTGATGAAGGACATGCCTTAGAAACGTGTCAGCCAGCAGAGACCTTGGTGAGATCCCCCTGAGCTCGAGTCTTTGGCCAGCCTGAGAGAGTGGAACCACGACAAGTGGCCTGGTGAGCGTTTTAACCCTTATGTTTTTGATTAGATATTTATATTGCTTTACTTTTAATAAAAATTGTGTTGGACAATGCTCTAGGCCAGTGCTTCCTCTGTATTTATCTGTTCACACTTCACACTGTGTCTCTAAGGGCAACCCCAGTCCAAAAGCTAGCAAGGCTTCGAGGGCGTTATCCATATTGACAATAAGCAACGTTTCCTGTTTGGCTATGACACTTATGCGCAGAGGATGGTTATTGCAGTTTACTTCATGCTAAAATCCTTTGCAATGTATGTAGATTCCTTAGAACAGATCACATTTTTCTCATCAAATTTATACTTTCACTTTAAACTTTTTTTTTTTTTTTTAAGTAGAAGTGGGATAAACTGGTCTTATACAAAAACCACTACATGACTTCATCGCTTTGACGTGTGCCCACTTGTATTACCCTTTCATCAATGACATTTTGGGTGTATAAACTTCTGACACTGCTGCTGATTCCAGAGCATATTTTGAGTGACTGCGCCTAACCTTGAACATTGTCTTCCCACTATTTACATGCTTGTAATTCTTTTCCTCATAATGAGATTCCTTTATCTTTACGAAACTGGAAGCAATAATCATAATGTGCTCATTTTATAGCTTGACGTCCTGAGAAAAGGTTGAAGCATATTGGCATGTTGGCATTCGGGTCTGTGCACTTGTGCCATCTGCTGAAAAGCTGTATAGTCCTTTATAAAGGGTTTGTTTTGTGCCCTTCCATATACACAACAACAGTAGAAGATGAGTAATTAGATGCTGTTTATATGCAGTGTGAATTAAGTACATAATGAAAGGGGAAAGAATAAGGGGAAAAATCATTTACAAGTTGAGTTCTGGAGTGTAACTAGTTTAATTAACAGGTTTCTGGTGGTAAAACAAATCAGTCCTGAGAAAATCATTGAATCAAACGGAATGAGTCTGTGTCACAAACACTGATTTCCGTTTCTAAATTTTCTTATCCACTTAGAGAAAATCTATCTTTATATTTTAAAATGGTCTACTTTCCTTATAAGCACTAATATGCATTGACATTGACATAGACGTCATGACCCACTTCCAGAAGATGTTTTTCTGTTCCTGGCTTTTCTTGAGTACACTTGTTTTCAGGCAAATGACTGTTCATTTATGATAAATTCATTGTCAAGGGTGCGTTTTTTTGGCCTGGTCGTACTAGATCTTTAAAGGTACTCCTAAGCAGAAAAAGATCAGATGATTGTCACCCAGCTCTTTTAAACTTTGATAAATGGGAGTTCCACCCAAAAGTGGAACTTCCGTTGGTCAGATTCCTCCCCCCCCAGGTGTCACATTTGGCACCTTTCGGGGGGGGGGGGACACCGGTGTCCTTCTCCCTACTTCCCTACTTCCGGGAGCCCAGGGCAGTGGCCGCAGCTACCAGCAGCCCAGCTCCCTCCCCCTTTTCCGCCGCCGCCAATGAGAAAGTGCAGCGGCGGCTCGCGCATGCGCAATAGGGGCCCAGCCGTGAAGCCGAACGGCTACACATTCGGGTTCCCTTACCCTCAATGGCAGCGGCAGCACTCATCCAGCCGATACGAAGATCGCTGGGCGGTGCCGACATCGCTGGACTCCAGGACAGGTAAGTGTCCTAATGTTAGAAGTCAGCAGCTACTATGTGTGTAGCTGCTGACGTTTAATTTTTAAAGGAGCAGCAGCAGGCGGCGGACCTCTGCTTTAAAGGGTGATGATTGTAGGGGGCGTGGCGACCAGCGAGGTGCATGGCCGCATAAGACCTGCACTCCGTACGGCCACCCGGGACTTAAACAACATTCGGCTGCATCCACAAGCCCCAAAGGTCGGAAACCACCGGGTAAAGATTGCTGAACCTGCAGGGATGACTCGCAGATGGAAACATCAAGCGCAGATACAAAAGCTGGCCAGCTTTTTCCATCCCGTAGGCAGAAGACAGCTCAAACATGGCGACGCCGCGAGGCCGCTACTAGCAGAACCCGGAACGACCAGTGACCGAACACAAAGAATTCCACCCTCTCGAACACTCCAGGTAGGAAACCCGGATAGTGGTGACTCCTCGGGCTCCTCGTCTCCTTCCACGAGGAGTCCGGCAAAAACAAAGCCACGAAGAGAGGCAGAACCTGAAGGCGAAGTGGAGATGGAGTTAGGCCCAAACCAAGCCTCCACTCCCAGCGCCGCTCGAGTAACCGCAGACTCGATGGCTATGTTCCCTACCTCTGGGCAACCTATATCGGACGAAGTACTCAAAAACATGCTCCTGTCGTTGCGGTCCTCCTTACAAGCAGATCTAAAACAGCCTAACAGCCGGGAGAGCAGCCCATCTAGTAGGGGTGGTAGGGGTAGTGCAGGTAGGCCTAGACAGTTGGTGGTAATTGGGGATTCTATAATTAGAAGGACTGATAGAATAATTTTTCGCCAGGATCGCCTTAACCGAATGTTTTGCTGTCTCCCTGGTGCCAGGGTTCGGCATGTGGTGGACCGGGTTGATAAATTACTGGGAGGGGCTGGGCATGACCCAGCTGTCTTGGTCCACATTGGAACCAATGACAGAATAGATGGAAGGTGGAGGCTCCTTAAGAACCAATTTAAAGAATTAGGTTGCAAGTTGAAGAGAAGGACCTCCAAGGCAATATTCTCTGAAATATTGCCTGTGCCATGCGCAACACAGGAAAGGCAGGGGGAGATTAGAGCCCTGAATGCATGGCTAAAGACCTGGTGTAAGGAGGAGGGCTTTGGGTTGTTAGAGCACTGGGCTGACTTTTCATTGAGGTGCAACCTATATGCTAAAGATGGTCTGCACCTAAATGGAAGGGGGTCTGTTGTGCTAGGGGAGAGGTTTATTTAAATAGTTGGGCCAGGTGGTGTACGGCTTGGGACCGTGGTCCCTCTGTCGTTTTGTAAGCCA
>BLSH010053187.1:1628598-1644920 GCA_018402905.1 Glandirana rugosa | reverse complement strand
CTCTCCCTCCGGCTTTGTGGCGAAATTTTCCTCTTCATACCCCAAACATTTTTCTGTTTATGTGTATGAGGAGAGATACGACGTCGTAACCACACTACGACGTCGACATGGTTTAGTCGAGATTCAGACTCTTGACTCGTTAGGGTACTAGTGACTAACAAGTCAAGAGTCAGATGCGAGGAGAGACGAGGAGCTCCAATGATCTCGGGGTTCTACCTCTCCCCCACCCGTGTCGGCCGAGACCGAGAGTCAGAGCGTGACTTTCTACCGCGGTCGACAGATAGTCCGTCGACCCACCTAGGGTTGTTATGATTAGGTGTACCATGACTGAGTAATTGTCATTTAAAGTGTGAGAGTGCTGAAAGCTGAAAATTGGTCTGGTAAGGAAGGGGGTGTAAGTGTCCTGTATGGAAGTGGTTAAGTCATTTGATAATTTACAGAATGAGATACTTTCCATAAAAGAAGCAAAATGCGTTCTCAACAAAGGCTCTGGAAGAATACCGATTAGTATTGTTGGGATCCACCCAGCTGCCTGATAGACAGCTGGCGCCATCTTTCAGTGCGAGACTGAGAGCCAGAGCCGGCTGTGCCCACCCCCTCTCCATCTTGGGGCTCTAGTAACCTCGAGGAGCAGAGAGGAGCGTAGACTGAGAACTGAACAATCAGTGATCATGGGATTGCTCAGTTCTCAGACTTAGAGCTGATTTGGTACAGCTGCAGCATCACACCAATGCTGCAGCATAGAGAGGAGTATGTGTATTTGTCTTTTTACAAACCCCATACTTCTCCTTTTAAAGCGGTGTTTCGGCCTCCCTCTCTAAAAAATAAAAGTCAGCAGCTACACATACTGTAGCTGCTGACTTTTAATATTAGGACACTTACCTGTCCTGGAATCCAACGATGTCGGCACCGCAGCCGATGTTTCCATCGCCATTGCCGGTAAGGGAACCCGGTAGTGAAGCCTTGATGCTTCACAGCTGGGTCCCTACTGCGCATGTGTGAAGCAGGGGAAGGTATTGAGAGGAGGAGGGGGCCCAACTTCTGACATACCTCATGGTGAGGTCCGACGAAAATGGGGACATGCTACCTCTCAAAAAAAGGTACCCCCCCCGTAAGGTGCCAAATGTTGCACCGGGGGGGGGGGGGCAAGTGAAAGTTCCACTTTTGGGTGGAACTCCGCTTTAAGTTCATGAACACATATTACAGTATTGCACTTTGAAGTATATATTGCCTCTAATAGAAACAGTTTTCTCTCCGGCAGTGCCTTCATCTTCCTTTCTTTGCGTAACATAACAAATTCTTAACAAAGTTAACAAATGTCTGACACAAATGAGTCCCTTCTTCAGCATCTTACCTTGTGATTTCCTACAAAGTCATAACATTTCACTGTGATTACTGGGGTAGAGGAGTCTGAGAAAATGTGTTCCACTGACTGGAGCTGATAGAATGCATTTCAATGATAAAATGGGGGTGGAGGAACTTGACTGGCCTGCACAAGGTCCTGACCTCAACCCGATAGAACACGTTTGGAATGAATTAGAGTGGAGACTGTGAGCCAGGCCTTCTCATCCAACATCAGTGCCTGACCTCACAAATGCGCTTCTGGAAGAATGGTCAAACATTCTCATAGACACTCCTAAACCTTGTGGACAGCCTTCCCAGAAGAGTTGAAGCTGTTATAGCTGCAAAGGTTGGGCCAACTCAATATTGAACCCTAGGAACTAAGACTGGGATGCCATTAAAGTTCATGTACGTGTAAAGGCAGGCATTCCAATACTTTTGACATGCGCGTTTGTGTGTATATATATGTATATATATAATATTTTTTTGCTGTATACTGTGACATACCAGGATTTTTCTTTATGCAGAAAAGTTACTGAAAGGTAATTTATATCAGGAAGTCTCACTTGGTCTACGGCTAAATACTTGATGAAAGACATGGTAAGATTTTAGACAGAATGACACATTTAAGGCTACAAGTTTATGTGACAAATGTTTCCATTCATAGCTTTGCCTATAGGGCAAATTTTTTTGAAACATTTAATGTAAAGAGTAGATATGATGACAGAGGAATGGCTGAACAGCTTCCACAATATGTCCCCAATAGTTGTTATTCCCAAACCTGACCATCTGACCCAATCATCATTAATATTGGCCATTTATTAGTATAAGGCATCCCCTCTGGGCCCTAAAGTAAAATGTGAACCAATGCCCACATCCTCTACCAATTATCTAGAACTTGTACCATATACATGGTATACCAAACGTATGAACATAAAAGTACTTTCTGACTGATAGAAATGTCATGCTGATGCTTAATGGGGGGGGGGGGGGTGGTCTAGCATTTTTCCAAAGAAGATCAGACCTGGATTTACTAGAAAAGGAGCCATAGGATCAGTAACAGTTGAAGAACATTTTTTGCTGTCCCTATACCATCATTATATAAAGAGATCCCCACTAATCTATACAGAAGCTTAGAGCGTAATTTGAGATTATTTTTTTTTTCCTTTTTTAAATTTTTAATCATCCCAATGTGAAACCTAAAAAAAAGAATTATGAGTATTTTGTGTATGTATAGTTCTGTAGTTTGTGATTTTCCTCAGGTCCATAGTTCAGTTATTTGTCCCAGGGGCCACATTTTTCTTGCTGCCCCTCTGTGATCACAGATTTTTGTCACTGGATCGTTCTAAACACTTCATATAATATAATGCCCTTCTGCTGCGATGAAATGTAAATTCCATTATTAGTTCTGCTCCCTAAAGATTTACATAAGAGAAATAATTAAGAAATGCTGAACGTTAATGAAACTGGACAGTCTGCAGTTCTGATCAGCTTTATCTTCCTTAGACCTGTTCTGCATGGCCTTTTTTTATAAATCGGAAAATGAGAAAAGTGGAAAATAGCACTGGACTCACGAGGTTATCTTATTGGTATTGCTATCTTAAATTATTGATGTAGATGTAAATAATGTGGTTCCTGGGCTGGCGGCTTCTACACCCAGGAGGGTTTCTCCTTGGCTTGTAGTGTAATGTAACAAAAAAATTAAATTGAAGTGCCACACTACTGCTAAGAGGTCCAGATACAAATGCATTCCAATGAAAGTCAAGGAGTAGCCAATTATTTGGGGGGACCAAAAACGTCCCCTTCTTCAGTGCTTTATTGAACACAATGTGAATAGACTAGAAGTCAGCTGGACATTTAAAGGGTAACTCCACTTTCGTGGGAAAAATAGCAAATAAAAAAAAAATAATATAGTGTATACAATTGCGACTTAAGTCATATTGTAATTGAATGTTATTAAAAATGACCTTTCCTTTTCAATCTGCAGCTTTATAATTTTCTGTAAAATGTAATATGGCTACCTGGAGTTGTTCTGTACACAGAATGTGTACTGATCACTCCCCAGAAACATAATTTCCTGTTTGTGAGATTCGCTCACTGATTTTCCCAGAAGTCTGCACTAAGATACAAGTCAGATTTCAGGCATCCCTTGTAACCAAAATGTCATTTTTTGGTCAGATACTCTCAATAGGGACACATCCAAAGGGATGCAGACCCTGCAGTTGTCCTCATTAGAGCTTCACAGGTGCAGCAGCTGGTTGATAATTACAAAACCATTCCCATTAGACTTGCTCAGAACATGAGAGCAGAGAAACACACGGATTTCTTCAGCATAACAAAAGGTAGGAATCTGCCACAAAGTTTGTTAAAATCCTTGCAATGAACGGTATCTGACAAAAGTGAGTACACCCCTCATATTTTTGTAAATATTTTATTATATCTTTTCATGTGACAATACTGAAGAGATGACACTTAAAATAACTCAACACACAGCCATTATTGTCTAAACCTCTGGTAAGAAAAGTGAGTACACCCCTAAGTGAAAATGTCCAAATTGGACCCAAATGGGGAGCAGGTGTATTAAATTTGTTGTTATCGCTCTCACTCTTTCATACTGTTCACTGGAAGTTCAACATGGCACCTCAAAGAAAAGAACTCTCTGAGGATCTGAAATAAAGAATTGTTGCTCTACATGAAGTTTTTTTCTCAACAAAAGTGGAGTTATGCTTTAATGTTATTTCTTCCAGTGTGATTACAAGCACAGGCCTTGTCAGGAGCTGGTTTGGCTGCCCTTGAATAGACCTGTGCTCCGCATCACTTCTAGTCCATTCACATTGGGTTCAATTAAGCCCTGATGATATATTTTTGGGCCCCCAGAAACAAATTGGCGAGTCTCCCTGGCTTTCAATGGAATAACGTGGTATCTGGGCTTCTTAACCTCCCTGGCGGTAATCCCCAGTGTGGCTCGGGGCGGAATTT
This sequence comes from Glandirana rugosa, assembly GCA_018402905.1. NCBI lineage: Eukaryota > Metazoa > Chordata > Amphibia > Anura > Ranidae > Glandirana > Glandirana rugosa. The sequence continues at coordinate 1,640,600 of BLSH010053187.1, read as the reverse complement.
CAGTACCATTAGCGGTAACCCCGAGCCACACTCGGGATTGCATTGCTGGATCCAGGCAGCACTACTCACCTTGTCCCCTGGATCCAGCGATGTCCCCCGCCGTGTCTGCGGGCTGTGTCCGCCGCCAGATGACTCCTGTGTGCCGAGCTCCGTTCCCTGCGAACGTCGCGTCACACGGGGATGGAGACCGGCGGGAAATTCAAAAAGTAAAAAACACACACAGCACATACAGTACACTGTAATCTTACAGATTATATTACTGTATGAAAACATTTCACATCCCCTTTGTCCCTAGTGGTTTGCCCAGAGCCCTGCATGCACTTTTATATTATTTATGTCATTCTTTCTGCCTGGAAACTTGAGAATGTCCATAGCAACCAAAAAGTGTCCCTTTACGTCAAAAGTGGTTTTTGATCGGCTAGAAAACACCAATAGTAAATAAGAATCATTTGCAGAATTGAGTGATACTGATTTTTGGGGAAATTTATCATCAGAAACTGAAAGTGACGACAGCAACAATTCTGCAACTGAGCAAATTTCAGTGTTTTTGGTTTGATTACATTATTGAATACATTTTATTCCTATTACGTTATTATTTTTGATAATTATTTTTAGTTATTTATTATATTATAATTTATGATTTCATTTTTCAAACTTTATAATACCCGGGATGTCTACTAGACTCTTGTTTGGACAGATTTAAGTGAGTTATTCCTAAGAATTACAGGCCTACAATATAAAACGCCTAATTTCCATGCAAAATAATTGTACCGCTTTCAGCACCAAAAATCTGACATAATCATACCGCCAGGGAGGTTAACAGTGGTGTGGCATTCCAAATTCCATTTTATCTTTACATATTAGGACCCATTTGTTCTGCAGGAGAAACCAACCTTTATTTCTCTTTTTGCATTGGCTAATAATTGCCTATACACATAGATATTGCATTTATTAAATCTACTGCCCTACTGACTCTCATATCACATGTAGGACCGTTCATTCTAAATGCCACACCCTGCAGCTCTGCCTCATGTTGCTAAATCTAAATATACAGTGGTTATAGAAAAGAATCGCCCCCCTTAAAATAATCACATGTTGTTGCTTTGCAGCTTGAAATGAAGACAGACACTGTTTTTGTTTTATCCAGCTGTATTTACTAGTGCAACTTTTAACATTCAAGTGAAAGATGGAACATGAACATGTCAGAAAAAAAAAATTCAAAAACAGAATCACTAGTTGGAAAAAGGATCACCTCTTATGTCATTATTTTGTTGGACCATATTTTGCTTTAATTACAGCCTTTAGCCTGTTGGGATATGTCTCTACTAACTTTGCACATCTAGACTTTACAATATTTGCCCACTCTAATTTGCAGAACTGCTCAAGTTCAGTTAAAGTTGATGTGACCATTTGAGGACTGCAGTCATTCCACAGATCTCTGATGGGTTTTAAGTCTTCGTTCTGACTAGGCCATGCAAGGACATTCACCACTTTCTCCTTCAAGCACTGTGTGGTCATTTTTGCTGTGTGCTTTGGGTCACTGTCATGTTGGAAGGCAAACCTTCTTCCCATTGACAACTTTCTGGCAGAGGGCAGCAGCTTTTCCTTGAGAATTTGATGGTATTTTGTTCAATCCATTTTTCCTTCTATCACGACAAGTGCTCCAGTCCCTGCTGCAGAGAAACATCCCCATAACAGGATATCACCTCCATGCTTTACTGTGGGAATGGTGTTATTTGGATGGTGAGCTATATTGGATTTCCGCCAGACATATTGCTTGGTGTTGAGACCAAATTATTAAATTTTAGCCTCAAGAGAACAAAGCTAGGGAAATGTTGCCCATGTACTCCTTAAATCGGAGTTCCAGCCTGTATAAAAAAAATTAAAAAGTTAATAGCTACAAATACCACAAAACTTTTAATATAAGGACACTTACCTGTCCAGGGATCCCGCGATATTGGCACCCCAGACCGATTCGTCCATCAGCTTTGGGCACAGTCGCCTGCATTGCAAGTAAGGGAAACCGGTAGTGAAGCCTTCAGGTGTCACAGCCGGTTTCTTACTGTGCATGTGTGAGTCGCGCTCCGCTTTCGGAATGGTCTCATCATCTTCTGGGACACATACAGGTCCCAGAAGGCAACGGGGGTAAGAGGAGGGCCCGATGCAATCGCGGAAATGACGTACCTCAGAGGCAATGTAGTACAGAAGTTCAGCTTAAAAACAACACAAAAGGTACCATAAGACTAAAAAAAAAACGATATCCAAAAACGAGGGGGTGTGGGTGCTTCTGTGTTTAAGACCTTTATGCATTTTAGCTTGGAATTCTGCTTTAAGATATATAAAAAAAAAAAAACATTGGGTGACCCACCAGATAATGCCTTTCAGTTTATTATTCTGGGTCGGTACTTCAACCCTACATTCGTTTTTTAATAATAATTTCATAATAGCTTCTCTGAGTGAGGGAAATCTCAAAATCAAACTTTGTTAGAGATCCTTGAAGCTAGAGTTGATAAACACTGGTTTGTGGCACCATTTTGCTAAGGCAAAACTGAGCTTCACAATCTTTGGTAATTTGTAGCCAATTTGGCCCGTAACTGGCATGTTTTTGGGCTCCTTGATTAGCAATATGAATTGTTGGTTACTTTACGGCATTTAATTTACCACCCTCTGTGTGCTGTAGTAAACATTTTCTTTGATTATCAAACTTTATGATAAATAATCTATAGAATATTTTTTAGAGCCTGAATATATGAGAAAATTATGATCTTTTGCCCACAACCTTAAATTCAGGATTCCAGGCAATTGCTTCTGTTTTGATAAAATTATACATTTCACATTCCCGTATTTAACCAATTAAAGATCAGTGAAAACTCCCCATTAGTCACAGTATTAAATGCAAGACTATTAGAGCTGAATTTGTTTATGCAGCCCAGGGAAAGAAATTGCAGTGATTTACCGTGGAGACACAGAGTGTCAGAATCTAGATTCCTTCTGGACAACTTACTCCCATAATGAATCTTCTAACAGAAAGCAAATGGCATCCCCACAGGTCTTGTTTCAGAGAAAATACAGAGAGCAATAAACTCTTGTATCGAATGGCTACTGTAACTAAATAGTGTCTGTCCCAGTACTTGACCCTGGTTTAGGGCTGCTCTCTCAACAATGGAGCTTCCATAAATTTTTACTGCCATGGACAGGTTTGCACATCAGCTCTCGGAGCTCATAAATAAATGTAAACAGTGTAAAGTTAATGTTATAGCAGGAGACATTTGAAGATATAATATAGTCTATAAAGACATTTATTGTTGCTTTTTGTGAACTTTGCTATTGATTTAAAACCCTCCATGTGTGGTTGTCAATTACCAATATTTATACTAGGCATACATAGGGTTTTTTTCTGAAGATACAATTAACAATGTTGGATGGATATGCAAAATAAGTTCATCAGCCATTGGGTATGGCCAATTTCCTTGCTGAATCAGGGTATGAAGAGGGTGAATATCGGAAACTGTAGTATCTTTGTAAAGATATGTGTGAAAGAGATCAACTAAATGCAATTACTCTTATAAATAAGTTGAACGTTTCAAAGATCTTATTATTGTTTGACATTTGTAAGTATAAATTGAAGATGGCCATATTTGCTAATGAAATATGTAGGCATACTTACCAATTTTTTAAGATCATAAAGAGTGACATTTTAGATCATAAAGGGTGAAGGCAAATGACGCCCCCCCCCCGTCGCCCCCCCCCTCCAGTTACACACACTATAAAGAATTAATATGCAACAAATTATTGCACCTGCAGTCAGGGGTTATGAGATTTTTGGTTAAAGTGATATTAAAGTCTTTTTTTTTAAAATAAGAAATATGTTATACTTACCTGCTCTGTGCAGTTGGTTTTGCACATTGCAGCCGAGATCCTCCTCTTCTTGTGTCCCTTGCTGGCACTCCTGGCTCCTCCCTCCTGTCGAGTGCCCCCAGAGCAATTAACTTGCTCTGGGGGCATCTGAGCTGAGCCACAGCTCTGTGTGTCCATTCAGGCATGGAGCCACTGCTCAGCCCCTTCCCTCTCTCACCTCATTGATTTTGATTGACAGCAGTGGGAGCCAACGGCACCCGCTGTGTGTCTCAGCTACTCAGGAGGGAGAGTCCCGGACAGCCAAGCCTCTCGTGCAACATTGCTGGATCTAGATGGGATTCAGGTAAGTATTAGCGGGGCTGCTGCACACACAAGGTTTTTTTTTTTTATTTTAATGCATAGCATCCAATAACATAAAAAAGTTCTGTCTTTAGAACCACTTTAAAGTGATTCTAAAGGCAGAAGTTTTTTTCTATCTTAATGTATTTTATGCTTTAAGATAAAAAGCCTTCTGTTTGCAGCAGCCCCAATCAGCCCCCCTAATACTTACTTGAGCCCATCTCTATACAGCATTGTTGCAGGAGTGTCTCAGCTGCCTGGGACTCCCCTCCTCATTGGCTGAGGCAGCAGTGCAGCATCAGTGGCTGCCGCTGCTGTCAATCAAAGTCAGTCAGCCAATGAGGAGAGAAAGGGGTGGGACCAGGCTGGGGCTCCAGAAAAGGTAAGTATAACGTGTTTGTTATGTTTAAAAAAAACAAGACTTTACAATCACTTTAAGCTAAGGTCACATAAAGCTGGTCATACATGGCTCAGTTTTTACATTCAGCCAGAGGGCTGAAGAAAAAAAACGTAATAGATTCCCCATCTACACATTAGAGGGTGGATGCGGGAATTCTCCCCAATGAATCTAGTCTTCCCGCTGGGACTCTTCCGCCATCAGAACACACTCTTCAGCTCTGCAGCTGATTGGCTGCATGTACTGATTGAAACAAAATTTTTCAGCAAGCCTGTTCATGAAATATTGATTGAAAAATTAACTATGATATTGTGGAGGATAATCGGACACTAACTGACACTTTGTGGGAACCAGTGATACTAAAATATGCACTGTCACTGTACTAATGACACTGGCTGGGAAGGGGTTAAATATCTAGGGCGATCATCGGGTTAACTGTGTGCCTAGTCAGTGTTTGTGTTTACTATATGTGCTGCTTTCACTAGGGGAACGGATGGATTCTAGTCACTGCTTTGCAGAAACACAGAATCCATCTCTTACCCCCTGTCAGAACGGCGATCTGCCTTGTTTTCCTTGTTTTGGATAGGCAAATCCCATTCTGTGTGTATTTTCGATAATCGGTGGGTGTCGGAGGACATGGAGTGCCCGGCACTCACAGATTGGCTTCTGCTGTGAATATTCACAGCAGAAGCGGCCCGGAGGCAGCATGCATGTGCCCCCTGCAGGCAGAAGTGCAAAATGACGTATGCATATATACGTGATTCTGCACAGGAGAGCTGCCCTATAGCAGTAAAACTGCTATGGGGCAGACGGCAAGTGGCTAATCAAGAACTAATTGAGCCATGGGCAATGCACCTTTTTCATTAAGGTACCTTAAAAGCTGCCATTATGACCATTCCTTCTGAAAAATGCCAATTGCTTGGCTGTCACGTTGATGTGTTGACTTCAGTGCTGTCCAATTCATTTCCAGAGAACAACCATTGAGATGAAGAATTTTGACACTCATTTTGAATTATGTGTGCCACCTACCTGGCTGTGCATTGCTGCAGGTATGTGTAAATCACATGACTGGCTTAACCACTTCAGCCCCGTAAGGATTTCCAGCTTTAGGACCGGAGCCCTTTTTGCGATTCGGCGCTGGGTCACTTTAACTGACAATTGCGCGGTCGTGTGACGTTGTACCCAAACGAAATTTGCGTCCTTTTTTTCCCACAAACAGAGCTTTCTTTTGGTGGTATTTGATCACCGCTGCGTCATTTCTGATCGCCGCTATAATCAAAAGAAGAGCGACAATTTTGCAAAAAAACCCAAATTTCTTACTTTTTCCTAAAATACAAATCCAAAAAAAAAATATAAAAAAACATTTTTTTTCACCGTTTTTGGCCGATTTATATTCTTCCTCATATTTGCGATAAAAAAAATCGCATTCGGCGTTTATTGATTGGTTTGCGCAAAAGTGGTCGCGTTTACGGATGATGAGAATTAATTTTTGGGGTTTTTCATTTTTTCTTATTTTTTACTAAAAATGGCGGCGATCTGCGATTTTTTGCGGTACTGCAATATTTCAGCGGACATGGCGGAACGTTTTGACACTTTTTTGGGACCATTGGCATTTATACAGCAATCAGTGCTATAAAAATGCACTGATTACTGTGTAAATGTCATTGGCAGTGAAGGGGTTAACCTGCAGGGGCGCGCTAAGGGTTAACTATGTTCCCTGGGCGTTCTAACTGTATGGGGGACTGCCCTAGCTGGGGAAGTGGTCACAGCCTTCACGTAAAGGAAGGCTGTGATCACAGCCCTTCCCCCTCACACAGAGCGGAGGTCCGTGTTTACATACACGGACCTCCGCTCATTCGCTCCGGGGGGGGCATCGCGGGTGGCCGGCGGCTTCGATTGACACCGGTGGCGTGCGCGCGCTCACTATACACGTTCCCGCAGCCGCCGTCGTATGACGGCGATTTGCGGGAACGAGCCACTTTGCCGCCGTCAATTGCCGATCGGCGGTCGGCAAGTGGTTAACAGAACTACACATTCTTTGGCTGGTAAAAGAGTAAACATATATGCTTTTAAACTGCGAATTTAGCTGTTTGCCTGGAGTTACTGTTTAAATATCTCTGAAGAACACTTGGCACTCATCAAACATGTATTTATTTTATGCAAGATTTTTGTACCACAAGGCAAATTCTGCATCGGATAACTGTACATTACGGCTTACAAATAAATCTTAATTATGAAGGCAATAGGAGATATGAGATTTGCCGAAGATGCATGGTAATCTCATCAGTGTCAATTAGTGTGTTTACACCAACCGAGATAATGAGCTTAACATAATGTACAGTACAGTTACATCCATAAATTCATAACACACAACATTCTGAATCACTGAGTGGGGACACTTAAGATCATAGATAAATGTGTGCACACCTCAGGAATCTTTCTAATACAAATAAATACACGTATCTCTGGAAATATTAGTAATGAGAAGGTTGACCTGCACAGACCCGTATATGATCGGGATCATCAGAGCTTGCATCGGTAAATTGAATGTGTCACAGACCAGGGCAATTCAAACTGAGCATATGGTGAAAAAATTCTTAAGCAGTACCTTCTTCTTCTTCTTCAAAAAAAAAAAATAGCATGAATATATTATGCATAATTAACTTGGTCCAGCTTAGATCAATGTCACTATGTATATTGCATACCAGGGTGATTCTGCTGGAAGCTACTCTAGTGATCTCTACCCATTTCCAGACCAGGCCATTTCTGGCAAGTTTTGTTTAGATGTAACGATCAGTATTTATTTTATTAGAAAATTACTTAGAACCCCCAAACATTATATATTTTTTTTAAAGCCGAGGCCCTAGAGAATAAAATGGCGGTCATTAAATTTTTTTTTTCAATATTTTTTCTATTGAAAGTAGGTAATAACAAACATTTCAGTGTCTGTATACACTGTACAGATAACTATATGGTCCGTAAATTGCAATGTTAAGTAGTAACTAAATGATAACATTATCATGAGTAGAAAAAATGTAGTGGAGAATAAACTCTCACCTGGTGCACGTGGCATAGGTAACGCAATAGATCACAAAGGAGAGTAAGGACTGCGAGAGGGCCTCGGAGAAATACCACAGAAGGCCCTGGCCACATGCCTTAGACGATGTCTGAAGAAAGAGATGAAAGAGATCTGAAGGAAAAAGTAAGAAGAGCAGAAAAGGCCTATCAGGCCGCCAGGGGAATAAAGGGGGAAAGAAGAAGAACCGCAAAGAAGGGTGAGATGACAAGGGTGGGGGGGTGTTTGCTTCGCATTAAGGCAGGGGATTAGACTAGGTAGAAGATTGGTTTCACAACCTTAAGGTTCTAGGAGCCTGGGATCAAAGTGTGGGCGGGGACGAAATGATCCACCCATGGATTTTCAGATGCCATGGGATCTTATCTAAGATGCTAGCCTCAATATTGCTGTGGATCATAGCTTGGGTGATCCTATTTTTAGGCTCTACCAAGCAGAGAGATGAAGATTTCCATGCCTTCGCGATATTCTGCTTAGAAGCTGTGATGATGGTTATTGCAAGTTTTGATTAGGCCTTTGTAAGGTCAAGTGGGCAGCAGTTTAGCAAGGCAAAAACTGGGTCGGAGGTGGTCGAGCTGCTTAGCAGGGTGGACAATATTCTGAAGATTAACGCCCAGAATTGCTGCACGATCGGACATGTCCACCAGATATGCACATATGTGCCCCGTTCTCTGCAACCTCAAAAGCACGTGGGAGGGTAGGTCAGAAGGTATTTAGTAATTCTTGCCGGGACCAGGTACCAGCGGCAGGAGCACCTTATTGTTGGTCTCAACAGTGAGCAGGTTTTGGGATGAAGAGTTTGTCATAGCCCAAATGTCACCCCAATCTTCCTGCTCTAAAGAAATGTTCCGGTCATTTGTCCAATGGGTAGTATAGGAAGGGGGGTGGGAGGACGTAGTTGTGAGGTTGGTATTTAATCTGGAGATGATACCCAGAGCATGGGGATCTGAGTAAGGCTGGATTCACACCTATGCATTTTTAGCACTATTTGCATTTTGCAGATTTGCACTACTGTCCATTTAACATGGTTTCCCATGGAACACGTTCTGCAGTGCAATTCTGCAAAATGCAAAAAGCACTAAAAATGCAAAGGTGTGAATCCAGCCTTAAAGATGCCTTTGTTCAGCATCATGTTAGATGATGATGTGGAGGCATGCAGATAAGGAGCAAAAAGGGATATTTGCAGATAATTAAAAATTTCCCTATTCAGGAATTGGAATTGCTCCTGCAGAGTTGGAAAGGTTTTCAGGGAAGAGGAAGCGACCAGGGTAGTTGGCCTAGTTAAACCGAGACGCTTCCAAATTTTGAAAGTGTCAGGGTTTATGTATTAAAAAATGTTAAAAGCAAATATGTCTTTATTGTTTTACAAGAGAAAGAACAAAGTGAAACATTGATAAAGATGTATCCAAACAGCAAGGTTTTGATAACAATAACGGGGCCTAGGTGAACATTGATAATAGTATAGTGTTTATCCAAAATAAGGTAGGTATCCCAATTATAGATATTACATCATAGTGCACAATCAGCGCTCGTAAAGAAATAAATCTGAAAGTTAGAGAGGAATAGAAGAGAAAGGAAAAAAATTGAAGAAAAGGGGAAGAGATCTTGAGCAACCCCTGTGGCCAAAGGGGAAAGGGGAAAAAAGAAAATGCCATAACTATGAGAATACATAATAATGACAGTTATAACAAATTTTTAAGGGCAGTTGAGGCAGAGAAGTCAAGCCAAACATACCATAAGATTTTAAACTTTCCAAAAGTGTCTTCGTCCATCGCTAACATCTCTTCCATCCGCATGATATCATTGACAGTAGAAATCCACAAGGACAAGGAAGGAGGTCCATCGGTTTTCCCAAACAAGGGTATCAACTGTCTCGCTGCGGAAAGAAAGAAGCGTAACAACCTTCAGTTTTGGAATGCCTTCGAACCCGGGAGCATAGAAAGTAGTTCCACCTTTGGAGTGGGCCGTAGGAAGCCATACATTTTATTATAAATCGTGAAAATTTGTGACCAAAAGGGTTGAATCCTACTGCATTCCCACCAGATGTGTAAATAGTTCCTCTCTGCTGCGCCACATCTCCAGCAGGTAGCCGGCATAGATAGGAACATCATTACAATTTTTTATGTCACACGGTATTTGTGCAGTGGTTTTTCAAACGTAATTGTTTTTAACAAATTTTTTTTTTTCATTTTAATGCAAATAAACACAATAGATATCCCATTTTTTTTTATAGAACATAAAACATAATGTTACGCAGAGTAAATAGATACCAAACATGTCATGCTTTAAAAGATTATTTTTGTGTTGGGGATGAACTTGAGAGACCATTTGTTTCATTTGTATGTGCGCCGCCCAACAAACAAAGTTGGGAATGGGGAAATTAATTAGACTTAATAATATAACGAATAAATACGGATTAATTTGAAATCATTTGTTTTATTCGTAGTATTTGACTCTTGGATAATCAGCTGATTCTTTTTGTATTAATATTTTTCACTATTCTAAAAATGCATTACATATGAAATGGAACATATTAAAATACAGTAAAGTATAAAAGTGTAATAAAATCCTTCCTACTTATTGTGTTTGGGTTGGATGGAGGTGCATCCATCAGAATCTCTGAATCACAACATGAATCCGAAATGAACTTTTGATAAATTTTGTTCCTATCATTACTTTTGAATGCAAGCTACTCCAGTCGATAGCGTCCAATCAGCTCATTCCATTTTACTTTGTGGGTTGGACTAACAGGGATGACTCAGAATGCATAAGTAATCTCCTGCAATACTGTAACAAATTATGTTAAAATGAATATAGCCAATCTTTAGAAATAACGAAATTCTGAAAATACGAATAGATTCGGAACAACAAATATATCCAAACTCAACCTATCCAAAACCAAGCTTATGATATTTCCTCCCCGACGTGCCACTTCCCCAGATTCCTCTGTCAAAATCAACGGCTCAACTATCAACCTGTCCCCCCACGCCAAGGTCCTAGGTGTAATCATGTACTCCAAATTAACCTTTCGACCCCACATCCAATCGCTATCAAAAATTTGCCGCCTCAACCTCCGCGACATCTCCAAGATACACCCCTTCCTAACCGATGACACCACAAAGCTTCTAATCCACTCCCTGGTCATTTCTCGCCTCGACTACTGCAACTCCCTCCTCACTGGCTTACCTCTGAATAGCCTATCCCCACTTCAGTCCAGTATGAATGCTGCTGCCAGGCTCATCCACCTTAAAAAACGTTCGGTGTCTGCTACACCCCTATGTCAATCCCTCTATTGGCTGCCACTCAACCAACAAATTAAATTCAAGATACTAACAATAACTTATAAAGCCATCCACAACCTGGCCCCCAGCTACATCACTAACCTGGTCTCAAAATCCCAACCAAATTGATCTCTTCGCTCCTCCTGCTCTCTAGCTCCCTTGTCACCTCATCCCATGCTCGCCTCCAGGACTTCTCCAGAGCCTCTTCCATCCTCTGGAATGCTCTACCCCAATCTGTCCGACTCTCTCCTACTTTGTCCACCTTCAGACGATCCCTGAAAACTCATCTCTTCAGAGAAGCCTATCTGGCATTTACCTATCAACTGTACATTTATCTAATCCATCAGCACATCCCCCACAGTTATTACCTCTTGTATCTCTTGACCTTCCCTCTTAGATTGTAAGCTCTAATGAGCAGGGCCCTCTGATTCCTACTGTATTTAAGTGTATTGTATTTGTACTGTCTACCCTCAAGTTGTAAAGCGCTGCGTAAACTTTTGGCGCTATATAAATCCTGTATACTAATAATATATAGTCTCATGGAATAAAGAAAACATTCTGAAAACAAAACATTCTAACATAATAATTATGATGAAACAAAATTATTTATTTGATGGAAGAACCCAAAGTTAAACAATATATATGGGGGATTCCTGCGCTTAGGATGACTAAAACTGTAGTAAGACTGCTGCCTTCCTATAAATTTCCAAGTAGGAAACAATGAATAAATGAAGATAACGTAGGAAAACAAAGGATGAACCTTTAAATATCCTTCCGTCGTCAGAATGATGTCAAAATCAGTAGGATTCGCGTCCTTAGGGGGTATATATAACAAATTGAAACCCAAGAAGGTAGTTTATTTATTAAAACAAAGTAGTATTAATAATACAATCTTACAAAACAAAAGTCTTACAAAAGAAATAAGGTACTCTGATATATAATAATCATATGTCCTAAATATATCGCGGTTTTCAAATGCGTCGCGAAATGTTGAACTCCCATCTGTCATGTTTATGTTATGTGAATTTATGTCATCCTTAGTCTCCCGGGACGA
>BLSH010053187.1:1609420-1628588 GCA_018402905.1 Glandirana rugosa | reverse complement strand
GAAACAGTTCAAAACTTTCTTTAAGTCAATGAATCCACCCATTCCTACTCGATTGGACCTCCTCACTCATTCACCTCCCCTTCCTTTTCCCCACCTCTTTCACGCCCACTTTTAAACATATAAAAAGAATAGATCTACAAGCACGGCCACTGCCTCAGAAGACGTCGCTCTGACGAAACGCGTAAGTGGTGGCCCATTTTTAACGTCATTTCGTCACTTCCGGGTTTTTGGAGCACAGACCACTGGAACGCACACGAGGAGGAAGGAAGGGGCTCCTACCTTCCTCAAAGCGGGTTTTACCCACCTCTATGTGTCTTCACTCCGAACTTACTGGAAAGCTGATGTGATTCTTTATGATCAAGTTTTACCTTTACATGAATAAAAGTCGTTTTTATTTAAAACGTACTTCACTATTGCGGATTCCATTTTCTTTTCATCATCCCGCCCGAGTTGCACACCTGAAGGAGGACTCCCCCTAATACAGAAAGCAAGCACACAGGAAAGGAGAAACAGCGAGGACACAGGAAAGGAGAAACAGCGAGGACCCATCCGAATCCCCAAAGGAAGGATTCCAAGACCCCATTTACCGAGGCGTGTACCCCTGCAGGGGTGTGGAGTAGTTGGTAAGTGGGGACACATAAGGGGAAGCACGAAAGTCACCATTTCCTCTGTTTGCAGCAACACTGAAGTCACTTCATTGTTTGAGGATTACAGTATCACCATCGTGAAATTCTGAAAGTCATTGAAGTGTGTTTCAGATTCTCTCCAATGTGAAAACATAGAACTATGAAGTATATGAGATTACAATCCTATGGTTGAACCCACCGAATAGTTATACGTACCTGACTACGCTGCTGGTTGTCTCATCCTGTTTAAAAGTATTAAAAACCGGTTAATACGTGATTTTAGATAGACATATGCGATTACCTATTTATTCCTCTTTCTGGTTTTTACGGACTTTTACGGACATTTACGGACATGTTATATATATGAGCTTATAAACCTTCTCTCTACTGTATTATACCTTGTAAACCACTACCTTACCTTTTTTATCAAACCTATTGCAAAGGGATTTTTTTAGATGTTCTTAGATTAATTCTTTTTTACGGACATTTACGGATTTTAGTGTTACGGACTTTTTACGGACATTTCTTGATTTTTACTTACAATTCTTATTACCAATTTTACATTTTATAAGAGATCAACCTATATAAAACAGATACACTTCCCAAGGTCAAGTTCAGACAGCGCCATTCCTACGTTATCTTCATTTATCCAAAGTTAAACAAAACTATTTTTTTTCCATTGCACATATCTCTACACTCTAGAACTGGAAGGCTGCTGTTCTAAGGATCACCACATTAAAATAAAGAGCAAAAAACATTAAAAAAAGAACAGTAATGCAGCTACCACATCTAAGGACTGGTAAAGTGCAAAATATTGCATTTTGTTTTGAATGTAACATATGCACTTATTTATTTGTTACCGGTGCTTACATAGTACCAATAATTTATGCAGTGCTTTAAATATATATATTCTACATTCACATTAGTCTCTGCCCCCTCAAGGAGCTTACAATCTAAGGTCCCTAACTCGCGTACATACCCATATTAGGGCCAATTACCTATCAGCATGTCTTTGGAGTGCGGGAGGAAACCAGAGTACCTAGAGGAAACCCACACAGGCATCAGGAGGACATGCAAACTCCAGGCGGGTTGTACCATGATTGGTATTTAAGCCAATGACCATAGTGCTGCCAGGCAGAAGTGCTAACTACTTAGCCACTGTGCTGCCTATACTTTTTTATTGTTTGCTCTGTTGGAATTGTCTAGCTTTGTGACAGAAATGTGATGGAACAATTAGATTTTTTTTGAAAACACAAATAGTAATTAGAGCTGCACAGTTCTGGCCAAAATGAAAATTACTATTTTTTTGCTTAGAATAAAGATCACACTTGGAAAAAAAGAATAAAGATCATGATTCTTGCGGCATAACATCTTACATATACAAAAAAATTGGGACAATAGCACTGTTTAGTTTTTTTGTTTTTTTCTTTTAAAGTGTCATTTTCCCCCAAAAAATGCATTTGAAAGACCGCTGCGCAAACACTGTGTGACATAAAATATTGCAACAACCACCATTTTATTATCTGGGGTCTCTGATAAAAAAATATATAATGTTTGGGGGTTCTAAGTAATTTTCTAGCAGAAAATACTGGATTTTTACTTGTAAGCAACAAATGTCAGCAAAGATTATTCTTTAAATAGTTAAACTAAACTCTTCTATACAGGTATATTCCTTTGATAACTAGAAACATTGTATCTCTTTTTTTGCTTATTTTATCAACAATGATCTCAGACTTGGCAGTCTGCCCAGATAGGAGAGACTAAAGTCGCTCCGACTTAGAAAAAGATTCCTGGGGAGACTTCAGGCGACTTGCATTGACTTCTATTAGTCAACTCGCGCTAAGTCGGCCCGCAAGTCAGACTCCATTAACTCGACTGAAAATCATGGTAATGCGTTATGGAGATCGCAGGGGGGTGAATCAAGATTGCGATTTTATTACAATTAATCGTGCAGCTCGAATAGTAATCAATTAAAATTAAGCTGTGATATATGCTACACCATTCCAAAAAGAATTTTATGTTTTGTTAAGGCCTGTTAAACACTTGTAAGACCTGAAATTCGTGCAACTTTCCCTAGACTTGAAGCAATGCCTGTGTAATATTGAGATCTATGGAGCTCAAGTTGCATCAAAGTCGGACCAAAGTAATGCAGGGACTACTTTGAAGTCGCTGCGACCTGATGTCGCACAGATATGAATGGTACTCATTGGAAATCATGGGGTATGACTTGTCATGCAACTTTGCAGTCCCAAGTCACAGAACAAATCGCACAAGTGTGAAAGGGGCCTAAAATGCTTTTAAAATTATATTTCTCTTCCGTTCACTGACAGACGCAGCCTTCTTATGACACATGGGGTTATGCTCATCCTACTAGGAGTAGACTAGGCAAAAACAAACAAAAGCGTAGGTTGGCCCCTCCCAGGGGGCCGTCCTCACCTCAGCATATAATCCCCCTGCCCTGTACAGCACATCAGTTTTTATTTGCCTAGTGCAAGGAGTAGACCTGGTTCCCTTTTGGGATCTGCGGTCTCCTGAAGATTCATCTGATGAAGACTGCTAGCAAGAAGCTGGCTGGTGGTATAGAGGATATCTCGAATCCAAATCTTTCCCCAGTCCGGCCGACACTATGCGAACGCCCTTCGGGGTGCCCACCGCATAGCGCCCGTTCCGTGCGGGCGGCCAGTGGCTAAAACCCACTAGAGCCCAGTGACTAGGTACGCCTGTCCAAGGGCCTGGCCAGCAGCATGCCTCCCCTAGGGGATGGTAGGTCTGCTCCGGTGGCTACCGCTGCGCCCGTCAAGGATTGGTGAGTGGACCCCTCTGCCGCCTTAGGGCGTGGAGAGTGGGCGTCTGGGCAGCTTTGGTGGTAAGCCGGCCGGTGGGGGCTCATTAGAGGGACATTTTGGGTATACCCTTGTGAGGTTAAGCCTCCGCCCCCCCTCCCCCTCCCACTCCCCCCAGCCGCAGTACGGCACTGTTGCACTGACCGTTCGACTCTGCACCGACCGTCCGGAGTGCTGTGTTCGGCGGGTCACCGCCATTGGAAGATAGAGCACCGCTCGTTCGTGGCCGACCGCGCGGGTGTAATGGCAGCGTCCATTGTTTGTGAAACCATGTGGTTCTCAGCCTGCGGTCTGGCGGCCTCCAGTGGTAGCTCAAGGAAGTGCAGCCCTGGTACAGGAAGTGTTTAAAAACGGAAGTGGGCTTCCGGTTTTCGCTTGTACAGTGTGGCTGACACACAGCAGCAGGCTCCTGGCGTGCAGTAGTTGGTGGGCATTGCTCTCCCGATCGGAGTGCTGAGGCATCTAAACAGCAAGTAGAGCTGGCCCTTCCTGGGTGCTGGTAGCGGTGTGGGCAATCCTCCCGGGTCTCCCTGGTTGATTGTGGAGTAGAGGTGGTGGTTACACAGTGGGGGTGCCGAAAGCCTGTAATGTCAGAGGCCGGCAATACTATGGCAGGAGTACCTGCGGATCTACAATCCACCCCAGGAACGCTAGTGTCTTTGGAACAGATGAGGGCGGTGTTTGGGGAGTTCTTTCCCAGGGCGGAGGTACCCGTTCCAAGGGTTCCTTAAAAACGCCCACCACCCCCTCTTTCCTCCGGGGAGGATTCAGATCTGGAAAGCGCATCAATGGTCACACCTGTGGATCTTTCAGAGGGTGAACCACCCTCAGAGCATGAGGAGAATCAAGAAACTCTGTCTTCGCGTGATAAGGCGATAGTGGAAGCACTGATCACTGATATCCGCAAGTCCATGCGTCTTGATCCAGCTGGGGAGTCGCATGAGTCCGCTTATGTTTGTGGCCCACTTAAACCGCCTAGGGCCCCTAGGGCTTACCCTTATGACCAATTATTTGAGCAGGCGGTGTTTAAGGAGTGACGTAGGAGGCGGTGTTTAAGGAGTGACGTAGGCCACCAAGTTCTTTTACTTTGCCTAAAAGCTTTGCGGGGCGCTACCCCTTTGAGGAGAGCTTTACTAAGAGATGGGCCTCCCCGGTGGTGGACCCTGCCGTGGCGCGGGTGAATAAAGCAACCACCATTCCCTTGGAGGGGTCGCCTTCCTTTAAGGAAGCGGCCGATCGCCGCACAGAGACAGTGTCCAAGGCACTGTTCTTGTTGGCTGGGTCAGCCATGCGGCCGGCACTAGCAACTGCAATGGCGGCACAGTCGCTGCGGGTGCAGGCTACTGCTCTATGCACTAATTTGACTTGTGATTGTGCACAGGCTGAGGTACAGCGGACACAACATTTGGAAGAGGGGCTCCGCTACATATGTCATGCTGCTTTGGACCTCCTTCCTATATTGTCAAAAATTTCTGTTTTTTCAATTGTTATCAGACGGGTGCTATGGCTCCGATCTTGGTCGGGCGATCAGGCTTCAAAGAAAGCACTGGCAGACCTTCTCTTTCAGGGAGAGCGTCTGTTTGGCCCACGGTTGGATGAAATCATTAAGGTTTTCACGGGAGGTAAAAATACTTTTCTCCCGGAGCCTAAACGGCGTGAGTTGCGGCGCAGACAGGGGCCTGTCGCATCAGGTCAGAAGAAGTTTTTTCGGGCATCTGGCTCAGCAGGGAGAAGCTGCAAGACCGGAAAAGCTTTCGCAGAGCACAGTAAAAGGCCCTGGCAGCATAAGTCCGAAAAAGCGAAGGATAAATCCGCCTCCGCATGATGGGTTGCCCCCACCCACTTCACGGGTGGGGGGCCGGTTACTGGGGTTCGCAGACAGATGGGCTGCCCGCATCACCGATCGGTGGGTCCTGGAGGTGGTGTCTTCCGGGTACAGGATAGAATTCAGCTCTCTGCCCCCAGAAAGATTCTTCCCCTCAAACCTGAGGCTCACGCAGGAACGCCACCAGGCGCTTCTAGGCGCTGTCCGAGCTCTCGCCGAACAGGGGGTGATCATACCCAGGATGGAGAGATTTCACAGATTTGATTCAAACCTTTTTGTGGTACCCAAAAAGGGCGGGGTCAGACCAGTTTTGGATCTAAGAGCGTTGAATCGCTTAGTGGAGACAAAGAGGTTCAGGATGGAATCCATCCGCTCGGTCGTGGTCGCCCTACGCCAGGGGAGTTTCTGGCGTCCTTGGATATCAAGGACGCATATCTCCATGTTCCGATTTGTCTCAGTCATCAGCGTTTTCTGCGTTTCGCAGTGGGAGATCTGCATTACCAGTTTGTGGCGCTGTTCACCAAGGTGGTGGCCCCGATGTTGGCGCTGCTGAGACAGAGAGGTATCGCGGTGGTAGCGTACCTCGACGATTTACTGCTGAGGGCAGAGTCGGCTACAGCTCTGGAGGAGAACGTGACAATCACGGTAGCCACGTTAGAGGAGTTCAGTTGGCGGATCAACCTACAAAAGTCATCATTGACTCCGACTTGCAGGCTGGAGTACCTGGATCTGATTCTGGACACGGTACAAGCAAGGGTGTTTCTAACACCAGGCAAGCTACTGACTCTTCAGACAGCAGTGCGAACCCTGTTGTCACGCCAGTGGTTCTCCTTACGGTTCTGTATGCGAGTATTGGGTCTCATGGTGTCGACATTCGAAGCGGTGCCTTATGCCCAGAGTCATATCCGACTCCTACAGAGGACAATTCTGTCTCAGTGGGACAAGTCTCCCCTATCCCTAGACAGACGGATCAGGTTGGATCAGCAGGCTCGAGGGTCTCTGATTTGGTGGATTCGGGCTCCGGCCATAAGGTTGGGGAAGAGTTTTCCTCCCCTCAATTGGTCGATAGTGACAACGGATGCCAGCCTGTCAGGGTGGGGAGGAGTCCTGGGACAATCCTCCGTCCAGGGTCATTGGTCAGTACGGGAAGCTCGTCTTCAGATAAATGTACTGGAACTGAGAGCGATCAGGCTTTGCCTGTCTCATTGGACAGAAAGGCTGCGAGGCCGCCCTGTTTGGGTCCAGTCGGACAATGCCACAGCGGTGGCGTATGTCAACCATCAGGGCGGAACAAGAAGCGCAGCAGCAGCCGCGGAGGCGGCTCTGATCCTTCGGTGGGCAGAGCTTCACGTGCCAGCTCTCTCTGCAATCTACATCCTGGGTGTGGAAAATTGGCAGGCGGATTTTCTCAGCCGCCAGACTCTGGATCAGGGAGAGTGGTCCCTACATCCAGAGGTGTTCAACCAGATTTGCTGCAAAGGGGGCACCCCAGAAGTGGACCTGATGGCCTTCAGGTACAATCACAAGGTACAGGCCTTTGTGTGCAGAACAAGGGATCTGTTGGCGGTTGCCTCAGACGCACTGGTAACGCCCTGGGGTCGGTATCGGCTACTGTACATCTTTCCTCCTCTGAAGATTCTACCGCGCGTTTTGCGCAGGATAGAAGCAGAGGGAATCCCGACAATCCTGGTAGCTCCGGATTGGCCGCGGCGTCCGTGGTACGCCGATATAGTATGGATGGTGACAGATGTCCCATGGCGTCTTCCACTTCGCGAAGACCTACTGTTTCAGGGGCCCATCTTGCACCCTGCTTTACCCTCGCTGGCTTTGACGGTTTGGCTATTGAGGCACAGGTATTGAGGGATAGGGGTGTCTCGGACTCCGTAATCCCTACTATGGTGAAAGCACGTAAGAGCACCTCACGTAAGATCTATCATAGGGCCTGGAAGGCCTTTATTACCTGGTGCGAGGCGGGAGGATGGAATCCCCGCTCTTATAGAGTATCCAGAGTGCTGTCATTTTTGCAGCAAGGACTGGACAAGAACCTGGCGTTAAGTACGCTTAAAGGGCAGATTTCCGCCCTGGCGGTTCTTTTTCAACGACCATTGGCGTCTCACTCATTGATCCGTACATTTGTACAGGGAGTAGGTCATGTCGCCCCTCGGATACGGTCGCCCATGGCACCGTGGGATTTGAATTTGGTGCTTTCTGTGTTACAGAAACCACCATATGAAAAGATCAGGGACGTTCCCTTATGCTTATTGTCACAGAAGGTGGCTTTTCTGGTGGCTATCACATCCGCCAGGCGGGTGTCGGAGCTGGCAGCTTTGTCCTGCAGGTCACCCTACTTGGTCCTCTATAAGGACAAGGCAGTTCTGTGGCCTTCACCTTCATTTCTTCCGAAGGTGGTTTCTTCTTTTCATTTAAATGAGGCTATTGTTCTTCCCTCATTGTGCCCGCACCCGTCACATCCAAAAGAGGTCGAGCTGCATTCTTTGGATGTGGTGAGGGCTTTGCGGGTATATTTAAGTTCTACAGCTTCTTTTAGGAAGTCTGATGCTTTATTTTTGCTGACAGAAGGGTCGCGCAAAGGTTTGGCGGCCTCGTCGGCTACCGTATCACGTTGGATACGGAGGACCGTGACTCATGCATATGAGATTCGGGGTAAGCTTCCCCAGTTTCCAGTCACGGCTCATTCCACCAGGGCAGTTAGTACGTCCTGGGCGTTTAGACACCAAGCTTCGGTGTCCCAGGTGTGCAAGGCAGCTACTTGGGCCTCAGTGCACACGTTTACTAAGTTTTACAAGGTTGATGTTTTAGCATCCTCGGATGCTGCTTTTGGTCGCAAGGTATTACAAGCGGCAGTTTAGGCGTGGTTCGCGTCGCCTAAGAGGGCGTCTTTCTGTTGGGTACATTTGTTATGGTTTTTGCCCACCCCTCTTGATTGGCACAGCTTTGGGACGTCCCCATGTGTCATAAGAAGGCTGCGTCTGTCAGTGAACGGAAGAGAAAAATGGATTTTTTGTATAACTTACCGTAAAATCCTTTTCTCTGAGTTCACTGACAGACGCAGCACCCACCCCTCTGCGTTGGTTTTGTACGGCTTGTTACGAACTGATGTGCTGTACAGGGCAGGGGGATTATATGCTGAGGTGAGGACGGCCCCCTTGGAGGGGCCAACCTACGCTTTTGTTTGTTTTTGCCTAGTCTCCTAGTAGGATGAGCATAACCCCATGTGTCATAAGAAGGCTGCGTCTGTCAGTGAACTCAGAGAAAAGGATTTTACGGTAAGTTATACAAAAATCCATTTATTAACATTGAATACTCACCATGTGACCTGATTTGTCCTGTTTTGTTTTTGTAATTTTCCAACACAGGAAAAAATATTTGTTAATGCCCCTATTTGTTTTTTGTTTTTTTGAGGCGTTTGGTCCCCCAAATTTTTATTCTGTTAAATTTTCTGAAAGATCGATGTTCAAGCAGGCAGCATTACTCTACACATTTTGTATATCCTACAGAGACTGCTTATATATTATGTTTGTGTGTTTTCAAATCTAAATCTAAGCTAATGGCAATTGACTGACCTTTGTAAGTAATGCATTGTGGTTAATAATGCTACTGCCTGTGGATAAAACAAACTAGTGGATTTCAATGGGATTCAGTGAAATAATTAGCAAGATTTATTATATATCCTGGGAAACATCAGTAAATTATAGTAGCAGCCAGATTTTAGCGGCACATTTTCTTCCTACACTCTCGGAATTGGCTGGTTATTTTACATAAAGGTGATTTAAAGTTGTGGTCTAGTGTATAATTCTTATGCATTAAAAATATGTTTGCAAAGCAGGTAAATCTTTTTTTGAAAAGTCTTCTAAAGGCAATCTGTTGAGAGTCGTATATCAGTGTGCTAACGGAAAACCTTACTCTTGGGTTTTTTTTTTCTTACATTTGATATGATTATAGCTAATTTGTGTTAAAAACAAACCAACAGCCTGGACTTGTTGCCTGGCAATGGCTAGAATGGCTGGTGTCTGGGAGTATAATAAGTTCCGGTTCACACATATGCAATGACAGGCATTGCATGTGATTCGCACCGCATTGCTGTGCAGATCACATGTGATGTCTGTGTGATGCGAATTTCAGCCATACAAACTGTATGGCTGAAATTGAATTACATTTGCACTACAATGGTGCAGGACCCTTTTTTTGGTCCGCACTGGAATCGCATTGCATGGGTGTTTGCACCATTTGACAGTGAGCATCGCGATATGCAAACCGATCTGGGGATGTCATTAACTTTCTATTGACACCCGCTGTGGTTTGCATAGGGCAGTGTGAACCGCGGGTGGCTGACATGCAAAGCAGGAACCCGCACTCGAATTGAGCTGGTTCTCGCATTGCATATTGTGAACTGAGCCTCAGTGGGGACTTCAAATCTGATGGGCCAATTGCTTCCGTCAGTCTTCAGATCAGCATAGCATAAAAGCCAAGCATGCTAAGATGAAAGATGACATTAAGTTGATCAAACGTAATCAATTTTTGAAAATGTAGGTTGAATACTACCCTAGGTATTCAGTAACATTTTGCAGTTCTAAAAATGGCCATAAACACATCTCTTGTCTGAGTACTTGCAGAAACTGCTAAACATCCACAGCTGACCAATTTTGGGGCAAACAGTTGGCTGTTTTTGATAATTCTAACACTTGGTGGTTTTTTGGGATTAACCTGTATTCTTGATATCTGCTTCAGTTATCTGATTACTATCTGAGCCATAAACAGAACATATCTTTTGAAACTATAGCCCACAAATAAGGGTAATTTCTGTAGACGTTCATAACCAAAAGTAACTAAAAGTAACTGGTTTTGAATGCAATACTCAAAGAATGATTATAGAGTTGTAATTTGTATTCAGTCTATCTTTAAATGTCAGAATTGCTTTTTGCTTTTCCATAGCCTAGGTTCACACTAGTGAACTAGGGGTGAGTCATTGGTTGTTAGGACACCAGCGGGCCCTGGTTCCTTACATCCAGCAAAAATCACATTGTATTTTATAATCACCCCAAAACACATTTTGCTACTACTCCTGAGTATGGCGATACCACATGTGTGAGACTTTTTTCACACAGCATTGCCACATAGAGAGGCCCAAAATCCAAGGAGCACCTTCAGGATTTCTAGTTGCATAAATTATGCATCTAACTTCCTGACTACCTATCACATTTTTGGAGGCACTGGAACACCAGGAGAGTGGAAACAACCAAAAAATTACCATATTTTGGAAAGCAAACACCTCAAGGAATTTTCTAAATGGTGATTCATTATTTTGCCAAAAGTTTTTGAAAAAATGCAAAATGAAAATGATTTTCTTTACACAAAGTTGTCAATTTAATAACATACTTCTCATATACACCATGGACATACTTAGAATGACAACTCAAAACACATTCTTCTACTCCTGAGTATGGTCATACTTCATGTGAGACTTTCAGTGCTTGGAGTGATTATGTACCAAACATTATATCTTGTGTATCACACTAATCAACCAATTTTATCAAAACCAATGTACTGTAATAGTCACCTCTATGCGAGTTATCAGGGAATATAGCTTAGCAAAGAATCAACTGTAGCAGTCCCTATAAGCCAAGCAAACCTGGCCCACTGGTACATGGCTTCTCCTCTAGAATGAAATGTTCACTGGCCAGGAAGTACAGGAGGATGAAATAAAGTTAGAACAAAAGAGTTCCTTTGGTTCCAGGAGTGCAGTTGTCCGCAGGGGATGCTGGGACTGGTGTCTTGTAAGAACATAGTCGAACATGCAGATGGGTCAGTTCAGATGCAGACTGCACTTTTAGTTGTTCACATGTGAGGTTGCGGTGTGATAAAATCTTGCAGTTGAGCCACAGCTTTACCACCCCTCAATCTCTACTGCCTTTGACTGCAGAGGCAGCGGCTGGGGTGTACACCTGCCATGGCTGCGATGCTTTGCTTCGCAGCTGGGAAAAAAATTATACCCCCTGTATGCCTGCCAGTCGTGACCCATTTAAGTCAATGGGTTGCTTGTGAAGGGACCAAGGGGTTAAAGCAAGAGTTGAGGAGATGATACAATGGGGGTGATTTAGTAAAACCAAAATCTGGTGCAGCTGTGCATGGTAGCCAATCATCTTCTAAGTTCAGCTTGTTCATTTAAGCTTTGGCAATTAAACTTGGAAGCTGATTGGTTACTATGCAGAGCTGCACCAGATTGTGCATTCTCCAGTTTTAGTAAATAACCCCCAATGCCTCTTCACTGCCTGTTAAATTATCTTTTAAGAGCAATCCAAACACGGTTGGTTCTTCAGAGAGCATCGCACATGTGAATAAGTCCTTATGGTGACACAATGACTGCTTTTGCTGTGATCAGGGACACTGTTAGAAATAAGGTGTTGCCATACTCTCATTACCTGAAAAAAAGGGACCTCCCTGATAGGGTTGCCACATCATCCCTTTAATCCAGGACACATACTAATTACACAGGTTCTGTGTAAGGTGGTAATTAAACTCACTTTGTGCCTTATCTGCATTAAATTCACCTCAGAACCTGTGTAATTCATATGTGTCCTGGATTAAAGGGATGATGTGGCAACCCTACTCCCTGATAAAGTCCACTAATCCACCAATTTAGGTGGGGGTTAGCATACCAAAATAAAAATAAATTAGGGGAAAAAGCCCCAAGAGAAAACAGGTACTATATGCAACCCAGATAGTGTGACTGGTAACAAAATATCTTTATCAAGGACATTAAACAATTAATAACACATGGAGAAAACACCACATCAATGGAAAATACCTCCACCCCGCACTGCTTAAAGCATCTGGACTAAGGCATGACTGTAAACTATATAATAGTCGCTGAGTATTATTACTCTCCTGCTTGAAAAAGGGAAAGCGCAAAAATAATTAAACAGCAAAAGAGTGCATTAATGGGGGAGTAAGCCATCTTGAAAAATCCCAAGGGTGAGCGCTCATTATGCGAATAGGCATGCATCAATTCATAGCATAACCAAGTACAGGCGGTCCCCTAGTTACAAACATCTGACTTACAAATGACTCCTACTTACAAACAGAGGGAGACAACAGGAAGTGAGAGGAAATCTCCCCCTAGGAAGGGAAATTCACTCCTGTAAGAGTTAATATGGGAAAAAGGTGTCTCCGCTGAGGCTTTATCCCCAAGGTTTGTTTCCACAACAACCCAAAATTTTCAAAGTCCAAATATCATTGGGTCAGGAAGTGAGGTGAAATCTGAACAGAAACGTAGACAGCAAAACAAACATTACAGGGGTGTTAACCCTTAACTATGCTATTCAAAAAGCTTAAAGTTCGTTTTTTTGGCTGAAGCTACACTTAAAAAATGTACCTGCTTCGACTTACAAACAAATTCAACTTAAGAACAAACCTACAGTCCCTATCTTGTTTGTAACCCAGGGACTGTCTGTATGCAAAATTAACTAAAGCTAAAGCTAGCTGAATGCAAGCAAAGATAATGCAGTTAAACCATGCTGTTAGGCAACAGAGAGCATTAAGGGCAGCTGCAGGTTGAGTAAAAAAATCTTAGCAGATGGGCTGATAGTAATAAATGGTCTCAAAGGGCATTAGCAGAAGGAAGTTTAACAAACTCCGTTGATCAGGTATAGGTAAACGCAGCCCTGATTTCATCAAGATAGTGGCATTCCCTCTTATGAGATTACCTAAACTCAGCCCAAACTTAGCCTAGGAAGAATGATTCACTGCTTGTCAGTCCTGATGGATATTTGATACCACATCCTTGAGGGATGGATTACTCAAGCTCCTACTGCTATTTCTCCAACAAATGGATACATCAATGAAAATTGCATAGACTGTGTCAGACAGATCAGCTGGTCCCTGGTTGTGCACATAACCATACATCCATGGAATGGTACACCAGGTCGCCACACTGCGTGTCAGTAAAAAGAGCACCTGGCAGTAATATCTGATACTTCAGCCAGTACATGCAGTCAGACAAGCTTCAGTTCACCGGCAATTCCCACACCCTGCACTTCATTATCTCCTACAGGCCCCACCCTCTGCCATCCACCGTCTCCTACAGGCCCCACCCTCTGCCTTCCACCATTTGCTACATGCCCCATCCCCCACTCTGCACCACCAGCAATTCCCACACCCTGCACTTCATTATCTCCTACAGGCCCCACCTTCTGCCATCCACCATCTCCTACAGGCCCCATCCTCTGCCATCCACCATCTCCTACAGGTCCCACCCTCTGCCGTCCACCATCTCCTACAGGTCAAGCCCTCTGCCATCCACCATCTCCTACAGGACCCACCCTCTGCCATCCACCATCTCCTACAGGCATAGGTCATAGTATAACCATTACGTTCAAGCTCACTGCAAGATATTGTTCACTGTGCGTCACTCAGACACAGGGATTGTCCAGCAATTTACATCCTGTCAGCCAAACCTCGATGTAAACTGCCAAGGCATCAACTGGTATCCACCGTTGGTCTGTATGTGTATATGCTCTTGCGCAGCAGAGTTTATCCGCCTAGTAAGCTCCATCAGCCTTCCAGCTGTCAGCCCATATGTCCGGGAGTCTGTAGTGTGATGTGGTGTTTTCTCCATGTGTTAATAATTGTGTACTGTCCTTAATAAAGATATTTTGTTACCAGTGACACTATCTGGGTTGCATATACTGTAGTACCTGCTTTCCCTGTGGGATCTTTTCCCTACTTTTTCTTTATCAGGGGCACTGTAACTGCTGTGGTGGTGATTTCTCTTGTCACGTTTTTGGGGTTGTGTTCGATATGTGCAAAGAGAGATCACACAAATACTTAAAAATATAACATTTATTACAAGTAATGACAGATACTGATAAAGATAAAGAAAATATCAAGAATACTTAACTAAAGGTGCTTGTTTCCCGCCATGGGTCCCTTTCATAGCACAGGTGACCAGGACCAGACACTGGTCTCATGGCCGTTCTGGGTGAGACTAACCTATACCAGTTTGGGCTGTGGTATTAAGCTTGTGTATAAGGAAAAGGACCACCCCCAGCCAACATCCTGGTAAGCAACAATATGACCTTTACATTCCTGAGGAGAGGGGGCTAGCTTGTCCATATAAGGCAGTTCAAATGCCAATAAGTTGAGTCATGCAAGGTAACCAGGATATTAGAGGCTATAATAGATATTTGTGAGGTCAACCTTAATGAGGAATATGAAATATGCAATCTCCCCAACATGATCAAGGACAATATGACTGGTATGGCGGTCATCAAGGAATCAGACAATGTAACTAAAATCATTTTTTTTTTACTATTTACATACTGTCACCAGAGCAGTTCATTGTTACAATAGTGACACTGTACTACTCGGGGAAGGTGATCAGGATTTTATTTTTTTTACACTATGGTTGTTTATTACAGTGATGATCACTGTAAAATCAATCCTTTTAACAGTCATGAATGACTTTCTTTCATGACTTATTGTTTACTGTTATGATTGTTGTGATTGGCTACATCTATTACATGGTATAGGGCTGCTGTGTTTGGTGCTGTACCATGTGAACACTGTGCCCAATCACAATAGCAAGTAATGCCGCCATAAATGAAAGCCAATTTAGTTGTATATTTGAGATCATGTGAAACTGTGATTGGTCACACATAGTACCTGGGTAAATCACAACTGCCTGGTACCATGACTGGTGATCTGCTGTGTCCACTGTCACAGATCGTGCTGCTGCACCTCCCAGGGAACGCGAGCAGGAGGATGTCCAGTGGTATCCTCCCAGAACTTGAGAGCACATGCCCAGTAATATATATATTGTCCGGACAGGAAGTGGTAATAGGAGCTGTCATATTCCAGCCTTGGGCCCAGTCGTGGTATCTTGCTCTGCATTATTCATAGTTTATTTATTACAGGTAATTATATAGCACCATCAATTTATGCAGGGCTTTATATTTACAGTATATTATACATTCCCAACATTACCCGCCCTCAAGGAGCTTACAATCTAAGGTCCCTAACTCACATACATACATACATACATACATATATTAGGCCCAATTTAGACAGTAGCCAATTAGCCGTCTATAGCTATGCCATTATGACATTATCAGATCTCCATCATCTCTCTACAAAGGTGACTTTTGATGGAAGGACTCCAGAACAACATACTCAAAGCGGCCCTGGGACCTTTTAGACTTATGTGTAGTCAGATGAAAGAAAACTTCAAACAAGCTTATAGCTTTGGTGAAGTGGCTCCTGCACAGCAGGGCATCCAATTGTAGCTCAAACCATAGTCCTACAGAAAGGAGTGCCAGACCAAAACTGGACAAATGAGTCCAAGATCATTTTAAATGTTGGTTAAAAAAAAAAGTCAAATTAAAACCGCTAATGCTGCTGAGTGGCGACTGCTGTCAAGTTGTTGATCTGTGTGGAGAGTTTAATACTGGTTCTTATATAGATGTGTTAAGTCACTGGGGTCCATCCAAGTTTTATCCTGTGTTGATGGAGAGGGAATGATGTTGCCCCGGAAACCTGTTGGATATTCGGTTTTGGTCTTGCGCTTCTTTGCTGTTACTTTTGAAAACTTCATAGAGTCTGTAAAAAATTTGAACTATTACATGAGCATGGAGGCAAAGACTACAAATGATTCTGGGTTTGAGTTGAGCTGATTTGCATGTTAACATCCCACAAAGGTTCAGAGACAAAAACAAAATAGTGAATAGGTTACTTTTAGAGAACTAAACAGCTGTGCCATATAAACTATGGGAAATGTTTGCAACATACCAACAACTTCTGAAAGCAGTCACTTTAGTAAAACATTAAGGTACATTTTCTGTTTCCAACTTCACCTAGAACTCCTTTGTGCAAACTTTAGGACTTGATTATTAAATAATGCGTTATATTTAGTTACTGGATTAATTTGCCCACTGTAGCTAAAGCATAGCCATTTCTATTTATACTATGTTTAATTATTTCTGTGCTCCGTAAAGCTGTGCATAAACTTCAAAGCCGAGTTCTCCGTTTCATGTTCCTCACACTGCATTTCAGCACAGTGAAGCATAATGATGTACTCATTTTCACATAATTCTTGAGAAGTTGGTTACATCATTTTACAAGTTATTAAATGTGTCACTTGGGTACTTATATTCCCATAGTCTCATTGATTTTCAGTAAATGCTGCAGACAACGGCGTCTAAAACATACTTGTCTGTTCACCATTGCTGTTCTGTTTCAGAATGTTATTAAAGTACTTTAGTCCCATCTCACTAAGTTAGAAAGTCCTATATTATGCAGTTTGCCAAATGGAAAGAGATGATGAAACTGTTCTTGCTGGTGCGCAAAAAGTGAAAATAAAATGATTTGCTTGCTATTCTCAGATGCTCTAAGAAGACAAAACTGCCAAGTTTTAAAATCACTGCCTATATGTACATAGCAAAGTAGATCTTCACATAAAATTATTGTCTTACATCAGAGGGGATACCCTTTGTAAAAATGCATTTATCTTTAAAGCTCAGGCACTTTGAAGCTTCTGGTGGTGTTTAAGCTGCTGCTTGTCAAAACTTCTTCAGTCCCAATAAAGGCAATGAAAAATCCTTACGCAGAGGCAGACATTTCATAGTTTTCTTGTATGCTGCTGGGGATCAAGGCAGAATTTCCTAGAATACTCTGTACCACAGTATTTCTCAAGTTTTGGTTGATCTTGTATCACCACCAGAACCTTTGCATTGTCCAGTGATGGGGAACTAGAGTCTCAACTTCCTCATTAGGCTCTGCTCACTGTCGATGTCACTGGTTACTGGGAGGGTATCGGGTATGAAACAGACGGCATCCTTAAAGTGGTTTTAAAGCATTAAAGTGATATTAAAGTCTTGTGCTTTGGTTTAAAAATAACAACCCATTGTACTTTTGTCTGTCCAAAAGAGTGCCTGTCTCTGTGTGCTGTGCACCAGAGCAACATAATTGCCTCTGCTTCCCCATCCCTATCTGTTTCTGGTTGTTAAAGCGATACTAACGCTTCATTTTTTGCTCCTGGTCCCTCCCTCCTGCCCCCACAGAAAGCAGCTTGCTATGGGGGCACCTGAGCCGAGCTGCTGCTCTGTGGGTCTATTGAGACATGGAGCTGCAGCTCGACCGCGCTCCCTCTCTCTCTCCTCATTGGCTCACTGACTTTGACTGTCTCAGCCAATGAGGAGGGAGAGTCCCGGACAGCCGAGGCTCTCGTGCAACATCGCTGGATCGAGATGGGGCTCAGGTAAGTATTGGTGGGCTGCTGCACACGAAAAGTTTTCTATGCATTAAGATAACAAATCATCTGCCTTTAGAACCACTTTAAGGTTTTTCACCTTAATGCATTCTATGCATTAAGGTGAAAAACCTTCTCTGCTGCAGAATCCCCCCCCCCAGCCCCCCCTTATACTTACCTGAGCCTCGCTGCTGTCTCCCTCCTCCCCGGGCAGATTGATAGCGGCAGGGCTGGTGCAAGGATTTTTGACACCCTAGCCGAAACCTCATTTCGCCGCTCCCCTTTTGACCCCGCCCCTGACTCCACCCCCTTTACCCTGTCCATGTATACGATTGAGCCTGAGGATAGAGTGGTCCTAGAGAAAGCAGGCTGACAGAACGGGGTGGAGAGGGCAGGCGCATTTTTTTTTAATTTGGTGCAGTAATAGTGCAACTTTGAAAAAAGTAGCATTATTAAGAACTACCTGATATTATTGCATGTTTGAGTAAAACTAACAAAACAGGCAGCAGGGAATTTTAAATTTGGCACAGGGTGTTTTAGGGGGGCCATATCACCAGAAAAGGGGTGCCAATGCTTTATTGAATAACACTGACCGTGTCATGTCAAATTGGAAATCAGGGGCACAATATATTTCAGGCACATCAATTATTTTTTTTTTACTCATAGCATTACAGGGATAAAATATGTTGAGATGTACATATATTGCAGAGATTTACAATTTTTTTTTTTTTTTTTGCTTTGACAAACTTTAGTATATTAAAGGTGTCTCGATCTCCCAAAATGCCTATAAGCTAGCCACGCACACAGGCGACATCCTTTTAACTCTAACACAACCCCATATCACGTTGCTCAACCTGCTTAAAGACTTTGAAATTTTTAAAACTTTGACCAACCTACAAATAAACTACAAATAAATAACTCAGAAGCACTGACTATATCTCTAAGAGACGCTTGCTCATTATGAAGCAAACTTCCCTTTCAGATGGAATCAGGACTCAATCTCCTATCTAAATTACACCAAAAACTTCCCCCTGATCCTTCAAACTATCCGTAAGTAGAGTTGAGCGAACACCTGGAAGTTCGGGTTCTGCTGGTCCGTCCGAACCTCGGGACAAAGTCCGGGTCCAGGTCCGGACGGATCCCGAACGATCGCACGGACAACGAACCCCATTGAAATCAATGGGGACCCGAACTTTTAGGCACAAAAATGGCTGTAACAAAGTCCTGGAAAGCCCCAGAGGGCTGCAAAAGGAAGTAAAATGGGGGTAAGGGTAGGGCAAGCACCCTACAAAAAAATGGGGACAGGGAAATAACTTTAAATATTTTTAAAAAAATAAAAACATAAAAAAAGCAAAAATGGAGGTGAATGTGGATCATCTTCAAACTGTGTCTGAAAAGTATTAATGAACGGTAGAAGCCATATAACTGTTCTAAAATCATCTTCAAACTAGGGCAAGTGCCCTACAAATAAATGGGGATAGGGAAAATAAATTAAAATCAAGTAAAATAACGGGAAGGGGGGTGGATGTGGAGTAGGAGCCTAGAGGTTGACTAGGCCGTGACCGTGGC
This sequence comes from Glandirana rugosa, assembly GCA_018402905.1. Lineage (NCBI taxonomy): Eukaryota > Metazoa > Chordata > Amphibia > Anura > Ranidae > Glandirana > Glandirana rugosa. The sequence goes on along the minus strand of BLSH010053187.1, from coordinate 1,609,463 downwards.
AGTGTAGGTGGAAGTGGCGGTGGTAGAGGAGTAGGAGGAGGTA
>BLSH010053187.1:1586153-1601772 GCA_018402905.1 Glandirana rugosa | reverse complement strand
GTGATAGACCTCCACCAAAGTATAATTTGATATTCTACCTGTAAAAACAAATCATAATAAAATTTGTGCAGTAAACCGAGTACACACTAAGTAAATAAATTCAAAATGGTTATTCCGTCATGGATCGCAGGTATGTGATCTTGTAAACGAATCTATTATATGTGACACACGTCTTAATAATCCGTTTACTCATAAAACTGGTGTAGTAGGAGAAATACGTACAACAGAATGAGGTTCGACATACCCGAGCTTTCGGATGATGGTTAATTCGTATAATCCACTACACGTAGAGTCATTACTCTTCCCCACACCAAATTACTGTAGTTGTGGGATATAGTCCACGAGTGCTGCATCCCTCTGCAAGATATCTCACTATTTTTGACTTTTCGGAGCCTGTCAAGTCCTTCTTTTGACCCATTTTGCCAAAGGAAAGGAAGTTGCCTAATAATTAAGCACACCTGATATAGGGTGTTGATGTCATTAAACCACACCCCTTCTCATTACTGAGATGCACATCACCTAATATGCTTAATTGGTAGTAGGCTTTCGAGCCCATACAGCTTGGAGTAAGACAACATGCATAAAGAGGATGATGTGGTCAAAATACTCATTTGCCTAATAATTCTGCACACAGTGTATATTATCTAAGCAAATGTTCTAGTGTATGGACGCTAGGTACTGCCTTATTGGTAAAACTTAAATAAATGAATCACACATGAGCCAAATGACGTGTTTAAAATAATACTAAACAAAAATGTCCATCTTATAGTTTAATATGAAACCACCTCCAGATAGTGCTCTATTTCATGCAGACAATTGTGCTGTAGACTTGTGTATTCTGTGATTCACACCATTTTAGACACACACTGCCACTAACCAGATTTTAGGACCCAGTTTTTTGTGGGTCAGCTTGTGCTTAATCAAACAGTAACTTGCTCCAGAATACCTTTCCTCCCTCGTAAAGTGGCTCGGAGACAGATACTACCCTCTTCAAACCTCCGCTCCCCATAGCACAACCAGGCTTACATTTTTTTAAAAGTTTAAAAGATGCAGTAAAATTACAACTCACGTTTGTTGGTGCCCAAGCTGGCACCCAGCGATATCAGCAGTGTCTGGTCTGGGATATATCAGACACTGTTGATATTACTGGGTGCTGGCTTGGGCACCAACAAACGTGAGTCTCTGAGCTTACTTACCAAGGGAGGAAAGGTGGTCTGGAGCAAGTTACCATTTGATTAAGCGCAAGCTGACCCACAAAAAACTGGGCCCAAAAAACTGGTGAGTGGCAGTGTGTGTCTAAGGTGGTACAGAATACACAAGTCTACAGCATGATTGCCTGCGTGAAATAGAGCACTATCTGGAGGTGGGGATTTACCAGTGGCCACATGGTGGATGGTTTCATATTGTACTATAAGATGGACATTTTTGTTAATGCATTTTAACACGCCATTTTGGCTCATGTGATTAATTCATTTATTTAAGTGTCACCAATAAGGAGGTACCTAGCACATATTCACTATAACATTTTCTTGGATTGCAATCTGTGTACCATACATGCATTTTTTTGGTTTGGTTTAGCAGAAGGGGTATCACAGATTAATTATTCGTTTTGAGGAATCTGTGGCGCAGTGGTTTTGTTTTATTGGATATACTATCTTATGTTATCCACTATTTCACTATTTTAGTCTGCAGTAAGCCTGAACAAAAGCAGTATTGGGCACGAAGTGAGCTGTGGTTAATGGAACATTTTGCAAATGATACAAACTTAATTTTATTGATTTAAAATGGTTGTGTGGGCAAAATTTTAGAATGTTTCCAAGAGATTACTAAATTAAACAGTACCCAAGCCAGATTAAGAAATGTCATCATCACAACAAGGATTCCTCTAAAGGGTCCAAAGTTTTGCTGTATATTTATCATGTGACCACGGAATAAGAGCTTTGGACCCTTTCAAGGAATCCTTGGTGTGCTGATGGCAATTCTTCACTTTGATTATCTACGGTTTTCTGCTCATGGTCATTACAGTACCCAGCAAAATTGAACAGCTGTTTTTTTTTTAATGTATGCATTGGGAACAAGGCAATTGGAAATAGTCCTAACAACAGGTTTCTGGTAGTGGTTCCCTTAAAAACTGCATGTGCCATGTGCCTAATTTAGGCAAGCATTTGTGTCAGTGTCAGGTGTTTTCACTACCACCACTTTGAGAACCTGTTACTATGGCAACAGCATGTTCTTAAAAAATGACCACCAGTTCTCAGATTGGGAAACTGGCTATAACTGAAACCAAGGGCGTTGCTAGGTGGTAAAAAGACCAGGGGCTCCAGCCCCAAGAAATGCAGTGCATGTAGCGTGAGCGAAAGTTTAACAATCAGCAGATAAAGATACTACAAACACCTGGTGGTTGGTATGGTGTCATGATGATTGAAGTGCATTATTTCTATTATTACATTGTAATATAAAATGAAATAGTTCAACCCACCATAATGCAGAATCTCTGGGAGCCCAGAGCGTGCCACTTGCCACTGTTGCCTGCCAGCGAAGTCCCTCCTTCCATCAGGTGTCCCCAGCGGAGTCCCTCCTTCCATCAGGTGTCCCCAGTGGAGTCCCTCCTTCCATCAGGTGTCCCCAGCGGAGTCCCTCCTTCCATCAGGTGTCCCCAGCAGAGTCCCTCCTTCCATCAGGTGCCCCCAGCGAAGTTTCCATCAGGTGCCCCCAGCAGAGTCCCTCCTTCCATCAGGTGCCCCCAGCGAAGTTTCCATCAGGTGCCCCCAGCAGAGTCCCTCCTTACATCACAGGTACCCCCAGCTGAGTCCCTCCTTACATTACATGTACCCCCAGCTGAGTGCCTACTTACACCACAGGTGCCCCCAGCGGAGTGCCTCCTTACTCCACAGGTGCCCCCAGCGGAGTGCCTCCTTACACCACAGGTGCCCCCAGCGGAGTGCCTCCTTACACCACAGGTGCCTCCAGTGGAGTGCCTCCTTACATCACAGGTGCCCCCAGCGGAGTGCCTCCTTACATCACAGATGCCCCCAGTGGAGTACCCCTCTTTACATCACAGGCACCCCCAGAGGAGTGTCCCTCCTTACATCACAGGTTCCCCCAGCAGAGTGTCCCTCCTTACATTACAGGAGAGAGGTGATGTGGGGAGCAGTGAGAGATGTCATCTCTATGCTCCCCGCCACACCTCTGACATTGCAGAGGCCAGGCTGTGAGGGCGGAAGAGCAGTGATGCGAGGCGGGCAGAGAGAGATGATGTCATCTCTGTTTATCCACTCCTCTCTCTCACTTCCCCTCCTCAGGCCACTCGCGGCTCTGTCAAGCTGCCCGCTCGCGGCTCTATCAAGACACCTGTGGCTCTGCAAAGCCACCCACTTGCGGCTCTGTCAAGCCGCCCACTCGCGGCTGTCATGTTAGGAACCCCAGCAGACACTCGGGGCTATGGAGATTAGATCCAGGGCAGCAGCCTCGATAGCCACACCCTGGCGATGCCCCTGACTGAAACCATCTCTGAGCTGGCATATAGAGATAAACCAATATTCAGAGTAGAGCATGGCTGTTTTGGGGAGCTGTCATGAATGTGACAGCTGCATGCGCAGTACTGCATCCCTGGCCTCATTTAGCTGCTGGCCAGGAGATTCCCCAGCTGAAAGCTAAATGTAAACAGGGAGACAGTCTGTCATTACCCAGATATGGAGATGCTCATGTTTGATAAATGACTTGTCACTGGGTTGCATAGTTAGCCTGGTTGAAAAAAGACACAAGTCCTGCTTAAGGCAGCTCACAACATTTGAACAATTATACATGCAAAACCCCCCTCACATTATATCCACAGTACACTCCCTTCTATTTGCAAATTTCTGAGCAAACAACAATGCAACATGTAAAAAATGGGAGAAGGATCTCTTTGTCCCTGACACCAGAAAATTGGGAACATATATTTATCAGCATTCACGGGGGCTCCACAAATGTATCCACACAAGAAAATGGGCTACAAGATTAAGACTCGCTGGCATCGCACTCAAACTCTAATGCACAAATTTAAGCCCACAATACCAGAAGCATGTTGGAGATGTCTTAGTGAAAAAGGCCTTATCTCGTGGTCATGCCCACCCTTACCACACAAAACTTACCATAAGTCATTGGCTATGCACATGATAAATGCTGCAAAACAATGCATCCCAATACACTGGATGTCCACAAACATCTCCACAATCAAAGAATGATTTAGCAGAATTAAAAAAGTTGCTGAAATGGAGGAATTAATCCACATAGCATGAGATGCACCAGCAAAGTTTGGAATAAAATGGGCATGTTGGACACATTTCCAATCATCCCAATAATTTCTCCATCTCATTGACACACCCGCATGACAATAGTGAGCATGACACCCCATAATGTTATCTCCAGGACCCTAGACATCACACGTGACTGATGTAGACACCTGTCCAACACCTCAAACTCCAGAACATCCAAAATCTAGACCATTCCCTATCACAGATAAATCAAGTATGGTTGAATCTCTGACTAGACAGATGAGGGGGAGGGAGGGGGGAGAATACCAAATAGCTCCATCCTACTTACCCCTCTCCCCACTTCCCTGTACGACCCCACTCTCAAAATCCATCCCACATTCCATATCTTTGGTTCCTTCTAACTCATACATAACCACACTTTGCCACACAAGGCTGACTCCCTGTCATGGCAGGGTTCCCCAGAAGAAGCTTAGACCTCTAACATCCATTCTAGGCAGATACCTAACCCTGTATGCCTTTCACATAAAGAACCTAGAGGATAAATGGGATACTTCCTATGTTTCGGCCCCAAGCACAGCCCACCAGCTCAAATACGATTTGTTTTCTCCCAGGTATAGGGCTAGTCTCATCCGCTGCTAGGTCCACACATTACCCAAAGATTGTTGCCCGCAAGAGTAAGTGATCCCCACAACCGATGTGCCTCTGCCTCTGTCTTTTGAACAATATTAATGGGACAATATAAAGTGGAGAGCGGCATCTACAATGCCACAATATGCTCACGTTGGGGGTGGTGGGGCAGATGCAGCCGTCAGCCACTTCCCAGTATCAAAGGAGCCAAACAGTAACACTAGGATAAATGGACTCACAGTACACAACAAACATCGCTGGGCACGTTCACTTACCCCACCCCACCCATTTTTCCCTACTAATAATTGTTCTCACTGTTTGTTGTCTTTTCACATTGTTTGTACTTCTGTCGCACATGTGACGAGCGCTTCATTGTACTAGTTATAATGTTTGTAGTCCAAATTTACCATGTAATAACTCTAAAATTTCAATAAACTATTTGAAATAATAAAAAAAAAAAAAAAGACACAAGTCAATCTAGTTCAACCAATAAAAGGAAAAAAAATCATACAATACTATATACACAATCCTGTACCCACGGTTGATCCAGAGGAAGACAAAAAACTCCAGCAAAGCATATTCCAATTTGCTGCAGGGGGAGAAAAAAAAGAGAGTTGGTGGAGCCTGGTCAGGAACTTAGAGACTAATTTCCCCTCAGGTCCGCTTTACTTTTGATTGACACAGCACAGCCGTGGTGGAATTGAAAAGCTGCTCTTGGGATAAGGGTCTATGGATCCTCCCACTGCTGTGCACTGTCACGGTCTCTATGCACTGTCAATGAAAAGTGAAGTAGACTCAATGGAGAAATAGTCTCTCAGTTCCCCATCAGGCTTCATGCACCCCAGTCCAGTATGGACACTCTGACCTCATTGCAAACACAGATGGACTCATATATCTGCATATGACAGGTATATAAATCACACACAGTCCATATTTCATCGCTCATGTTTCTGGAATGAGCTCTTTAAGGTACTGGGTGCTGTAGCGACTGCCAGCTAAATACTGGAACCTATGTGATAAGTAGATATTTGCCAGCACACCAAGGATCATCAATTTTGCCAAACGCTTTTTACTTAAGAAGGATCACATCACAAAATAGTATAGTGCAATGTTTCAGAGCCATGCAGGACCCCTTTGCCAGGCATGTGATAAGGGCATACTATTGTGTAAGAGCATTTAGGTGAACATCTAACAATCAGAAACAGAAAGTTAATGGCCCCTCATACCCCACAGCATCATATGACGTTATCAGTCCCACCGATCTAGCAGATATTGTTGATCACTATGAACTGTATATATAGTTACATAGTTAGGTTATAAAAAGACACAAGTCCATCTAGTTCAACCAGTAAAAAAAAAGAAAAAAATATATATAACCATATAATCCCATGTACACAATCCTTCACCCACAGTTGATTCAGAGGAAGGCAAAAAACCCCAGCAAAGCATAATCCAATTTGCTATAGCGGGGGAAAAAATCCTTCCTCACCCCCCCCCCCCCCCCCAGAGAGGCAATCAGATTTTCCCTGGATCAACTTTACCTATAAATGTTAGTACCCAGTTATATTATGTACATTAAGGAAAGAATCCAGGTCTTTTTTAAAACAATCTACTGTGCTGGCCAGAACCACCTCTGGAGGGAGTCTATTCCACATTTTCACAGCTCTAACTGTGAAGAAACCTTTCCGTATTTCAAGATGAAATATTTTTTCCTCTAGACGTAAAGAGTGCCCCCTTGTCCTTTGTGATGACCTTAAAGTGAATACCTCAACACCAAGTTCACTATATGGATCATTTATGTATTTGTACGTGTTGATCATATCCCCCCTTAATCCCCTCTCAAGAGAGATAAAATTCAGTTCCTCTAATCTTTCCTCATAGCTGAGCTCCTCCATGCCTCTTATCAGTTTGGTTGCCCTTCTCTGCACTTTCTCTAGTTCCCTGATATCCTTTTTGAGAACTGGGGCCCAAAACTGAACTGCATATTCCAGATGAAGTCTTACTAATTTGTACAGGGGCAAAATTATATCTCTCTCTCTGGAGTCCATACCTCTCTTAATACAAGAAAGGATTTTGCTTGCTTTGGAAACCGCAGCTTGGCATTGCACGCAATTATTAAGCTTATAATGTACTAAAACCCCCTGATCCTTCTCCACTATGGATTCTCCCAGTTGTACTCCCCTAGTATGTACTATGCATGCATATTCTTAGCCCCAAATGCATAACTTTACATTTATCAATATTAAACCTCATTTGCCACATAGTCGCCCAATTAAACAGTGCATTGAGGTCGGCTTGTAAGTTGGAGACATCTTGTAAGGATGTTATTCCGCTGCATAGCTTGGTGTCATCTGCAAACACTTAAATGCTACTTTTAATCCCAGTCCCTTTATCATTTATACATATATTGAAAAGTAAGGATCCCAACACTGAACCTTGGGGTACACCACTGATAACCTTAGACCATTCAGAGTAAGAATCATTAACCTCTACTCTCTGAATTCAGTCTTTTAGCCATTTTTTTTTCCATTTACAAACTGATCTTTCCAAGCCTGTAGACTTTGCCTTACACATTAGCCGTGTGTGGGGAACGGTGTCAAACGCCTTTGCAAAATCCAAGTATACCACGTCCACAGCCACCCCTCTGTCCAAGGTTTTACTTACCATAAAAAGAAATCAGGTTTGTTTGACAACTTCTTTCTCTAATAAATTCATGCTCTCTATTGCTTAAAACATTTTTTTCCAGCAAGAACTCATCTATGTGGTCTTTTAATAACCACTTGCTGACTGCCTTGCGTACATAAACAGCTGCAAGTTGGCTCTGGTGTGCAGATCACCGTCTATAAATGGCGATCTGCGCAGCTGCAGTAACGGGTGGGCGTGCACTCTGCATGAGTGTGGCCTCGGGTCGGGGGGACTCTATGTCCCCCAGTGAATCGGTATCACCTTCTGGAGAGGAAGAACAGGTACCACCGATGTAAACACGGTGGTTCCCCTTTCTGACAGGCAGCATGACCGTAATCTACTGATCCCTGTCATGCCTCTGCCAGCCCAGCCCCCACACAGTTAGACCATGCCCAGGGAACACAGTTAACCCCTTGATTGCCCCCTGCAGGTTAAATCCTTCCCTGCCAGTGACATTTATACAGTAATCAGTGGGGTTTTTTTCTCTGATAGCTGTATAAATGTCAATGGTCCCAAAAAAGAGTCAAAATGTTCGATCTGTCCGCCACAATATCGCAGTCCCGATTTTAAAAAAAGCAGATCGCCAGCATTACTAATAAAAAAAAATTAAAAAATAAGTAAAAACGCCATAAATTTATTTAAATGGTTTGTAAATGTGGCAACTTTTGCACAAACCAATCAATGTTCGCCGATTGCAATATTTTTTTACCGCCAATATGTAGAAGAATATATATCGGCCTAAACTGATGAATAAATTTGTTTTTTTATATATGTTTTTGGGATATGCATTATAGCAAAAAGTAAAAAATATTGTTTTTTTTTTTGTCAAAATTGTCGCTCTTTTTTTGTTTATAGTGCAAAAAATAAAAACCGCAGAGGTGATCAAATACCCTTAAAAGAAAGCTCTATTTGTGGGGGAAAAAAAAGGACATCAATATAGTTTGGGTACAACGTCGCACGACCACGCAATTGTCAGTTAAAGCGCCGCAGTGCCGAATCGCAAAAAGTGCTATAGTCAGGAGGGGGGTAAATCTTTCCAGGGCTGAAGTGGTTTAAACTCTCCAGTATCTTCCCAACTATATGTACATTTACACTATGAGTCTTAGTGTTGCCAGATCATCATGTTTCCCAGCCATAGCTGACAATGCTCAGCATATTCAGGTGTATGTATATATATATATATATATATATATATATGTGTGACACTTTTACACTTTTGGCGGGACTGATGATGTCATATGATTCTATAGGGTAGGAGGGGCCATTCACTCTCTGGTTCTGATTGGTAGATGCTCTTGCACAACAGTATGCTCTTACATGCCTGACGAAGGGGTCCCTCCGTGGCTCCGAAATACTATTTTGTGGTGTGATCTTTCTTGAATAAAAACCGTTTGGACGAAATTGATGATCCTTGGTATTCTGGCAAATATCTACTTATCGCACAGGTACATCGGGCGCAAACATCGATACGTTCAGTATTGTGCCCCGACTGAATTTGAATGAGATTTTAGGACAACCTTTATGAATTCCCCAGATGGAGAGCTAAAATCTTCCTGATATAGAGGTGTCTATCACATTAAAGAACCAATAGGAAAGCTCAGAGGGCAGAATGGGTGGGTTAAGCTTGGCAGGAAAAGTCAAAATCTGAGTATACATTTAGCTGCCTATGTCTCTGGATTTACTGATTGTATTTGGAGTGTGGTTTACACCGAAGGCAATCTCTCTTTTAATGTGTTTTTCATCACATCTTCAGTTTCAGAAGATTGTGACAGATTTACAATATGGCCTTCAAAAGTTGTTGTAGGTCACTCAGCTGTCTTTCTTACACTTTTTTACGATTACTTTTTGTGCCAGTTCCCTACATAAAGCATATCAGTTTAGTTGGTTGGCTGCCTTTCTACCATAGCAGTGAGATATCATCTCTCTTCAGACAGTTCTTGTAGCCAGTGAATAACCGACCCTGAATTATTGCCAGTGTCACACATGGTTCTTGCCTGGCAATCGTCAGCTTCATTTCAGGATCATGTTTATAAAAGGGGTAAAATCTTTTTAATGAAAGACCCTGTTGTCCAGGCACCAATTAATTGTGCTTCTGGGTAATGTGAACTGCGCAGACATAGGTAAATGAAGCTAAATCTAATATTTGAAAACAGCAGTCTTCCCTTAATCAAATTATTCACAGCTAGATCAGATTCATCCATTATGTGTTTAGTGCAGCTGTGACATTTGCTTATAAAACAAATTGTAATTTTGAGAAAACCTGATTGCGTACAGCTAAAATGGAGAGATTTGATTATCAACTAATCAGAAAGCTTTCACAACTAATTTCAAATCTGCAAAATGCCTTCCGTCACTTATTTACTTACATTATAGGCCCAACGGCACAAAACATATTTTCAAATGGCATAGTTATCCTTTTCTTGTGGTGTTACTTTATTCTCCTTTGTTCTACTGTTTAAGATAGGCCAATAATAAATAGGCTCTTTCCGGATGTCAGCATCTAAAGCACCATTGCAGGCAAATAGTTAAATACCTAGAGGAAATACATACACTATATTACCAAAAGTATTGTAACGCCTGCCCTTGAACTTTAATGGCATCCCAGTCTTAGTCCGTAAGATTCAATATTGAGTTGGCCCACCCTTTGCAGCTATAACAGCTTCAACTCTTCTGGGAAGGCTGTACAAGAGGTTTAGGAGTGTGTCTATAGGAACGTTTGACCATTCTTCCAGAAGCACATTTGTGAGGTCAGGCACTGATGTGGATGAGAAGGCCTGGCTCGCATTCATCTCAAAGGTATTCTATCGGGTTGTGGTCAGAAACTCTGTGCAGGCCAGTCAAGTTCCTCCACCCCAAACTTGCTCATCCATGTCTTTTATGGACCTTGCTTTGTGCACTGGTCGAAATCATTTGGTGCAGGGGGCTTATGGTGTGGGGGTTATTTTTCAGTGGTTGGACCTGGCCCCTTAGTTCCAGTGAAGGGAACTCTTAAGGTATCAGCATACCAAGACATTTTGAGCAATTTCATGCTCCCAACTTGGTGGGAACCGTTTAGGGATGCCCCTAACTGTTCCAACATGACTGTGCACCAGTGCACAAAGCAAGATCCATAAAGACATGAATGAGCAAGTTTGGGGTGGAGGAACTTGACTGACCTGCACAGAGTCCTGACCTCATCCTGATAGAACACCTTTGGGACTAATTAGAGCGGAGACTATATTGGTAATATAGTGTATATGTAAATTGTATTACCTGCCATGGGATTTATTATTCCATTCAGTCAGTCTTCTGCTCTACTGCATAACCAGAAAAATGGCTTCTTATACTTCCTGGTACAAGTTTCAGCTTCTTGTGTTGCCTGGTTTTTCATTAAACAATGAATCAGTAGTGTATTGGTGGTAATTTATTATCCAATCAGTATGCTGGAGGCAGAAATGTGATATGGGAATCTCAACTAAAAAATACAGTTGTGCTCATAAGTTCACATACCCTGGCAGAATTTGATTTCTTGGCCATTTTTCAGAGAAAATGAATGATAAAACAAAAACATTTCATTCACTCATGGTTAATGTTTGGCTGAATCAATTTATTATCAATCAACTGTGTTTACTGTTTTTACATCATAACGACAACAGACACTACCCAAATGACCCTGATCAAAATGTTACATACCTTGGTGATTTTGGCCTGGTAACATGCACACAAGTTGTCACAAAGGGGTTTGAAGGGCTATTAAAGGTAACCATCCTCACCTGTGATCTGTTTGCTTGTAATTAGTGTGTGTGTATAAAAGGTCAATGAGTTTCTGGACTCCTGACAGACCCTTTTATCTTTCATCCAGTGCTGCACTGACGTTTCTGGATTATGAGTCATGGGGAAAGCAAAATAATTGTCAAAGGATCTGTGGGAAAAGTTAGTTTAACTGTATAAAACAGGAAAGGGATATAAAAAGATATCCAAGGAATTGAGAATGCAAATCAGCAGTGTTCAAACCCTATTCAAGAAGTGAAAATGAGGGGTTCTGTTGAAACCAAACCACGGACAGGTAGACCGACTAAAATTTCAGCCAGAACTGCCTGGAAAATTTTTCGGGATGCAAAGAAAAACCCACAAATAATACAGAAAATACACAAATAATAATACAGTGAAATACAGGACTCACTGAAAACATGTGGTGTGGTTGTTTTAAGATGCACAATAAGAAGGCATTTGAAGAAAGATGAACTGCATTGTCGAGTCGCCAGAAGAAAGCCATTACTATGCAAATGCCACAAAGTATCCCACTTACAATACGCCAAACAGCACAGAGACAAGCCTCAAACCTTCTGGCACAAAGTCATTTGGAGTGGTGAGACCAAAATGTAGCTTTTTGGCCACAACCATAAATGCTTCATTCGGAGAGGAGTCAACCAGGCCTATGAAACACGGAGGTGGATTACTGATGTTTTCAGGATTTGTGAGCTACAAAGGCACAGGAAATTTGGTCAAAATTGATGGCAAGATGAATGCAGTATGTTATCAAAAAAATACTGGAGAAACCTTGCATTCATCAGCCAGGAAGTTGTGCATGGGATGTACTTGGGCATTCCAACATGTCAATGATCCAAAACACAAGGCCAAGTCGACCTGTCATTGGCTACAGCAGAATAAAGTGAAGGTTCTGGAGTGGCCATCTCAGTCTCCTGACCACAATATCATTGAGCCACTCTGGGGAGATCTCAAACGTGCAGCTCATGCAAGACAGCCAAAGAATTTCCAGGAACTGGAGGCTTTTTGCCAAGAGGAATAGGCAACTTTACCATTTGAGAAGATAAAGAGCCTTATCCACAAATACCACAAAAGACTTAAAGCTGTCATTGATGCTAAAGGGGGCAATACATGGTATTAAGAACTTTGGTATGTAAACTTTTGATCAGGGTCATTTTGGTAGTTTCTGTTGTCAGTATGATTTAAAAAGAGTAAACACAGTTGATTGATAATAAATGACTTCAGCCAAACACTAACCATGAGTGAAAGAAATGTTTTTATGTTCTCATTCATATTCTCTGAAAAATGGCCAAGAAAGCATACATTTTCCCAGGGTAAGTAAACTTATGATCTCAACTGTATGTGAAATATAACACATTTGTGACCAATTTCTACTAAACGGGCTTATACATGTAGATAAGAAGCTTGATAGCACAATATACTTACAGGAGCAAAAATGGAGGAACAATTGAATGTTGCAGCTAGGAAGATGAAACAGACCGCCAGAAATAGCAGGGATACAGGAGACCGCAATCCTTGTATAGCACCCCTTTAAAAAGGAGCTTTGTAATTAGTACCAGATCGATCCAAACCTAGAATAAAGTACCAAAAGGGGATATAAAATTGATCCAAATAGGCATAAACAGGGGCATAAAGAAGGAGGGGGTTGTCTAATTAGGGATAAAACCTGGAAATACATACAAAAAAGTCCTGTCAAAAAGCCTATACTATTTGATGTAGAAGCCTCATTCTGTTAACAAAAAATTAATTTGCCTTCCCTGACTGAGCTAAATTCTCCTTCATTTGTGTCTCAAATGCCCCCCCCCCCCCCCTCCTGAGCACTGTAGCTCGCAGTGGGTGGGTTTCAGCAATGTTATCAATCTAAAAAGCAGTAAGCAGGATTAGATGTGGCCAGGTGCTAATTGACAAACTGCAATGACAAAGCTCCCACTGTCATCAAAGCAAATTGGAGGTTATAATGAATCTTCCCAATAGCGGCACAGACAACAATAAAAACTTGACAGTGGTTCCAACCCCTCCCCACTCTATCCAGATCAGTAAAATGTTTGCCTTTAGATAAAATTGAAATATCTTTATTTTAGTGGTGTTTTGTTTTTATTAAACCTTAAACTATGAAAGACTGTATTGGCTCTGTAGTTTCAGATTAACCTTCAGTTGGGAAAAACTTCTTATATAACACATTCTGATGTATTGAAAAGAGACCTATGCCCACAAGGGTTTTTTCCCTCAAACTAGCAATTGATTAAAAAGCTGTGGTTAGGCCTAGTGATTAGTGAACAGTCATCATATTTTGTGAATGGGTAGCATTTGGGAATAATGGACAGATGGAAGCCCTAGCTCAGTCCCAGCCAGTGTGTTGTCATTACCAACTTAAAATGCAACAAGAGCCAGCCCAATTATTAGTTCATTCTCAACCAGGTTTAATTGACTGTGAAATTCTACAGTTCCCTTTTTATTTTAATTTGTCAATTTGTAGAATTCTGTTTATATTAACCCAAAAGCACAGGCTACATTTGTTGATTATTGTACGTCGTCTATAGAGCTTTAGGTGTAAATTATCTATCCAGATGTTTAATTACCCAGGGGAAACAAGTTAAGCACAAATTGTCATGGTTCTCATTTATCAAGCATTTAATTCTCAGCAGTAGGGCTAAATAGCACTATCTATGCTTAGTCTAGTGGACCAGAATTTTAATATCAGTTAATATAAAAGTCAGAACCCTTTATTTAATGAGCTTTTATGGAAAAGAGACACAGATAGTCATTCATTTCAGTGCTGTTTAAAAGATAAGTGAAGTCCGGTGAAGGAAGAACTGCAGCTAAAAAACACCCAACCAGTTCACATAACCTGACATTATGTAAATGAACTGGTGTCTAAATTAACTACAGATGCTACATTCATTGACCTAAGGGTTTCCATGTCTTTAAAGGCAAGGTAGTAGTCCTAGCCATTGGCATCGTGTGGTGGTTGGACTTTTGAAAATTATCCAAATGCTTTGCAGTCTTTTCTCTGACAGGCACATAGACTTGTACAGATTGAAAACACCAATAGAAGCACCTACCTTTGTAAGAAGAATAGGATATTGGCCCAAAAAACAAGTTGCCTTTCCCTTGACAAGGTTGTAGCAAGTACTCTGCAGACCAGTGCTGCTCATCTCCAGTCCCCTATGCCCCCAAAGGGTACATACACACTAGAAGTTGGACCTTTGAATTTGCTTGAAGTAGGTCGTATTTGAATTGAACATGGCAGTGTTTTCTGTTCCTGCAATATCGCCAGAGAATAATTACATGCAAAATAACTTTTTTGGCAAGCATAGCAAATGATATTGCAAACAGACCCAGTCACCACTCTGAACATGTTTTTGCCACTACCATGTAGGAGGATCCCAGTGATGATATAATCTTTCAAGCTCTATATCTTTATAATCCATTGAGGTACACAGGAATTGTAGATATACATTTACATTTAGAATTTACTGCCACCATCAGGAAATTGGCACCCTGGAAAACGTAAACATTAAGCATGCCCCCATATAACCCCTCCACCAAACCGTCATGCCTTATGCCAGTGTCTGAGGAGGATTGACGCATGTCCTCAGCTCTGCTGAGAAAAACTCTGATCATGCTCTTTATAATTTATTTTTTCTTCTGGCAAAGAGAAAACTCCATAGATGTTTCCTTCAGCCAAGACCTCTAAATTCTGCTTGAGCTAGTCCCTAAACAGCAGCTATCCAGATTGATGTATCCTCCACAACTGCTTTGAAGGTCATACCTAGACCCTGCTGGATTAAAGATTGCAGGGCTAACCTGGAATGTGACCTTCAAATCGCTTAAAGTGTGTGTGTGTGTGTGTGTGTGTGTACAGATATTCTGGTATTGCCAGAATTTGAGAACTATTTCAGTGACTCGTGTATCTATCCCTCATTACCATACCAGAGGATCCCAAAGAAAGGCATGGGTTGAGATAAAAGACTATAGGCCCTAACTTAGTTCAACAAGCTTGGGGAGCAAGACATTTGTATAGTAACTATATGTTCCAGGTGTGCCTGTAGTGATTTAGAGTGTAATTTTCTATTGCACTGGCCTTCTTCATCTGTTCTATTTGATTCTCCTGCACCACTCCATGGGGCGTGTGGTGCTTTACTAGCACATAGATATGAAAGTGTTGGTAGCATTAAGTAGATGAATAGTCAGAAATCTTTTGTATCTTATTGCACTGTATAACACGGTCATGTAGTACATAAGCTTGGGGTGTGAAATGGGGGGGGGGGGGGTTCTATGTT
>BLSH010053187.1:1572714-1586143 GCA_018402905.1 Glandirana rugosa | reverse complement strand
ATTGGGAAACGATCCTGTCGTCCGTAACTGGTCACTTTTACTTTATACGGTCGTGTCATGTTTGCTGCAGCACACAAGGTCTTGTGCCACCATCTTCTTCTGTGACATCATCAGGAAACCATCTGTCACTTCTGGGTTCTTTCAGCCTGTCCCCTAATAATGAGCATGCATCGTAGCACGTTATCAGGCGGCCAGCTGCAAAAACCAGGAGGGGACAGCTGATCCCCCCCCTGATTATGTGGCTTCAAAATGAACCCTGTTTGTACTGTGCTGGCATATTTCATTTTCACTGGTCAATGCCTGCTGTCCTAGCAAAGGGTTAAAGCTCTCACGGCTTTGGGGATACATTGAGGTTGATTTACTAAAACTGGAGAGTGCAAAATCTGGTGCAGCTGTGCATGGTAGCCCATCCGCTTCTAACTTGAGATTGTTCAATTAACCTTTGACAAAAAAAACCTGGAAGCTGATTGGTTTCTATGCAGAACTGCACCCAATATTGCACTCTCCAGTTTTAGTAAATCATCCCCATTGTATATTAAATAAAATTATGAAACCTTCACTGATTCTCGATCTCTTTTAGCAGGACCTATAATAAACAATCCATTGTTCCAGCGATCATGTGACACCTGCAGGTCTAGGGCAGTGGTTCGTGCTCTGTTGCAGTAGGTCACGTGTGGTGTTTTACCACTTTACACTGTGTCGATAGCAAGGCTCATTGGATCAGCTGCTGTCAATTAAATTCTCAAGCCCGCCCTGTGATTTCATCACTGTAGACTGCACATAGAGACCGCTTTAGTTTTATTTAGAAATCCGGAGCATGCAAGACAGGTACTTACTGGTATTAGGTTTTATTTAGAGGGCTGCAGTATTTTTGGGGGGTTTAATGACACTTTTAAAACAACTGTCCCCAAGTCGGTCCTCTAATTACACTTTGAAAGTTATTCTGAATTATTTCAAGCTGCTTACAGAATTGTATGTACAAACCTTTTTCAAAAATAAATAGAAACACTTTTGTTCAATTCATTTTGGATATGCTGTATGAATGGGAACACATAACCAGTATATAGTGGAAGTATCTCAAGTTTGACCACAAAAGTGGAAATACAATGTAAGCTTTTCCTGCTTTTGCTACTTGTCAGAGTTTCCTTTTTTTTCTTTGAAATATAATTGCTTCTGTTGAGCATATTTCTGCTGTTTTTTTCAGGTGTTGTACTGGCTCCACCTGTATTTTTGGTGAATCATTCATTGGTCCTTCAGTTCCTGAGTGAGACCTATAGCAGTTTAGGCACAGTTGTGTACCTTCTCTCCTGATATATAGCACTATGTCCTACCTCGGTGACCTCTCCTTAGATGTACCTTCTCTTTTTTGCTTGACCCTTCAGGATCTAGCCTTCTGTTGAGACATTATTTGATATCCTGTGTAGTATGATATCCACATTGTTTGGATGTTTCAGTGGCTATTGCCCTCCCTTCAGTTGGGCTGCTTTTGGACATCCCAGTTGTCTGATTATTTATAATGAATGTGTCTTTCAATATACCATAAAGAAAATAGATAATTAACATAAAAAATTTCCTTCAAGATCATTGAGGGACAAAGGTCCCACCCCAGTGTGTTATTGTTATGAAGGTTGGAGGTGAGGCTTTAACGAGGGCTTGCCTAATGTGTTTTGTTTGAGAGTATCCCAACCTCTGGATGGTGGCAGTTTAACCCCGCTATACAGCTGTGCTCATAAGTTTACATACCCTGACAGAATTTGATTTCTTGTCAAATTTTCAGAGAATATGAATGATAACACAAAACATTTCTTTCACTCATTGATAATAAATGGCTTCAGCCAAACACTAACAATCAACTGTGTTTACTCTTTTTAAATCATAATGACAACAGAAACTACCCAAATGACCCTGATCAAAAGTTTACATGCCCTGGGGATTTTTGCCTGATAGCATGCACACAAGTTGGCACAAAGGGGTTTGAATGGCTATTAAAGGTAACCATCCTCACCTGTGATCTGTTTTCTTGTAATTAGTGTGTATGTATAAAATATCAATGAGTTTCTGGACTTCTGACAGACCCTTGCATCTGTCATCCAGTGCTGCACTGACGTTTCTGGATTCTGAGTCATGGGAAAAGCAAATGAATTGTCAAAGGAGATGTGGGAAAAGTTAGTTGAACAGTATAAAACAGGAAAGGGATATAAAAAGATATCCAAGGAATTGAGAATGCCAATCAGCAGTGTTAAAACTCTAATCAAGAAGTGGAAAATGAGGGGTTCTATTGAAACCAAACCACGGTCAGATAGACCAACTAAAATTTTAGCCACAACTGCCAGGAAAATTGTTCGGAATGCAAAGAAAAACCCACAAATAACTTCAGATGAAATACAGGACTCTCTGAAAACATGTGGTGGGGCTGTTTCAAGATGCACAATAGGGAGGCACTTGAAGAAAGATGAACTGCATTGTCGAGTCGCCAGAAGAAAGCTATTACTACGCAAATGCCACAAAGTATCCCACTTACAATACGCCAAACAGCACAGAGACAAACCTCAAACCTAAAGGCACAAAGCATTTGGAGTGATGAGACCAAAATTGAGCTTTTTGGCCACAACCATAAACGCTACATTTGGAGAGGAGTCAACAAGGCTTATGATGAAAGGTACACATTCCTACAGTGAAACACTGAGGTGGATCGCTTATGTTTTGGGGATGTGTGAGCTACAAAGGAACAGGAAATTTGGTCAAAATTGATGGCAAGATGAATGCAGTATGTTATCAAAAAATACTGGAGGAACATTTGCATTCATCAGCCAGGAAGCCGCGCATGGGACGTAATTGAACATTCCAATATGACAATGATCCAAAACACAAGGCTAAGTCAACCTGTCATTGGCTACAGCAGAGTAAAGTGAAGGTTCTTGAGTGGCCATCTCAGTCTCCTGACCTCAATATTATTGAGCCACTCTGGGGAGATCTCAAGCATGCAGTTCATGCAAGACAGCCCAAGAATTTCCAGGAACTGGAGGCTTTTTGCCAAGTGGAATGGACAGCTTTACCATCTGAGAAGATAAAGAGCCTCATCCACAAATACCACAAAATACTTCAAGCTGTCATTGATGTTAAAGGGGGCAAAACACGTTATTAATAACTGCGATATGTAAACTTTTGATCAGGGTCATCTGGGTAATTTCTGTTGTCATTATGATTTACAAAGAGTAAACACAGTTGATCGATAATAAATGGCTTCAGCCAAACACTAACCATGAGTGAAAGAAAAGTTTTTGTGTTATCATTCATATTCTCTGAAAAATGGCCAAGATATCATAAATTCTGCCAGGGTATGTAAACTTATGAGCACAACTGTATAATAATAACCTTCAATTCCTGTGTCCCTCAATGGACATCACATATTTTATGGTGGATGGATACCAATCTGGTCAAGGATCTTATTCAGGCCAGCAGCCTGGTCTGCCATTGATCATCCAGACAAATACCCAAGGTGATTATTCTGGGTGCTAGGATATTTATGCTCACAATCAAACATCATTTGATAACCTTTAGAGAATAGACACATATTAATTGGTGTGACAAGTTCTTTCCTTGCTTATAAACTGGTTTGATGGATGGTGAATACTTGCAGGTAACATTTCAAATGACCAGTCAGTTTCAAAGCGCTGTAACTCCTAAAAGGTCAGTATTTGGATTACCTAAGGATTTGTTTGGCAGCTCCTGTTTTTCCTGGGAGGGCATGCACTTGTTTTTTTTTTTCATACCTGCATTTTCTTTGCAGCTTTTGTTTTATTTCTGAGAGGGTCTACATAATGGCAAATTCAATACACCTGTTGGTTGTTAACACTGTACAGGATTTCCAATACTTATTCTCATCTGAGTTGGAAATTATAGTGTGCAAGGACATATACCAACCACACAAACCTGTTTGAATTCTTCTTTAATAATGAATTGGATAGTGTGGACACAATGCAGTGTTGGAACTTGACATTATCAGTGTGAGAATTGGTCCTTACTTGTTCTAGGTCAGTGGCTCAGGAAGCATTGAAACTAATAGATCAACAGCTAGCATTTTCAATAGAAGGTCAGCAGTGGCAGCCTCCACATTTTCCTTACCAGGGGTTTCCTTTAAGTCTTAGAAGACAATGGAAAGCACACTGTGTTAACCACCCCTATTGTGACCCGATCCTGCTGATACTGATGGAGTCTGATAACTTTGTTTTAATGTCTGCATTATTTCTTTAGCAGAAAATGCTTCATTCGACACATCATATCTGCTGGGTTGTTGACTAATATATATGTTTTTAGAACTGACATTAAGAAGCACTCATACAGGTGCAAGAGCAAGAAGAAATATCGGGAGTCCCTAGTTTTTGGCCTGTGTGCATACGATCTTTAAGGGTTTCCACACAGCACGGTTTTCACAGTTGAGAGGGCAGATTTCAAAAAATAATTGCAGTAATTAGGCTTCGTAGTGGTAATTTCTCAGTAATAACTACACCTCTAAAGATAATAAGCACTTTCAAAAAGCATCACGGTCAAATGCCACTGAAGTCAAGGAAAAAGTCATTACAAATCCAACATGTTCAGTAGCTTAAGTATACTAAACTGGCAAAAACTTAAACTAGATTGCTTGATACGGATTATGATTTCATTATCACTTCATTGCTCTATGCATCATGTTATAAAGTAAAGGCCAAAGTGTTTATTTGTTTTAATTGGCACTAACACTACATTAGTTCTTTGTCTTATAATTTATTGGAAAGGGCAGGTTTTAGAGCTAGTTGCAGTTTTCCTTAGCGAATCATTTATGGCTCAATCACTTCTGCACAGTAAAAAAGTCACGTTAACCTTGAGCCCAACACGTTAAAATATATAATAAAACATTTAAACTACCGAGTAAAATTGGCATACAATATATGTATAGCTTTTTACGTCCCTATAGAGGAAATAGCAATATGACAAGCTCAAGAAGAGATGCAGAAAACAAACACACTGTCTTTCAGTGCGCCCCTGAGATGAACATGGAGAGAGAATGAGAGATTAGATCCTGTTTGTATTCCACTCATGTACTAATACATTTCTATGTTTTTGTACATAAATTAAGCTAGCTGTAGATGTTAGATGGTATCCGGACAGCCTTGTGTTTTAATGTTGCATAGTTATATAGTTGGTAAGGCTGAATAAAGACAATAGTCCATCCAGTTCAACCTGTATGTGTGCGTGTTTGTGTAGATAATCATTTCCCATATCCCTGTATAATGTGTTTGCTAAGATGCATGTCCCAGAGTCTTTTGAAACTGTTACTACGTCCTGCTGACACCACCAATTGGGGAAGAGAGTTCCACATCCATACCGCCCTGACAGTGAAAAACCCCCTACACAGCTTAAAGCGGAGTTCCACCCAGAATTTTTTTTTTTGGCATCCACTCTTTTAATACTAAATAGATGCTATTTTTTGTTTCCTTACTTTCAAACCGCCTAGTAATTACATGTATTTTTTACTCACAATGTCGTTTCTCTCACTGCTGGACTTTTCCATTTTAGGTGAGGGCACCTGAAGCCCATCCATAGTCTTCTGGCAACTCTTCCTGAAAGAAGTGCGTGGTGGGTAGCCATCATGCACTCCTCGATCTCGGTCCGCCTTAAATCGCATCATTTCCTGTCTGGAAATAACACGATTTTACAGTACAGAGAAGCCCACTGACTCCTGGCAAATGATGAGTCACATTTCCCAGGAGGTTAGGGGAAGCAGGAAGTGAAAAAGAGCCTAGGACCAAATAGGGGCAGAATACAGGGACCACCTAGCAACAAGCGACTTAGGGTAAGTATAAATTTTTTTTTTCTTCAAAGGTAAGTCTATATAGGCAAAGGACTTGACTGATGTAAACAAAATTCTGGGTGGAACTCTGCTTTAAGGTTAAACTGCTTCTCCTCCAGTCTTATTGTATGGCTCTGTTTCTTCTTGCACTCCCTGAGACTGAATAATTTCCTACCTACACTGGGATCACCATTGAGATATTTGTATATTGCTATCATATCCCCTCTCAAGCGTCTCTTCTCCAGGGATAATACTTCAGATGCGGCCAAACCAGAGTTTTTATAAAGTGGCAGAATTATTGATTTATCTCTGGAGTAAATTCCCTTTTTAATGTATTCTCCTGGCTTTGCTTGCAGCAGCTTGCCATTGCATGCTATTTCTCAGTCTGTCTTCTACTGGAATGGCCAGATCCTACTCCTTCCTGGAATCTCCCAGAGCCCCTAGTGAGTAAATTGCATTTATATTTTTAACCCCCAAGTGCAATGTAATGGGGGAAAATGACAAAGAGCTGCAATAAGCCCATGTTATTGGCCTTATCCAGGGTAACCAATAAAGGCCATTAGGAAAATCTCAAATTATTGTTTCTTGATAGAACAGGCGAATGGACAGGGGATGTCTACTGCTGGACTGGCCGTGTTCCCAGGTAGCTGGACAAACTTACGTTCTCACTTCTATTCTTTGGCAGTATAGGTCTGTGTTGCTGGAACAACACTCTAGTACAACAGTTCAAGAAATGCCAGTGATAATAATATATGGAAAAAGGGGTAACTGCGTCCTAACCTATATGCATAGAAGAAAGTTTTTTGAGGCTAGAATGGACATTTATGGTACCATACAAAAGCTTGGGATACACAATATAGGTATAAAAACATGACATTGTATTACAATAATACATTAAAACGCACATATCTATTAAAAAGAGAGGAAAAAACAAGACGGTTGTGTCCTGCATATGTGGCTCTATAACTTCACAGACATAGGTGTGCGCAGCCTATTGCATTAGGGTGTGCACCCCAAAGCTCACACACCTTTCTCTGCAGCCTCAGCTGCACTGAACACTGAATGAATGAATGGGAAGTGCTCTGTGCTGACTGGTTTCCTGCTCCTTAACAAATGGAAGCATAGTAAACAGTTTACTATGCTTCGGTTTGAATGAACACATTGAGTGCGTGTGTTCACTTAGAAAAGAAAGGGGCCGGTAAATGACATATTGACAAGCCCTTTCCCCCATTGTCCATCCTGACACATCCCCCACAGCAGCCGAGGGGAGAGGAGAAAAGAGAAGGGAATCCAGTAGCACTGCGGGTGTGGGGGTGTGTGTGTGGGGGGGGGGGGTGCAACACGGGAGAAAACATGGGCAGTAGGGGGAGTCGGAACTGCACAGAAGCACGCCTATGTTAAGAGATAAGGAGATACTCGAGAAATCGTACCACCTGTGCATTGTATACTCAACATGAAAAATCACTGCTTCTTCATGAGATTTATTATATACAGTGTTATGGAGCGAATATCATTATCATACTACAAATCAAAGGAAAGAGACGTAGTCAAATTGTCATTAGATAAAGATGCAAAAGCAGTAACATGATTGATACAATATGTATGGCAGTATCCTCCACACGCTACCTTACCCAAGACGCGGTCATGTGCACGACCCATTGAAAGACCTGCCCCGGCGGGTGTGGAAATGTCCACTGGGTGGGTGGATTCCTGGGGGGAACATAGTGAACATTTCATTTCCTGGCTTTAAACCTTGCTGTAGCTGCTTGCCTTACATGTTCACTTAAAGGTGAGTACTGACAATATATCCTTATGCTGCTTTATGTCAGATGAAGGATGCATTAGGCACTGCCTTCAGAGCTTCATATGGTTTTTCCTTATCTTATTCATCCTAGATAGATCTGATGATATCTTTAAGAAAATCTGTATACCTACAGACAACTCTTTATGGATGTTTTTTCTTGTTATAGGTTGACATATACATATGCTCTTATTTGGGCTTTTTTTTTTTTTAGTCAGGTCCCCAGGGTGACATTTATTTATTATGTATTAAAGAAGTGCTGCACTGACGTTTATTGTTTGCAGTTTGCTACGGCCGAACCTTTCAAATGCTTTTCCTGCCATACCCTTAAGCCCAGGTTCCCACTTGTGCAATGCGGGAACCAACGCGAGTTCACACTGCTCTTTGCGAACCGCTGCGGGTGTCAATACAATGTTAACGACACCCCCAGAATGGTTCACAGATCGCAGTGTGAACTGTGGATTCGTACAGGAATCGGATTGCATCGGCGAGAACACCCATGTGATCTGATTCCAGTGCGGGGAAAAACAAGTCCCTGCACCTTGTTCTGTGTGAATCCAATGCGAGTTCAGCCATACAACTGTATGGCTGAACTTGCATTGCTCAGACATCACATGTGATGAGCACCTGCGGCGTGGGTGCTAATCACATCATGCAATGTCTGAGATCACACTCGTCTGAACCTAGGCTGAGAGGACTTACCTTAGGCCGCTGCAATTGCTGCTGTGGTGTGTTGAAAATATTTATTGATCATTGTTGCATAGTATCTTCAAATCTAGTTTATGATTTTTATCAATTTTTCAGTCTCTTTACCAGACTATAGCTCTTCTGTCCCCTATGGTGTAGGGTCCCCACACCCGCCGGGGCAGGTCTTTCAAAGGGTCATGCACATGACCGTGTCTTGGATAAGGTAGCATGCGGAGGATACTGCTATTCATATTGTATAAATTATTTTACTGCTTTTGCGTCGTTATCTAATGACAATTTGATTAAATATCTCTTTCCTTTGATTTGTAGTATGATACTGATATTCACTCTATAACACTGTATATAAAAAAGCTCCTGAAATAGCAGTGTGAAGTTATAGAGCCACATATGCAGGACTCAACTGTCTTGTTTTTTCTTCTTTTTAATGGATATATGTGTTTTAATGCATTATTGTAATCCAATTCAATCGTTTTATACCTATATTGTATATCCCAAGCTTTTGTATGATACCATAAAAGTCCATTTTAGCCTCCAAAAACTTTCTTCTATACTCTAGTACAGTGTTTCTCAACTCCAGTCCTTAAGGCATACCAACAGGTCATGTTTTCAGGATTTCTATTATTTTGCACAAGTGATTTGATCAGTTTCACTGCCTTAGTAATTACCACAGCTGTTTCATCTGAGGGAAATACTGAAAACATGACCTGTTGGTGCGCCTTGAGGACTGGAATTGAGAAACACTGCTCTAGTACAACAGTTCTAAAAATGTCGGCCACATTTATCCATCAATCAACAGACCAACAGATTGCTGACTAGCTAATGAAGAATAACAGCCCTGCAAATTGCTTGGCACATTTAAATTTGATGGAGGGAGTGGGGAGGTCTGGCACCACTGTAGAATAATCCAAATGCACACGACTTAGCCGCCAGCCAACTACATTTCACAAGGCAACTACTATGCTGCATTCACAGCCAAACTTTTACAGGGCCCTTCTAGCAACTCCTAACAGGAACACTTCCACTAAATGGGTACCGCATCATGCCCAGTAGTGCAACTGTACCCAGCTGATAGGCGGGACCCACTTATTCAATAAGGTGGATCTCTCTTGGGCCTCTTGTAGGTTTTCTTATCATTATTTTTGAATTCACAACAAGTATGCTGATTAGAAATTCAGAATTTCGCAACTGAACATTTGCCAAAGGCTAGTTCTTCACAAAGTCCTGAATCTAAAAAAATATAGTGTGAAAATGATGGAACCCCTGTTTTCTATTGCTGTCTTTGTAAGTATTCACAGTATCTTTTTGGACAGAAAGTGATAGGAAATCCAAAATGTTACATTTATCACCAAACAGGAATAGAGAGGGAAATAGTCCATTGGGGTAATCTATGCCAGATGGATTTTCCTTAACTTTTGAAGATATTTCTCACTTGCTTTTGTGTCTACAGGACAGGAAGTTATTTATTTATTTATTATTTATTTCAGGTACTTATATAGCGCCGTCAATTTACGCAGCGCTTTACATATACATTGTATATTCACATCAGTCCCTACCCTCAAGGAGCTTACAATCTAAGGTCCCTAACTCACATTCATACATATACTAGGGCCAATTTAGTCAGGATCTAATTAACCTCACAGCATGTCTTTGGAGTGTGGGAGGAAACCGGAGTACCCGGAGGAAACCCACGCAGGCACAGGGAGAACATGCAAACTCCAGGCAGGTAAGTTATATAGGAACTCTCCTCACTGACAAACTGACAGCAAAAAAAAAAAAAATTGGAAACTACTATCCCCCTTCATATTTAAATCGAAAGTTTATTGTAGCTTTTCCGTGACATGCAAAAAGAGAATGAAATTCCCTGAGACAAACTGAAGATTTAATTTATACAGCAGTTCATTAACAGTTTCTTTTACAACCTCTTGGAATCAAATGAACCTGGCACCTTAACCAGCCACTGTAGAGATTGTAAGCGTGATTACTAAGGTTTGTGGGGGAAAGCCTGCTTTGGTTTGGGATGGTCTGTAATTAGCACAAGGAAACACCCTGGAAGCAAGACCAAGGCACATAGACCAAAATCTTTTGGGCAAATATGAGAGCAGTGTGGGGCCACTTAGAGGGGTTACAGAGCAGCACTTTATTTCTTTTCAGGCTCTTAATTGTTGGTTTGTATGATTCTATGGTAGACACATACATCAATGTATATGTATGTTTTAATATTTTAAAGTAATGTCAAACATATTTTTCAATATTTTTAAATCTGAAGCTTTTAATAAAATATAATTTAATTATTTAAATAAAATTTAATTAGGGTGTTTCTCCCATGATAGTCCTTGTGCAGTCATCCTGTTATATATAGTTATAGGGTGAAAACTCTCTATTCCCATTTGTCATACAGCTTTTAGTGAAGACTACAAGTAGCCTTTTCAATACACGTTACACTGGAATAGTGCAATGCTATCATGCAGCCATCACTGCAGTACAAGTAGACAGAGGCTGTAAAGATGCTGCAGGAGATCAGCAGGACTAAGATGCAACAAAGGATAAAAAAAATGAAAACAACTATCTTATAAAAAATGGCAAGTGTTTACGATAAACTAAATATCATTGAAGGAAAAGAAAGGTCTGAGCTATGAGTAAGTGCCCATAAGAGGGGCATGAAATGCGTCATAATTTAGTATGTGTAAAGGAATGGAGATGGTGGTAGTGGCGCTGCCCCAATAAAAGTTTTTTTAAATTATAAAAAGTGTATGGTTTAATAAACCATGTGCTATAATCAGAGTGTTAATTCAGGTAAAGTGCGACATTGAATAAAAATTAAAAATTAAAAACAAATTAGAAAAGTGCTAAGTGCAAAGGATTATAAATTTTCCAGGATGCAGGAGATCAATATTGTATGGTATGAAAACACTTTTAGTAGTATTGTAAAACTTGAAATTATTAGCTAAGTGCAGAAGATTATACATTTTCCAGGATGCAGGATATGATTATGTTATAATATGTGAACACACTTAGTGAAGTTTAAAAAATAATTAAAATATCAGAAACAATGATATACAGCTCTTCCTGTTTACCCTGTGATCACAAAAAGTGAATTTATATAAGTAGTAAAAAACTTTTTCACAGTAATCAAACCGTTTAAATCAAGGTTTAGTTTAGGAGCAGGCAAGTAGTAACTCACATTTAGTGTAGGGGAAGTCTGGATCGAATGACCGGAACTTCCTGTGTTCCAGCGTGGTACTGAGTTACTACTTGCCTGCTCCTAAACTAAACCTTTGCTACTCTTCTTAAAATCTCCATGAAATATTATATTT
The DNA here is from genome assembly GCA_018402905.1 of Glandirana rugosa. NCBI lineage: Eukaryota > Metazoa > Chordata > Amphibia > Anura > Ranidae > Glandirana > Glandirana rugosa. Next base: position 1,574,490 of record BLSH010053187.1, on the reverse strand, counting down.
CCCTTATGGCATCTACACTTGCATGGATGAGCGGACATCATATCTGAAGAATCGGCAACCCAAAACCTGGGTACGCAGTGAGTGGGGTGTTTTTTTGGAGGGGAGCACTTTCCTCACCACTCCAGCACCCACCACCTAGTTCCTGGTACTATTGACTCTGTGCATGAGACACCTTATATTGGTATCACTGAATTGAATACCGGGCTTGAACTCTGATTTAAACGGTTCAATTACTGTGAAAAAGTTTTTTACTACTTATATAAATTCACTTACCTCACAGACACTTGTGTCACGATTGTTTCTGATATTTTAATTGTTTTTTAAACTTCACTAAGTGTGTTCACATATTATAAAATAATCATATCCTGCATCCTGGAAAATTTATAATCTTCTGCACTTAGCACATTAATAATTTCAAGTTTTACAATACTACTAAAAGTGTTTTCATACCATACAATATTGATCGCCTGCATCCTGGAAAATGTATAATCCTTTGCACTTAGCACTTTTCTAATTTGTTTTTAATTTTTAATTTTTATTCAATGTCGCACTTTACCTGAATTAACACTCTGATTATAGCACATGGTTTATTAAACCATACACTTTTTATAATTTAAAAAAGCTTTTATTGGGGCAGCGCCACTACCACCATCTCCATTCCTTTACATTTTCTATATAGCTTTGCTATACCTTGGTGGAGGCAGCAGCCAAGACACATTCACACTCTTTACCCTCTAACCCTATTAGCGAGCGCCATACCACACACTTTCTTATACACATAATTTGCGTCATAATTTAGCCCTGTTTTTTTTTTCCACCAATAAAAGCATTAACTGGAGTGAGGCTATCCGGACCTTTCTTTTCCTTCAAGTTCAGCTTGCATACTGAGCCAGCACCCACGGGAACACAGAAGGGGATTTACTGGGTTCCATACCCTCTGCAGCGGGTTTCCTTTCTCCCAAACGAAATATCACGTGGTTAAGATATACATCTACTTGTAATCGACTGGGTTATTGAGAGCATTTTTTTTGACACTTCAACTTTCCATGGGGAGCCAATGCTCTTTAATTGATTCAGCTTCAGTAGTGGCTCTTTCATAGTACAATATGTTGTGCATAAAGGCTACATTTTACGTTTTACAATAGTAGGGCAAACACTACAGTTACAATACAATTAAATACAGGTGGGATCCTAGGGCCCTGCTCATTAGAGCTTGCAATCTAAAAGGGAGGGTCAATAGATACAAAAGGTAATAACTGTGGGGGTTGAGCTGACAAAGAAAATAAAAGTGTAATTGTTAGATGAGGCAGGATAGGCTTCTCTGAAGATATTTTTTTTTTCAGGGATCACCTAAAAGTGGATAGAGTTGGAGATTAGAGTTGAGCGAACACCTGGAAGTTCGGGTTCTGCTGGTCCGTCCGAACTTCGGGACAAAGTCCGGGTCCGGGTCCGGACGGAACCCGAACGATCGCCACTAGGGACTTTTTTTTTTATAGAAGTCTCTTCGGATAGGACGGAGTAGATTGTTAATGTGAAAATAAAAGAAACAGTCGAGTTGGGGGTGTCAATAATGGAAAACATAGATAACTGGGAGGGAAAATCTAACGTTCGAGATTACTCGTCCCGGGATCCTAGGGTGGACATAAATTAACATAACATTGACATCACAAACGGGATGATAACATTTTGCATTTTACATCGGAAATACGTGTTGTATAACATGATACTTTCTCGGTGATGACTTCGACTTAGTTAATTTCTCGTAACCGAGGGGTA
>BLSH010053187.1:1506221-1545491 GCA_018402905.1 Glandirana rugosa | reverse complement strand
TTAGTGACACTTTAAAGTCATGACAACCACTTTAAACTACAGGTAAGCTTACGGTTTAGCAGATATCCCCTGTATCTGCATGTGCCGACGTCATCGGCACATGCGCACTGAAGAATCGGCACCCAGGGTAGCCCAGGGTGCCGTTTCATCTGCGCATGCGCGGGAGTGACGTCAGTGCGGCTCCGCCAATCACAGCGCTGTGATTGGACGGAGCCGCAGAAACGGAAGAACGATGTAACAGCTTCATTCTGAGGTAAGGGGTGTATAATGAGCTAGTATGTGCTGCATACTAGCTCATTATGCCTTTGCTTTGCAGGTTTTTTTTTTTTTTTTGTGGGTGTTACTGGGCGGCTTTACAACCACTTTAAATCAGCTAAATGCATTCCAAGTGTATGAAAACAACAGTTATTCACTGTCTTACAGTTTGTTTTCACAAACCACAGCTTGAATAGAAATGCCTGACCTCTGCCAACAACAGCAAAGTGGGACCCTCTGTGGGGAAGCAGTGGTCTCTTTGCAGAGGTCCTGCATGCTTCTTACTATCAGTCAGACCTATAGCTCTGTAATCAGTACACCTGTACATGACGAAAAAAAATAGTTTATTTTAGATTTGGTAATCTAGTTATTTTGTTTGGTTAAATTCATATCTGGAATTTGTATTTGGAATTCATTTGATGTCTTTTTTTGAATGTTCTTCGAATTTACCAATTTTACATTCGAAATGTGGCAAAGTGAACAAACAAAATAAAGATCTCCATCAAATGATTGCAATGGCTCTTTAAATCACCTTTGGCTTACCAAAAACAGCATTATATCAAAATGGTACTCTAATAACACACACAGTCTTTGATTTCAGAAATAGGTTTACCGTTCAAATCCTATGTAAAATGTGATTTGCATTTCGGAAATTCGGATGAATTTTGTTTGGCTATTCGGAGCATTCGTAAACTTTGTTTGTACTGTGATTCAGGTATTTGGATATATCTGAATAATGAAAAATTTGTCCGAATATTAATTCGGAAGGAAACTTACCGCACGTCTAGTAACCAGCAAACCTCATGCCCCCTACTGATTGGATCGTTCCGGCTCTAACTTATCAAGGGGCATGTTGGAGAGAACACTGCTTTCCCACAGAGAGCAAGGGCCTGCAGCATGTTGGCAGGACAGTTTTTCTACTCCATTTAAAAAAAACAAAACTGTAAGACCTTGAAGGCCTTTCTTTTTGGTGCACCTGGAATGTATTTGCTTGATTTAAACTGAAGGTTCATTTGGGTTCAAGGCTCAGTTCCCACTTATGCAATGCGGAAAACACAGCAAATCCTGTGTGTTTCCCGCATCACATTGCAATTGCACCGCACAGACACTGCATGTGATGTGCACAGGAATGTGGTGCGACTCACATGCGATGTCTATAATCGCACCAGTGTGAACCCAGCCTTAAGTTCCAGTTTGAGCATGCTAAACAGAGATCTTAGAGGGAGTGTTGGCTGTCACTTTAACCCCTTTGCTCCAGCGTCCCTGGCCTTTGAAGAGGTTTCAGATGCCTGGAGGCGGGGCGGGGATTATGATTATATGACCGCCGTGATTGGCTGTCATGGCGATCACATGATCTGAATGCTCCCGATCGCAAAAAGCTTTGTCAGCCAATTGGTACACAAATATGCGGCTACTCGGCACCAAGAAAAAAAGCCTAAAAAAGGAAACAAATGCGGCCACCACATTTAGAGATTTGATAAGCTGCCATTTATGACATTTTTGTTCTGGGGTTGCATACTGCTTTAATTTTAAGATGGCCTCAACACCACATCTTGATACATGACTAAACTCTCTCTGACCTTCTCATGCTGTCAATAAACCTGTCCTACACCACAGTACATGACACCATCGCTACAGAGAGGAGAAACCACATATATGATTTGCGTCAGTCATTCTTTTCTTACTTATTACTATCTAGTTTGAACAGCCAGGGCAGGCACTCCTATTTCAGATGTTAATGTCATATGGAACGATTAAATGTAATTTTATACACTGCAGTTCAAAACTATCTGTGCAAATGTTCATCGAATATAATATGAACAAGAAGAAAGGTTTGCCTGAAGTGAAGTTCAGAGCATTGCACAAAAGTTCTCATGTTATAGGAAACCTGCACTGACCTGCTTTTGAAAATGCAGTGTTTTCAGACACTGACCTGGGATAAGAATGCAGATCAGGGAAGTCATAATCCCCATACTTATTCCTCGTCCATGGCTTAGAAAAGATCTAAACACTAAGTCCATCTTTAGAAAAAAAAAAAATGCACCAATTTGCGCATGGAAAAAAGTGCATTTATGTTTTTTTTTTTTGCATAAGAGCCTGCAAAGCAATACGCCTGTGATCAGTGAATCATGGGTGCAATGCCAGGCTCCTGCAGGCTCTCTGTACATAACTTTGTACGGGCTTTCAGTATGAGAGCTAGAGGAAGTCAATGGACTATGAGTGCTCCATTGGGAACTACAAATCCATGGCAGATGGGAGTTGCAGTTCATTCTTTTATTCACAGATCTCTTCAGCGCCATGTTATACCCTAAATATTGGTGTACCATTTAAGATGGTTTAAAGGATGGAGTTAACTTTTAAGCCATTTGATTTACATGTTAGCCTTTGAATTAGCTGTTTTACCAGCGGCAGCTCGTCCATACGGTGAGCAGGCCCCCAATCCATGCGCCCGGTCCCTAATCTACATGCAGGGCGTCAGATGCATGGATTCCAATGTTTTTTTTTTTTTTTAGAAGCAGGTGATTAGAGCCTAAGGCTCTAATTGGCTTTAAAAAAGGGTGGGCTTGGGGCACAGAGCACTGCGCCCCAAGCCCACCCAGTTGTGTGACAATAGCAAATGAATATTCGCTATTGTCTAATTAATTCTTCTCCTAGCCAATCAGGAAGTGGGTCCTGAGACCCGTCACCCGATCAGTTGATAGGAGAAGCGAATCAATTGGCCGTCGAGGAGGAGGAGGCAATAGACACAGGGGAAACCACAGGGGAAAGCTGAGGAGGAGGAGACGCAGGATGCAGCTGCCATCCGGAGGAATCGCTGCCCATGACCTAGGTGGGGTAAGTACTGGGCCAGTGGCCGACCAACCGACCGGGGAGGGGTTGTTGGTGGCGGGTGGATTGCCCCCCCCCCCTAAAAAAAATATACTACCAGCCGCCACTCGACCCTGAATGACATGACAATGCGGGTGGAGGAGAATCCCTGCAAGCTGTCATAATAGGGAAGCACTCTGTGGGTGTGGTCCCTTGGACGCCATGCTACACTAAATATGGGTGTCAAGTAACTTTTTTTATATACATTAGTTACATTGGTCCAACTTAGGCTAATGTAACAATATACAGTATATACCATACCTTGCTGATGTCCCTGGAAGCTGGAAATCACTGAAGTAGACACTCAGTAGCTCTCTTGTAGCTTCCAGGTCCCAAATGAGTGGCTAGATTGATACGCTGTGAACACAGGAGATCTGCCACTTGACACGGGTGCCGTTTAGAGAATGCTTTGCATCTTTTGAATGAATGCAAAGCATTCTCTGATTGGACAAAGTGGAGAAGTGGTGACTTTATGCTGTCCATCTCTGCAATCATTTAGAAAATGCAAAGCATTCTCTGGCACCTGTGCTGAGCGATAGACATGCTGTGTTTCCAATGTAGTTGGACAGCCATTCAGCATGGGAGCCAGAAGAAAGTGGAGATCACTGGAGTAACTGTGTCCACTTTAGTGATTTCTGGGGGGATTGGCCAGGTATGATATCTTTGACCGGCTATTTAATTAAGCGCTGCGTAAGCTGTTGCCGCTATATAAATCCTGTATAATAATATTAATAATTAATAATGCATTTTTCTGAGGGTATTATCAGATATCTCCTGCAGCATGCCTAAAGTTGCTGACCATGTCCTCTAACATGCTCACAGTTTCTCACCATCTTCTCTAGCATGCTCACATCCTCTAATAGATTTATTTATCATAATCTAAATTGGCCCTAGTATGTGTATATATGAATGTGAGTTAGGAACTATAGATTGTAAGCTCTTTGAGGGTAGGGACTGATGTACAATGTATATGTAAAAGCACTGTGTAAATTGACGGCGCTATCTAAGTACCTAAAATAAATAAAAATAAAATGCACCGGCTGTTATGTGGAACCCTTTGGTGGTATCAGGAGCCGCACCACTGGTTTGGAATATTGTGACAACGTACAAATAAACGTATACAACATGAAATTAATATTTCTACTAGTGATAGGAAAATGTGTGTCAAATGAACTCGTGTAAATGTACAATATATATATGTAAAGCTGCGTAAATTGCCACCTATAGACACAAGCCTATGTTACCTAATGTTAAAGCGGGGCTCCAGCTTTTTCCAAACTCCTGCCTACCTTGATACTGGTTTGGTACATTTTGGATACTCACCCGCCCAGTGTATCCAGTGGTGTCCTGCAGAATACTGCCCCGCTCCATCCATCATCTTATATGACTTCTTCTGGACCTCGTGAGGGCACACCGCTAGCCCCATCCCCTCCCCCTTTTTCACCTGAGTACTATGCCTCCTGGGATATGTGACGTGCATATCTTAGGGGGCAAAGAGAGGGTAGTGCACATCATTTGACTAGGTGAAAGACATGCAGGGGGGATAGAACTGACCTTCTTTGTAAATAAAAAAAAAGTAGATAACAGACAAAAAATAGTGCACTCCTCGTGTAAAGGAGGGGAAGAGAGGTGGAGAGGAGGGAACTTGAATATGAGGGTGAAGATCCCCTTTAAATCTGGCATTGCTTGCAGTCCTATTAGAGGCAGATTAGATTGTTAGTTTATGGAGGATGTACTGTTGGCACACTGGTAGAGATTAGACTGAAGCTGAGTTACAGCTAGCCCTCCTGTTCCTATTCCCTATACTCTGTCCTCCTCTACTCTCCCTGTGGTTTCACTCTAACTTTTTCCTTTAGAGAGGAAGTAAAGTCTAATTGTTTAATTGTACCTACAGGTAAGTCTATAATAAGGCTTACCTGTAGGTACTGTAAACATCTCCTAAACTGTTTACTATATACATCGCCAATTGCATCACCGGCGTATGCACTCTGAAGGTACGGCCACCCATGCCCAATCACAGCGCCGGAGCCCACAAACCCAGGAGAAATACCGGGGAAGATATTGGCCTTCTACCCGGTGTGCCGGTGCCACTGCAGGGCTTCGTTCTAAGGTAAGTATTTCATAATGAGCTAGTATGCAATGTACAGTATCTCACAAAAGTGAGTACACCCCTCACATTTTTGTAAATATTTTATTTTATCTTTTCATGTGACAACACTGAAGAAATGACACTTTGCTACAATGTAAAGTAGTGAGTGTACAGCTTGTATAACAGTGTAAATTTGCTGTCCTCTCAAAATAACTCAACACACAGCCGTTAATCTCTAAACGCTGGCAACAAAAGTTAGTACACCCCTAAGTGAAAATGTCCAAACTGGGCCCGATTAGCCATTTTCCCTACCAGTGTCATGTGACCCATTAGTGTTACAAGGTCTCAGGTGTGAATGGGGAGCAGGTGTGATCTTAAAAAAAGATTTGTTGCTCTGCATAAAGATGGCCTAGGATGTAAGAAGATTGCCAAGACCCTGAAACTGACCCTGAAACTGAGCTGCAGCATGGTGTCCAAGACCATACAATGGTTTAACAGGACAGGTTCCACTCAGAATATGCTTTGCCATGGTCGACCAAAGAAGGTTAGTGCGCATGCTCAGCATCATATCCAGAGAATGTCTTTGGGAAGTAGACATATGAGTGCTGCCAGCATTGCTGCAAAGGTTCAAGGGGTGGGGGTTCAGCCTGTCAGTGCTCAGACCATACGCCACACACTGCATAAAATTGGATCTGCATGGCTGTCATCCCAGAAGGAAGTCTCTTCTAAAGATGATGCACAAGAAAGCCCACAAACAGTTTGCTTAAGACAAGCAGACTAAGGATTTGGATTACTAGAACCATGTCCTGTGGTCTGATGAGACCAAGATGAACTTATTTGGTTCAGTTGGTGTCAAGCGTGTGTAGCGGCAACCAGGTGAGGGGTACAAAGACAAGTGCGTCTTGCCTACATTCAAGCATGGTGGTGGGAGTGTCATGGTCTGGGGCTGCATGAGTACTGATGGCACTGGGGAGCTACATTTCATTGAGGGAACCATGAATGCCAACGTGTACTGTGACATACTGAATCAGAGCATGATCCCCCCCTATGGAGACTGATCCACAGGGCAGTATTCCAACATAACGACCCCAAACACACCTCCAAGAAGACCACTGCTTTGCTATAGAAGCTGAGGGTAAAGGTGATGAACTGGCCAAGCATGTTTCCAAACTTAAACCCTATTGAGCATCTGTGGGGCATCCTCAAACGGAAGGCGGAGAAGTGCAAGGTCTCTAACATCCATCAACTCCATGATGTCATCATGGAGGAGTGGAAGAGGACTGCAGTGGCAACCTGTGAAGCTCTGGTGAACTCCATGCCCAAGATGGTTAAGGCAGTGCTGAAAAATAATGGTGGCCACACAAAATATTGACACTTTGGGCCTAATTTGGACATTTTCACTTAGGGGTGTACTCACTTTTGTTGCCAGTGGTTTAGACAATTAATGGCTGTGTGTTGAGTTATTTTGAGGGGACAGCAAATTTACACTGTTATACAAGCTGTACACTCACTACTTTACATTGAAGCAAAGTGTCATTTCTTCAGTGTTGTCACATGAAAAGATATAATAAAATATTTACAAAAATGTGAGGGGTGTACTCACTTTTGTGAGATACTGTATACTAGCTCATTATGCCTATGCAGGTTTCTTTTTTTTTATTATCGGGTTTAAAACCTGCTTAACACTAACAGTGAATCTCATTTCTCCAAAGGCCTCGGAGTTGAACATATCATAAAGGCATCATCCTTTCTAAAGCTCTAATTATTAAAATCCACATGAACCTGTCTTTACAGTACAATAAATTAGCTCAAATGTAAGTTTTGAAAAGAATCTGTACAACTTGGTTTTACATATGTCATGCTGAGATTTCTAATCTGTAATTTAGACTCTTTCCTATTATCAAGCATACACACACTATTCCATGAGGCCCCAAGAAATGCATTATGAATGTGTCACCTTCCCTCCATTCCTTATTGACTCCCCACACTGCCAATCTCCATGGGGAATCTTAACAAACTGAGCCGAGTTAGAGTGACTCAGTGCCATTCTTATTTCATTGCGAATGCATCCCTCATTATGAATTTTCATTGTTACATCCCGCCTACACCCCTCAAGAAAGTTGTGGTAATGTGTTATGTAAAATGGATCCATGACACAGCTTGAAAATATGCAGGTTTAGTTAGTGTCAGCACAGCTACAAATGGGTCTTTTTTACCCACAAATAATGGGCACTATTTGCTTTGTTCCCATACGTGATTATTGCACATCACCATTTTTCCATCTCTTTAGGCTGTGTGCTTCATGTTCAGATGCTTTGTCATTATGAAGATAATTACAGAGTCATTACTAAGACTCAGGAGTATAAGACTTAATTTGATGCCTTTGTCTTTATTTTAGGTTGAAATATACATATAGGTTTGTTTCATTGCAGCAAAATGTTAACGAGGACATTCCAAAGCCTTTTTTTATTTATTTTTTTTTTTTTTGGTTTTGCATCTTTAGCATTGCAAACAAAAAAGCTCTCCAAGTTTCTAAAATAATAACAGTTCTGCCTTACCTAGCATTACCTTGATTTGAAATCTGATTCATATATATATATATTTAACCCTTTCGTGCCTTAAAATAAAACAAATCTTAATGCCCAAGCCCAATTTTTCAACTTTTTTTTTTTGTGACGTGTGTTAGTAAAAAAAAAGAAAAATGCCAGACTTTTAAAGCTACTGCTCTATCCCAGGCTAAAAAAAGAATGCTCAAATGTGTATGTCTAAAAAGTTTTACATTTTATTATAGAAAAGTATTAAAAACTTGACATATTAGAAACATAAAACATCAATGTGGGTTGGCCTGTACATCAAACATGAATTTGTAGAAGTTCGTATTGAAGCCCTGAATATAGAGGAAGGCCAACTCCAAGATGTTTGATGTACAGGCCAACCCACATTGATGCTTTTGTGGTATTTTCTGGTTCACATGTATGGGGAGATATGGTGAGAGAGCATCTATATGGTTCACATGTTTTTAATATGTCAAGTTTTAAACACTTTTCTACAATACAATTTAAAACGTTTTAGACATATACATTTGAGCATTCTTTTTTTTCAGCCTGGGATAGAGTGGTACCTTTAAAAGTCCAGCATCCTTCTTTTTTTCTTTTTACTGCATATTATTTGGATGTGGTGCCACATTCAGAGATTCACATCTCATAACATTGTCTGCATGTGTTATTAAAACCGTAAATATCATCACAACTACTTTGTGCATGTAGGTGGATTATACCTTGTGTTTTATTGGACAAATTGGTGGTAAATGGTAATGGATATCTCCTGATTATTTTTTTTCTTATCAAAGGAAAACTGGCCCAAAATAGTAAAAAGCGTTTTTTTTTTTTAAATGTAGCTGTATATTTCTTGCTACTGCCATAATCTACCACCAAAGGACAAGCCAAAATAAATTCTCTCACTCCTGATGATTGCAGCGATACCACATATGTGTATGTTAGTTGTACGTACCCGTAGTACAGCCCAGAAACAATAGAGCGCGTTTTGCTTTTTTTAAAATTTATTTTTCCTATCTAAAACACACTGACACTGATACGAATTTAAAAAAAAACCTGTCCAAAAAATGCTGACCTTGACCTTGACCCTGACCCATACACTAACCCTGGCATTGGCCTAGATCAAACCTTGATCTAGATATTTCTTTTATTTTATATTTTAAATTAATAATATTATTATTTTCTACACTTAATTTTTTTTGTATCTGTCTCGTCCATTCACAGAGACAGAAGACATAGGGGGCAAATCATTGTGACTGATCACTGTGATAGCCAATTAGAGGCTATCACATCGATCAGGTGACCCGGAATCGGCTGTACCGGGTCCCTATCGTTAGAACGGGGCCTGGGGCTCTCGATGAGACCCCAGTCACTGTGCTGGGAGCGCGCCATGTGGCGAGCTCCCACCACAAACAAAGGTACACAAATATGCAGCCCCACGGGAAAAAAATCCCAGTGCAGTGGGGCCACATATTTGTGTTACATCAGTGCCAAGGGGTTAATTATGTTACATTTCTTGTCTCTCTGTATTGTCTTAGATTTTATCCTGCCCCCACCTAACAACTGTACATTTAGTTTCTCCATCAGCCCCTCCACCACAGTTATTACCTTTTGTGTCTTTTGACCCCTCCTCTTAGATTGTAAGCTCTAACGAGCAGGGCCCTACAATACTGTATTAAACTGTATTGTAATTGTACTGTCTGCCCTCATGTTGTACAGCTCTGCGTAAACTGTTGATAATATATAAATCCTGTATAATAATAATAATAATAATAAATAATTTGTAGTTTATAATGACCCACTTATTTAAATAATGCCCATTATATACTACCAACTGGTTTCAATTGTTTAGGAATAGGAGAAAGGCAGCTGTTAGAAATGTTTAGCCTATTGTGTTCTCAGCAATTTACATATTGCTTCTATTTGTGTAGCACAGAAAAATCTGCAATGCTTTCCAGAGTACATAGTGTTTACATCAGGCCCTACTTCAAAGACCCTTAATTTTCTGTACCACACATCATACATCCACAATCACATCAGTGCCTGATTCACTAGAAATCAATTAATCCTAACATTATATTCTTAGAATGTGAAAGAGAACTGGGTCATCCATTGGAAAACTATACAAACACAGGAATAACGTGCAGACTTAGACCTTCTGCACACCATTGCCATCTCCAGTCGGAGCCACTGTACTAACAATCCAATGTCAGCACAGGGATCTCCCCTACTGTTCTATTGTTTTGTGCCATTGGCTGAGATCCCTGATCTGGAGCTGGTTGGGTGCTGGTTTTCCAGAATGCATGTCGGACAGAAGCCAGCTGAATGGCCAGCTTCTATCGGACCAGCTGCCATACACACGGACCGAATATCGGCTGGTTATTATTGAACCGGCCGATGTCGCCAGATGTTTGGCCCGTGTGTAATAGGCTTTAGGTTTAGATCATATCCCTGTTGGGAATTTATCCTCAAACTCAAGGCTGTATGGACACAAGGCTATTCATTTAGTCATTGCTCCTCAGACCAGTGTGAGAATGTGGGTATGAAAGTGATTTCTTAAAGCGGAGTTCCACCCAAAAGTGGAACTTCTGCTGGTTGGATTCCTCCCCCCCCCCTCAGGTGTCACATTTGGCACCTTTCGGGGGGGAGGGGGAAGAGGACACCGGTCTTTAGACAGGTGTTCTTTTCCACACATCCGGGAGCTCTGGCCGGCCGCCACGGCCCCTGACGTCAGCAGCCCGGCTCCCTCCTCCCTGCTCGCTCTGCTACTGGCCGCCTGGCCAATAGCAGAGTGCAGCGGAGCCTCGCGCATGCGCAGTAAGGTACCCGGCGTGAAGCTGTAATGCTACACGTCCGGGTTGCCTTACCCGCAATGGAGGCGGCTGCACTCGTCCCCGATCCGAAGATCGACAGCGGGTGTCAACATCGCTGGACTCCAGGACAGGAAAGTGTCCTATTATTAAAAGTCAGCAGCTACTGTATGTGTATCTGCTGACTTTTAATTTTTTTTTCCCTCGCGGACCTCCGCTTTAATATCCAGCTGACCACATATATCTTTGAGTCTTCTGCAGGTCTACTGTCATTGTTCAAGTACACCATAAAGAATGGCAATGGACAGGCACTGTAAAAGAGTCTGGACACTTACGTTCAGGGCATAGACAGAAGTGGAATGGGATGGCAAAGGCCCCAGTGCTACATTTAAACCGAGGACCTAGCCCAGTGTTTCTCAACTCCAGTCCTCCAGGTGCACCAACAGGTCATGTTTTCAGGATTTCCCTCAGGTGAAACAGCTGTGGTAATTACTAAGGCAGTGAAACTGATCAAATCACCTGTGCAAAATAATAGAGAGCCTGAAAACATGACCTGTCTTGCGGACTGGAGTTGAAAAACACTGACCTAGTCTCATATAAAAACCTATGACTCTTCTAGGTTCTAATTTTTAACAAATGCATGTAAAAGGTCATGTAACTGTAATATTTGTAATCCTCCAAGAGATTTAATTATACTTTATAAAATATATTGTGGACACACAGCTGGTAAATGAAGTGGAGCAGCTACAACATTTGAACCCCAGTAGTAATGACCACAGCCTCAGTTGCCTTAATATTAACACACAGCTGGTAATTTAAAGTGAACAGCAGCCACATTTTGAACGCAAGCCAAATTGGACCCAGGGCAAGATTTGGTATAATGTGTGCTATTTTCTTATTTTGATGTTATTATTGAACAAAAAAAAGTCTGTGTCTAGTCTGGCCCCTTAATGTTGGTTTATGTACTGACAGTGTACTGGTGAAAAGTCAGGTGGTCCTAAAGTGAAGTTTTACCCAAAAGTGAAACTTCCGCTTATCTGATCCCCCCCCTCCAGTGCCACATTTGGCACCTTTTGGGCGGGGGGGGAGGAGCAGATACCTGTCTTTGACAGACGGGCCACAGCGAAGTACGTCAGCAGCTCGGTCCCCCTCCTCCTCCCGCCCCTTCTGCCAGGGCAGTGAGAGAGTGTAGCGCGCTTCGCGCATGCGCAGTAGGGACCCGAAAGGCTACACTGCCGGGTTCCCATATCGGCAATGGCGGCGGCAGCACCCGACAGTTGATGGAAACATGTTCTGAACACCACTCAAGTGATGGAAATTTTATTACTAGCAGCTTTCCCCATGAATGGTTATCTCCATGTGAGATAGCTGTTAGTGATTTAACATTCTCAGCATCACCTAATTAAAATAGCCAATCTTAGGCTTCATACAAACTGGACATTTTTACCATGGCTGTTAGGGGCGTCTGGCATTTTCTTCTCTACCTCAAAATGCTTCTGATGTTAGCCTATGAGTCTATGCACACGTAGGCATTTAGAGGCAGAAAAAAGCTCACAGCCAGTGCGTTCAGGAGCAGCGCCGTTTTAGCAGAAGAAACACTTGATGAGTTACGTGTGTTTACAAGCGCCAAGCATATTTTTTTCTGCCAGAACACTGCCAGGAGGAAAGGAGTCCAGATGAGTGAGCAAAACGTTCAGTGTGCATGAGGTCCTACATTTTTATTTGCTTCCTGGTCATACACCAAGTAATAAGAAGACATAAAACCTAACTGCTCAACTGGATCTGAGTAGATTTAACCCATGGTGGAGCAAGCACATAATAGGTAAACTCTGCAGGACTTAATTTAAACCTTAAAAGAGATATATGGGAATTTTTTTGAAACATACTTTCCTAGGTGGATGCAGCATCGGTCTGATGCTGCATCTGTCCTATGTCTCCTCTAAAACTGAGAACCGAGCGATCTAATACCACATATCGCTTGGTTCTCACAGGTTTCTGCTCTGCCATCTGTGCTCATTGGAGCACTAGGCTATGGAGGGGGCGGGAACGGATGGCCCAGCGGCTCGCTGAGAGGCTGAGCTGGGTGCCGGTCCAGGCATGTGGGCAGATCCCAACTCCTAGAGGTCTGCAAAAGGAAGGAAAATGGGGGTAAGGGTCGGACAAGTGCCCTAGAAAGAAATGGGGATAGGGAAATAACTTAAAATAATTTAAAAAAAAAATCACATAAAAAAATCAAAAATAGAGGTGGATGTGGACTATCTTCAAACTGTGTGAGAAAAGTATAAATTATCCAGGAGAAGCCATATCACTGTTCTTAGAACATCTACAAACTGTGTGTGAAAACTATAAATTACCGGGGAGAAGCCATACCACTGTTCTAAGAACAGTGATATATCATATCACTGTTCTTAGAACAGTGGTATGGCTTCTCCGCTAATTTATAGTTTTCACACACAGTTTGAAGATAATTGTAGAACAGTGATATGATATCACTGTTCTACAATAATCTTCAAACTGTGTGTGAAAACTATGAATTAGCGGAGAGAAGCCATACCACTGTTCTAAAAACAGTGATATATCATATCACTGTTCTTAGAACAGTGGTATGGCTTCTCTCCGCTAATTCATAGTTTTCACACACAGTTTGCAGATGTTCTAAGAACAGTGATATGGCTTCTCCCCGCTAATTTATAGTTTTCACACACAGTTTGAAGATGATTGCAGAGCAGTGATATGGCTTCTCCCCGCTAATTTATTCTTTTCTAACACAGTTTGAAGATAGTCCACATCCACCTCTATTTTTGATTTTTTTTTATGTGATTTTTTAAAAATTATTTTAAGTTATTTCCCTATCCCCATTTCTTTGTAGGGCACTTGTCCGACCCTTACCCCCATTTCCCTTCCTTTTTGCAGACCTCTAGGACTTTCCAGGACTTTTTTACAGCAATTTTCAAAATTTTTATTAAATTACCAGAACCCCGAACCCGGACTTTTTTTGAAAAGTCCGTGTTCGAGTCCGGGTCCCGGACACCCAAAAGTTCGGTACGGACCCGAACTTTACAGTTCGGGTTCGCTCAGCTCTAATCGTTTACAATCGCATCACTTTAAAATACGATGATGAGATGCCACACTAAAGCCAACAAGAGATATATTAAGGCAGTGGGTGACTTAGTCACCAAGGCTCAATATGTATAAATTAATAGGTTGGCCTTGAAATGCTACATCCCTATTTGAAAGTACAAAGAGAAGAAAAAAGGTTTTTTTTGGACCCCCTAGATATGGCGGGATTTTAACAGCACTAGCCCATATATAGTTACAATATATAAAGTTTAGTACAAAAATATGTTTTCTAAAAAATAAACAACACTTTCATTAAAACAGAACTTGTTCATCAATCTATAGGTATTTCACCACACACCCCATTACAGCATACAGACTTCTGTCCAGTTGTGCGTTTTAAGCAGTTTATTTTATATATCAGATTCTCCGCAGAATTCAAAGCGTTTCTTGGACTTTGGCTCAATCTAATATAAAAGATCATCTTTAGATTTACCCTCTAGATGTGGCCATAATATGGAAGGAAAACTATCAACAAGTCATTACTATTCCATGTTAGTCTGTTTAATCTCCCAGCTTTACAAACATAGACTATAGGTCTTTTAGGTCAGACAGTATCATAAAAGATTTTTTTGTACTGTGATAACTTTTTCACATCATGACTTCCAAATCTTAAGCTTCACTGTCATGTTTGTGCTGACCACAGGCTTAATTATGCAAGATCCATGGGATTTTTCTGTAGAAACTACGATCAAACGAAAATCCAATGTCTCTACATCAAAGGATGATATTGCTTAAGACTTGTTTTCTTCTTTACCTTTATAATACATTACATTATTAAATTCAATGATAATAATGGTAATGGTAAAGAAAGATTGCATACTGAGCCAGATATTAAATACAGCCAGGGAAATATGTAACATATGTCAAAACAGTGAAAAGGGGAACCGGTCAGCAGATGTCTCTGGATTTCTTCAGTAACTTAGAAGGTGGTCATTATTACAACTTTCATTTTTTCTAATGATGTGTTTAAATTGTTATTGGGTTTACTCAGTAAAACATTGATCTTCAATCATTAGTATCCAATGGGAATTCACCATTTACTTATATGACTTAGTTAACCATAGGCAACTTTGTTGTGTTTTTTTTTTTAAAAACGTATTGTATTGCACGTGAAAAGGAACATACAAGGATAGAGCAGTTTACTATACATCAAGCATATGACAGGATTATCGTTCAGAGAAACAGTGGATAAAATGCAAACAATTGGTCAGAGGGTATGAACAAATAACCCTTCAGCAACTAGATGTATAGGATGCATACAAACAGTAGCTGAAAAATCAATGTAAAAAAAAACAACTCTCACAAAGAGATAAGCAAACCAATTCAGCATACATGTTATATCAGTTTCTTAGAAAAATGAGAAATGGAGAAAATGATATAGCGATATGTCAAATGGTTTTGATACAAATTATAGAACATTGTGGAATAGGACATAAAGGCATTGCAAGAGGTAGAATTTGTGATTAGCGAGAAAAGCGTGTCACTGGTGTCTTGACTATATCCAGAGTGTATAGTGGACAATCAGCGCCCAAAAATAAGTGAATAAATGAGAGCAGCAACGCAAAAAGAGAAAAACATCATCTCAATAGTCACATAAAATAAAAAATATTGCAGCGCTCCTCTGTGGCAAAAAGTTTGTAAAGAGTAATAAAAAGTACTAAAAATAATAATATAGTCCAAAAGTTCTATACAGTGTGTACATAGTTCATCTCAGACAAATGTCCAAATTCTGTGTGCAAAATAATCACGATAGGGTGCCCACGGGGTGATCAAAATGGCAACTCACCAGATCCAAATGCTGCCTCACCTAAGAGGAAAGCACAAGCGCAGTAGATGTCACTTGCGGTGATGGACCCACCAATAGCCGTCTCATCCAACCATCACTCCATGAAATCCCAAAAAAAGGAAAAAACACTAATAGTGTGATACATCCGAACTCTATTTATAGAGAGACGGTGAAAGACCTTCATCCGTGTGGATTCAAACTGGTTTAATGTGAAATCACAAAAAAGCATCACCGGACACCATGTGTACTAGCAACTCACCAGATGATACATCAATAATGCGCCCTTCATATGAGCTGGATCCATATGCAGCAGGACTTTCAATGCCAATGGATAACTCACTCTCATGAACTCCAGGTGAGTATACAGGGTGTATAGATCATACGTGTATCAGCGCCAATCCCCAATGAATGAAGGAGAAAACATAGAGTATTTTTTTTTAAATGGACAGTGTAAAAATAAAAAAATAAAAGTAAAATAAATAAGAAAAAAAAAATTAAAGTGCTCCATCCAGGCGAGCTCGCGTGCAGAAGCAAATGCATACATAAGTCCTGCCCGCATATGATACGATGTTTAAACCACACATGTGAAGTATCTCCGTGATCATTAGAGCAAAAGCAATAATTCTAGCACTAGACCTCTTCTGTAACTCAAAACTGGTAACCTGTAGAAAATTTTAAACGTCACCAATGATGATTTTTAAGTGCCAAAGTTTGTCGCCATTCCTCGAGCGGGCGCAATTTTGAAGCATGACATGTTGGGTATCAATTTACTCGGCATAACATTATCTTTCACAATAAAGAAAAACATTGGGCTAACTTATTGTCTTATAATTTAACTCAAAGTAAATTTTTTCCCAAAATAAAATGGCGCTTATAAGACCGCTGCGCAAATATGGTGCAACAACCGCCATTTTATTGGAAAAAATATATAATCTTTGGGGTTCTAAGTAATTTTCTAGCAAAAAAAAAAAGATTTTAACTTGTATACTCTGAATCTCAGAAAGAGGCCCAGTCCTGCTGGCCATAGATAGTTCTAATCTTGGTTGCTTCAGCAGGGACTGGCCTAGATTCGAACCATCTATGGGCAAACTGACTGTACCTAAATTAATCCACAAGCAGCATACTGGATTTTTACATGCGCTTACTATCAGCAGCTATAGCCGCTAGCAATATTCATTGTGTTCTCCCAGCAGGGATGGCTCCCAGCAGCCACACCCCATTTTTTCTGTTTTGCTGTTGGAGATTTTCTGTAAGGCCAGCTATAGACAAAGCAAATTTCTTTCCTGCAACCATGAGTTGCACAGACAGTGTTGACAGGGGTAGCCCTCGCATGGAGTAATTGTGTTCTCCCAGCGGAGCAGTTCGGTAGCTGCTAGCAATTATCACATGTAAAATCCAGCAGGCTGGTTGCACCCAAGTTGATTGATTGATCAACTTGGGTACAATCAGCTTGCCCATAAATGGTTTTAATCTTGACCAGTTCCTGCTGAATGTCCAGCTTAAATAGCTGTCTTGTGAAACATTATCTCCCAAACAAAGGAACCTCAGATAGCAGTAAAACTCAAAAGAAATTCTAATCCTTCCACACTCTGTCCAAGACAAAGCAAAAACATATTTTGTTGCTCTGGGTTACTTTACATCTTCCTTTCATTTTTTTATAGGTTTTTCAATCCTCCTAAATAAAGAAAATGTTAATCCTAAATTCTTGCTGCATTATGTAATATACAGTAGATATATTTAAATTCCACACAAACTTTTTCATTTGGGCGTGCTATTTCTATGATCATAATTACTGTACGTTATGCCTCTAATTGTGTTTATAAAATCTAATTTGCTCTGTGGATTCATGCAAACTGTTGTGGGTCTTGTAATGAAACTGCTCATTTTCTAATTAAGATTAAAGTTGCAGTGTGTACACAAAATATAATAACACCTAACAAGATATTACTATGAATTTCATGGAGAAGTTGGGCTAACTTCAGGACATCTTCAGTCCTGTGTATACAAGTCTTTAACTGTATAGTATGAATTTAACCTTCAACTAAGTTAAGCCTTTGGCTCTTTATGGGGAAAAAGAAGCTGAAAATCTACTTTCCACTCTGTACTCCAGAGCTTCACATTAATGTTACTTGATATTTAGGTCTGGTGAGTAAGGAGGCAATGGAAGGCATTTAGAAAAGATGCACAGCGCCTCTAAGTGTAGCCGTTTAACACATTTTAGGAAGGGTGTCCTGACTCGTTCCAGCGCCCCTGGACTGGGTGTCATCGGTGGCTCCCGGCGATTCCCAGTTCCTGGAGCTGCGATGTCCGACACTGATGACGTTCCTTCCAGCAGCAGGCAGTGGTGGTTCACCTTAATAAAGAATTACACCCATCCTATTCGTTACGCCATAGGAGCCATTAGTCACGTATCACAGGCACCATTACACAAACTTCACATGCAACTTTTTTATTTAAAACAAAATTCTGTAACTATCATGCTTTATTGAACATCTACTATCCACTTAGAAAGTCTTAGCTCAGGAATATGTGTAATGATTGAATCGTTCAATTTATTTGTCCTTCATTTGCCTCTATTTTGTGGAAGACCGGACTTTCTTCATGATAATACATTGACGTTCACGTCAGTGGAACTGACGTCACGAGTCCTGCCCTCAAATTTGCCCCTTTCCATCATGGCGGCTCTATGGTCTGAGGAAGGAGCGTAGCTCCGACAACGCGTCACCGCCGCCGGACATCACAGCTCCAGGAACTGGGAAGCGCCAGGAGCCACCGACGACACCCAGTCCAGGGGCGCTGGAACGAGCCAGGACACCCTTCCTACACCATCCAGAGCAGCAAGGCACCTCCTCCACACCCAAGTCCGCAGTGACCTACACTGCAACGCCTGCAGATTTTACTTGTTTGTGAGTAGATTTCATTGTGATTTCAATAAAATGTGTTAAACGGCTACACTTAGAGGCACTGTGCATCTTTTCTATTTTGGTCTTTACAGAGGTTCTCTTGCCCTTAAGACAGCAGCCATCTGTGAAGCCGTCTTCTTCCCCCCACATCATCACACCACAGGACCCCTTCAGGACTCTTCCCCACAGAGCCTGCCATTATATTCAGCTCTCTCAGCACACAGGGGTGAGGACTAGCGCCAACTAATAGAGTTGAGCAAACCCGTGGATGTTCGGGTTCGGTGGGTTCGGCCAAACTTCGGAAAAAAGTCCGGGTTCGGTACCGAACTTGACCCAAACTTTACCCCAAACCCCATTGAATTCAATGGGGACCAGAACTTTTCGGCACAAAAATGACTGTAAAAGAGTCCTGGAAAGTGCTAGAGGGCTGCAAAATGATTTTAGAACAATAATCTGTCCCTTACAGCAAAGCAGGAACCTGACCCTATAGAACTAGAAGATGATTTTAGAACAATAATCTGTCCCTCTAAGCAGTAGACTCTACCTAGTCCAGTCAGATCTTTCTGTAATGCAGGATGAGATCTGCAATCTGTCCCTAAAAGCAGTAGTAGTAGTAATCTCTACCTATCTATCTATCTGCAATCTGTCCCTCACAGCACCGACAGCATCCTCTACCTACACTACCCAGAGAGCATATGACATGCAGCACTAAGTGACTCCAGCTTATAAAGAGGCTGGGTCACATGATGCACTGGCCAATCACAGCCATGCCATTAGTAGGCATGGCTGTGATGGCTTCTAAGGGCAAACCAGTGAAACGCTTGTTGATTGGCTGCCCTGCAGCTATTCAACATGCGTGATCAAATACCCAAACCCAGAACTCGAACCCAAACTTTTTTTAAATGTCCGGGTTCGGGTCTGGGTCACGGACACCCCAAAGTTCGGTACGAACTCGAACTTTACAGTTCAGGTTCGCTCAACTCTACCAACTAAATCTCTTCTCAATGGAAGGCATTTGACTTCCTCCTGGTGTTCATAAGAAGCCTGTGTGATATTTTTTTTTTTTTAACAGTATATATGAGGGTATTTTCATCCTAGTATATGAGGGCAGTGGGGATAGTGTTTTCCCCAAAGGTCCCCCCGAAATGGCATATCTCTTACATGTATAAAAGTTGACATTGTGTGCAGAAGGCATCCCTTGATTTTCTCGAAATGTAAATATTAATTTTTCCAGGTCTTCATTGACCACAATTGATGTTTTAAATTTATACTAAACTTTTCCGTAAAGAAAAAAAAAAGTACAAGTACACCTGGAGGTACCTACTAACACCTTCAGTAGCCTCTAAAACCCTGTCCTTGTGGCTGAATCCTAAGTCATTCCTAGGCAAAGATCAGATACTTTTGTTGATGTTGCGTCTTGCTGATGCCTTCCATCTCCCACACATTCCTATTGGCTTATTACTATGATAGCTTACCTTACGTGCCTTTAGGAATGATGTGGACTAGCTTTGTCACTGTCGGATATTGTCAGGGATTTACCTTGTCAAAATGACCCAGGATTTGATCCCAAGACCAGAGTTTTGGAGTCTACTGCAGGTATGTCCAGACATTTCTAGGTTCCTGCACTTATTACCTGTAGCAGATTTGTCTCTGCTGACAGGGTATATTTACATCTATTAAAAAACAAAACAAAAAAACAAAACTTATGGAACAATACAAACTACGTTAAATTGTGTTAAGCTGATCAGTCTGTGTTATTGGCTCTACCTAATTTTAAAGACTGTTTGGAAAGTTACCATGGTTTAGCAACAGAATGGCAACCAGTATCTTGCAAAGGTGAATCATAGCAGTAAAAATATGTATGACGTATGCTGAAATTTAAATTGAATTTTCAAACACACAGTTTCTTCTCTTTTTTAATGTAAATTTTAGAAAGCATCACTTCAACGCCTCCTCTCGTAACACTTTGACATGAGCCCAGAGATTATTTAGCTAATTAGAAACAACAAGCTGGAGCCTTTGATAACACATTTTATTTTAAAACTTGCATTAAACATGCATTAAACATATGCACCCATTTTGCATATCATCCTGACCGATTCCTTAAAGTGAACCTTTTCACACAATAAAAGCTGTAAAGAAACAATGTAAATATAAAGTAGGCAATCTCATATGCCTACATATGTACACCTTTGGTTGGCCTCTCCAGTGCCCAGAAACTCCCCAGATTCTGATATGCAGGCAGACGTTGTTTCCCAACATTGAAAGCTGGCCCACACCTCTCAGTCTCTACTCCTTTGTATAATTATTAGCCTTTGAGCATGATGAGCAATGGCTTTGGGAAGGGGCAGTCCGGCATAAAAGTTCATAAAGCAATGTCAGTGTAGTGCTGCCCTCTTGAGGGTTGCTTAAAGAATCAATTCCCCTTTGGATCTCCCCATTCTGAGAGTCCTCCACCATCCCTGACACTCTGGGTTCACTCATATTGCAATGTTCCATTGATAAGTACACTCTTTCAGTAATGGAAACAACACCGCAGTTAGAGTTAGAAATGTTTACTTAACTCTTATGCAATAAATGATAACCTTTGAGTAACAAAATATAGGCCACGCCGCTAAGAATGATTAACAGAAATTGTTGGCATCAATATCATCCTTCACATCCACAATTTAACCTTATAATTCTGGCGAACAAAAGGAGAAGTTAATTTGTTAACTTCCGCCCCTCTCTGTATTCTCTGGTCACAATAATAGTTGCAAAATATAATTCCTCCAGTTGAGTGTAAACAATACCCAAGGACTCACTGAGAAAAAGGTGATTTAGTAATATTTACTGAAAATCAGGAGAAAAAATAATAAGGTAAAACCTTATACAAAAATAGATGACCCGAAAGGTAAATTGGTACCACTCTATGGATTGTAACTCAAGTAATAATGTTCTACGAAATATAACCAGATAGCAGTTAAATTAGTGTTGTATAATCACACTAGATATCTACAAATTTCTATCTAAATTCTCCTGTTCTATCATAGGGAATTCTTAGGAGATGAAGTAACACCAAGTAAATAACCCTGATATATGACTGGGGAGAGGATGTATTTGCAGCAATCCTGTCTTGTAGAGTTCAATCAATCTTCTGCCGGCTATTAAAGTTAGTTACCTGAAAACACTTACAAAACGATAAGCCGCTCAGAGTATAATGCTCCGCAAGTTTTACCTCTTAGTGTCCCCGTGGGTGCTGGCTCAGTATGCACATAGCATGTGGAGAGAAGAAAATTCCGGATGGCCGCACTCCAATTAATGCTTTTTATTTCATGTCATATACAGTCCACACAATACAGATACAGACGGATGCAACTGACGCGTTTCACACCCCCTCTTTTGAGTGCTTACTCATAGCTCTGAAAACACTGTATCCTTCTAATCCTGGAGATAAGGCATAAAGAGGTTAAATTCCACTAAGCTAGCTAGACTTTCAGTGATCACTGACTCAATGAATAAACTGGTCACAAATGGCAATCCAGTGTTTATTAACTGTAATCCAGGATGTATTAAAAGGCTGCTGAATAAACAGTATAAATACTCTTATATGTGGGCCTGAGCCCGCTCATAAAAACCAAAGGACTTAATGTAGACAAACGATCTGACCACTCAGATGAGGATGATGGTAATGCTGGGACATTTAGTTCACACTGGCTCCTTGCTCCTGGGAGGTAAACAGCTTCCACTGCACTACATGCAGTTCTCCTGGATCGACAGATGTGACTGCTGCTGCTTCAATCCAGATTCAGATGAGGATGGGATGGCTCCGCTGGTCACTCTCTGTATTGTCGGGGTGCTGCAGCTAGTCGAGTCACTTGCAGAGAATTCAGTTGGCTGAAACGCTGTAAGTAGGCCGCAGTCCTAGCTCCGGTTACAGAGGCACAGGGTTCTCCACGGATCGATCACACTGTCCCAAGACACTGCTGCCGGCTCCTCCTTCCACTTAAATAAGTTGTCCCCACGAAGCATTGCACCTCCCAGAAGCCTCCAATGCAGGGCAGCCCGATGGGAAATGGAGTCCTTACCAGAGTCTGCTGACTGCATCTTCTCACCACACTACAAATCCCACAATGCTTCATCCTCATTGCAATTACAGTTTTGTTCCACAAATGAACACTAGAGGGAATCCTCCATGTTACGCAATGGGCGCAATTGTCTATATGCCAGAGGAATATTTCTGGACTCCTGGCTACATCAGTATTTGCATATGTGGGCACTGTGGGTCTGTGGTCTCAAAGAAAAGTATTTTGAGGATTCCTGCAGTACACTAGTGTAGCTTTTCACCAACTTTTGTTGTGTGAAATGTTTGCTTCGTGCTAATTGCTAATAAATGACTAATAATGGCTTTCTGCTGTAGTCTCTATTTTTAATTGCAGTGTAGGTGAGAACCCTTTACACATGTTTGTTCTGTCACTTAGATTTTTTTTTTAAAGGTGGTGTAAACAGAAGACAATTTATGTAATTGAAAGCAGGTATAAGAGCAGTTTTAATACCCACACTTTATGCAAACCCAATTTTGTATTGGCTTTAACATGTTAATGCAATCTCAAAGTAATTTTTGTTCATTTAAAATCTGCGGGTTTTATTAAAATCAATTAAATTAAAATAATACCTGGTGATCCTGCCAGGAAGGTTTTTTTAGGCACTTGCTGTTAGAAGGTGACAACATACTGTCCCTTTATACCAATTGTGCTTCTGCATTGTTACCCCATCAAGCAGGCTCCTGATTGAGACTACATGTGGCTGTTTCAGCAGAGGTTATGTGAGCATGGTCCACAGCGGTCACCTGGAAACCCTAAGAAATGCCATGCAGTCATCAATGGAGTGCATGCGTGTAGAGATTAAAAAAGAAAAAAACATTTGCTAATGATACTGTGCTTTAACCAATGAAAGCATTGGGTAGTGTTGCCAGCTTTCAAAATAGGTATAAGGGGGTTGGGGAGGCCCAATGGCAGAGACTTTGTCACTTTGTCATGCACGGGCAAGGTGACTGTGTCTTTTTATGGTAACTGTGTCTCATCAATTCTTAAAAAAAACATTTTTATTTAAATATAATTTAAAAAGATTATTGCATAAAACCACATTTTCAAGCTGCATTTACATTTACTGATCAATATGTATGTTAGATACAATTCTCCTTATCCCAACACCTTTTGAAGTTCTATTCTTCCTCAGGAACTGAAAATTAATGGATATAAATTTGAAACGTGCTGGGATAAGACGAATTGTACCTAGTAAACCTGTTGATCACTGAATGTATATGCAGGTTTAAAATATTGTTTAGTGTAAAAAATTAAAACATTTTTATACAAAAATAGCTCCTTTTTATCAATTGACGACCTGTTATTGGATTGCTTCTAAAATCCAATCCAAATTTCCTTTTTTTTTGGTGTATGATTTGACTATTGGGTATGTTGGCATTCAATAGGTAGATAAAGATGCTTGGTGTTTGTATTGTGCCCTTTTAAGTAAACTTCAAAGTACAGTATCTCACAAAAGTGAGTACACCCTCACATTTTTGTAAATATTTTATTATATCTTTTCATGTGACAACACTGAAGAAATGACACTTTGCTACAATGTAAAGTAGTGAGTGTACAGCTTGTATAACAGTGTAAATTTGCTGTCCCCTCAAAATAACTCAACACACAGCCATTAATGTCTAAGCCGCTGACAACAAAAGTGAGTACACCCCTAAGTGAAAAAGTCCACACGGGGCCCAATTAGCCATTTTCCCTCCCTGGTGTCATGTGACTACAAGGTGTTACAAGGTCTCAGGTGTGAAAGGGGAAGCAGGTGCATTAAATTTGGTGTTATTGCTCTCACTCTCTTTCTGATCACTGGAAGTTCAATATGGCACCTCATGGCAAAGAACTCTGAGGATCTGAAAAAAGAATTGTTGCTCTACATAAATGACCTAGGCTGTAAGAAGATTGCCAAACCCTGAAATTGAGCTGCAGCATGGGGCCAAGACCATACAGCGGTTTAACAGGACAGGTTCCACTCAGAACCGGCCTCGCCATGGTCGACCAAAGAAGTTGAGTGCACGTGCTCTGCGCCATATCCAGAGGTTGTCTTTGGGACATAAATTGTATAAGTGCTGCCAGCATTGCTGCAGAGGTTGAAGGGTGGGGGGTCAGGCTGTCAGTGCCGCACACTGCATCAAATTGGTCTGCATGGTTGTCGTCCCAGAAGGAAACCTCTTCTAAAGATGATGTACAAGAAAGCCTGCAAGCAGTTTGCTGAAGACAAGCAGACTAAGGACAGGAATTACTGGAACCATGTCCTGTGGTCTGATGAGACCAAGATAAACTTATTTGGTTCAGATGGTGTCAAGCGTGTGGAGCTACAGTTCATTAAGGGAACTATGAATGCCAACATGTACTGTGACATACTGAAGCAGAGCATGATCCCCTCGCTTTGGAGACTGGGCCGCAGGGCAGTATTCCAACATAATGACCCCCAACACACCTCCAAGATGACCATTGCATTGCTAAACAAGCTGAAGGTAGAGGTGATGGACTCGCCAAGCATTTCCCAGACCTAAATCCTATTGAGCAATCTGTGTGGCATCCTCAAATGGAAGGTGGAGGAGCGCAAGGTCTCTAACATCCACCAGCTCTGTGATGTTGTCATGGAGGAGTGGCAACCTGTGAAGCTCTGGTGAACTCCATGCCCAAGAGGGTTAAGGCAGTGCTGGAAAATAATGGTGGCCACACAAAATATTGACACCTTTGGCCCAATTTGGACATTTTCACTTAGGGGTGTATTCACTTTTGTTGCTAGCAGTTTAGACATTAATGGCTGTGTGTTGAGTTATTTTGAGGGGACAGCAAATTTACACGTTATAAAAACATGTTATAAAAGCTGTACACTCACTACTTTACATTGTAGGAAAGTGTAATTTCTTCAGTGTTGTCACATGAAAAGATATAATAAAATATTTACAAAAATGTGCGTAGTGTACTCACTTTTGTGAGATACTGTATCTTAAAGCTGAACTCCAATAAAACTAAAAATACTCCCTTGAAGTCTGGCTGCCCCCGCACTACAAGAATAAAACACATAGATTTACAGAAAACCTGGAAAAAGGACTATTTGATCAGTCTCTACTGCATCCACAGCCCAGCCACTGCTGCACCTGCAGCCTAAGCATTTGCGCCACCCCAGCTTGGTTTCTGCTGTGCCGGTGTTGTGTCATTTTGGATCAGTTTAAGTTACTAATTTCATATTGTATTTAGAGTTGAGCGAACCCGAACTGTAAAGTTCGTGTCCGTACCGAACTTTGGGGTGTCCGTGACCCTGACATTTGAAAAAAAGTTCTGGTTCTGGGTTCGGGTATTTGATCATGCATGTTGAATAGCTGTAGGGCAGCCAATCAACAAGCGTTTCACTGGTTTGCCCTTAGAAGCCATCACAGCCATGCCTACTAATGGCATGGCTGTGATTGGCCAGTGCATCATGTGACCCAGCCTCTGTATAAGCTGGAGTCACATAGTGCTGCATGTCGCATGCTCTCAGGCTAGTGTAGGGAGAGGATGCAGCCGGCACTGTGAGGGACAGATTGCAGATCTAATAACATCTTATCCTGCATTACAGAACGATCTGATTCTGGACTAGGTAGAGTCTACTGCTTTGAGGGACAGATTGCAGATCTCATCCTGCATTACAGAACGATCTGATTCTGGACTAGGTAGTTTACTGCTTTGAGGGGCAGATTATTGTTCTAAAATCATCTCCTAGTTCTATAGGGTCAGGTTGCTGCTGTTGCTGTAAGGGACAAATTATTGTTCTAAAATCATCGCCTACTCCTATAGGGTCAGGTTCCTGTTGTTGCTGTAAGGGACAGATTACTTCCACCTACACTGCCACGGTCACGGCCTAGTCAACCTCTAGGCTCCTACTGCACATCCACCCCCCTTCCCATTTTTTTTTTTTTATTTTTTTATTTGATTTTAAGTTATTTTCCCTATCCCCATTTTTTTGTAGGGCACTTGTCCTACTCTTACCCCCATTTTACTTCCTTTTGCAGCCCTCTAGCACTTGGCAGGGCTTTTTTACAGCCATTTTTGTGCCGAAAAGTTCGGGTCCCCATTGACTTCAATGGGGTTCGGGGTGCGGGGTAAAGTTCGGGTCAAGTTCGGTGCCAAACCCGAACTTTTTCGTGACGTTCGGCCGGACCCGCCGAACCCGAACATCCAGGTGACCGCTCAACTCTAATTGTATTGCATTCATAACCAAATTTGTTTAGTTTTGTTTCGTTTCATTTTATTAAAATATTGAATTCTAATTTTGGAAGACTGCTATATTCTTTCTATTCTATTCTATTTTGTTCTATTCTATTTTTTATTTTCTAGTTTTTTATTCTTTTTTATTTTATTCTATCGGTTTCTAAATTAGAATTTCGGAAGATGGCTATAGTGTTTCTATTTTATTATATTCTATTTTATTTGAAACTCAGATTTTGGAAGATGGCTATATTCTGTCTACTTTGCTGTATTTTATTCTACTCTATTGTATTCTACTCTATTGTATTCTACTCTATTTTCTTTTCTATTCTTTTGTTTTCTATTTTTTCTATTCTGTTCAGTTCTATTGTTTTATTCTATTATATTCTGTTCTATTTTTTTCTGTTCTATTCTATTCTTTTCTTTTCTATAAAGCAGGGATCATTGTATTTCACTTTGATACCTTACTGTATTTATTGCAATATGTTTTCATTTTGAATTCAAATTATTTTTTTAATTCAAATTTTATATAATTTTTTTTTATTTCTTTCAGGTTCAATGAAATTTGTTACTATTGTGATTCAGAAATTTGAATTCATCTGGGTTTCTGAATTATGAAAATTAAAACTGATTTTTTATTTGTAACAAAACAAATTGCACATGTCTAGCAGGAATACCCACAGTTTTCACTGCACACACAGGTTTCTGGATAAAGCCAAAAAAAATACAACCCTTTTTTTAAGTTGTAATGAATGGGCAGCACAGTGGTGTAGTTGTTAGCACTTTTGCCTGGCAACAAAAGGGTTGCTGGTTTGAATACCTACCACGACACTACCTGCCATGTTTTCCCTGTGCCTGCATGGGTTTCCTTCAGGTACTCCGGTTTCCTCCAACACTCCAAAGACATGCTTGTAGGTTAAATGGATCCTGTCTAAATTGGCCTTAGTATATGTATGAACGTGAGTTAGGGACTTTAGATTGTAAGCTCCTTGAGGGTAAGGACTGATGTGAATGTACAATGTATATGTAAAGCGCTGCGTAAATTGACAGCGCTATATAAGTGCCTGAAATTAACAATTAATACATAAATCAGATTGCGGGGCTGCTGCTGTGCTTAAGCCAAGCTAAACATACATTTAATATGTAAGTTCACCTTTACAGAAAATCTGTAAGGTGAGCTTACACAGGACCCCCTCCCCATCGCACACGGTCCCGCTGATCTGGAGTCTGGCGATCACCCGCTCTGACACATGGGATAGCCACTTTACCTGTCTGGGGATTTAAAATCCCTGCAGCTTTCTCTCTTTTTCTCCCCTGCTGACAGGACGGGCTACGTGGGTTCTGTTTGGTCAGTGCCGCCCATGTGACGGCACGACCAATTGGAATACCTCCTATGCGTACCTTTACAAGGTACGTTTAGGAGATTAGGCTGAGGGGATTTCTAAGCCACAGACCAGTAAAGTTCATGTGTTTGTGTGTAAAGGCAGGTGTCCCAATACTTTTGACAATATAGTGTACTTTCATTTCTTGTTGCTCACACCTTCAAATAATTGTCAACACCAGCCAATAATTATCCAACCCTGAGAAATCATCTGATGAAATTGGTAATGAAACCAACACTTCCAGAAGTGGGGAACTCTGTAGCTCTCACTGGTTCCTCATGCTGACCTCTATTATGCTACAGTATCCTGCAATGGGTGTAAGACAGAGGGAGGAATCACTGAAAGCTGTAGGAGACCCTGGAGGTTGACGATCCCAGAATAGCAATGGGCCAAACTGAGTTCAACAGAAGATTTCTTAAAGTGGTTGTATGCTCAAAGAAAAAAAAACCTGTAAGGCAAAGGCATAATGAGCTTGTTTGCACTGCATACTAGCTCATTATGAAATACTTACCTCGGAACGAAGATCGGACAAGGCTGCCCGGTCCCCGCAGGGGGAGCTGACATTTTCCCTCGGGGGTTCTTTCCGGGTGCACGGCTCCTCACAGCACCGGAGCTCCTTATTTCCGGCAAGGTCCGGCACGATACGCCGGGCTGTCACCGGGACATCACTGCACATGCACCGCCGACATCAGCGGCTGCATGCAAGGTGAATATCTCCTAAACTGTACAGGTTTAGGAGATATTTATTTTACCTACAGGTAAGCCTTATTATAGGCTTACCTGTAGGTAAAAATTACATTTGGGGGCATACAACCGCTTTAAGGTCAGTGTGGCTTTTGCAATGAAGGAGACAAAGGCATGGCTTGGTTTAGAAAGAAATCATATATTATTATATACAGGATATACAGGATTTCTATAGCGCCAACAGTTTACGCAGCACTTTACAATGTAAAAGGGAGACAATACAGTTACAATACAATAGAATACAAGAGGATTAAGATGGCCCTGCTCAGAAGAGCTTACAATCTAATAGGGTGGGGCAGGTAGTACAAAATGTTCTAACTGTGGGGAATGAGTTGATGGAAGTGGTAAAAGATTAGTTGGAGGTGTGATAGGCTTCCCTGAAGAGATGAGTTTTCAGGGATTGCCTGAAGGCAGCAAGAGAAGGTGATAGGCGGACAGGTTGAGGTAGAGAGGTCCAGAGGATGGGAGAGGCTCTGGAGAAATCCTGCAGACAAGCATGGGAGGAGGAGACGAGGGAGCTTGAGAGTAGGAGGTCTTGGGAGGAACGGAGAGGACGATTTGGGTGATAATTGGAGACAGGGGAGGGTTGGCAGCCTTAGGCCTGGGGGGCAAGTCCAGTCAAGTGGCCCATAGAGCCGGTGGTGGCAAAGTGATGGATTGAGGAAAACAGTCTAAGGTTTTCTATGATCACAAAGGTGGTTGGGGGAAGGGGGATGATGTGGACCTCCAGGGCCCCTGGGGGACTTGTACCACCATGACCTCTAGGAACTAAACTTCAAACAACTTCCCGTTGGAAGAAACCTCTCTTGGCTGGCCAGGTCACTCTGAAAGTAAAGTTATGCCACACAGAGAGAGACCCCACTCCACTATGCCACAGAGGGAGAGACCAACCGCGCTCCACTATGCCACACAGAGAGAGACCGACCCCGCTCCAATATGCCACACAAAGAGAGACCCCACTCCACTATGCCTGCGCAGAGAGAGACCGGCCCCGCTCCACTATGCCATACAGAGAGACCGGCCCCGCTCCACTATGCCTCACAGAGAGACCGGCCCCGCTCCACTATGCCTCACAGAGAGACCGGCCCCGCTCCACTATGCCACACAGAGAGAGACCCTGCTCCACTATGCCACACAGAGAGACCCCGCTCCACTATGCCTGCACAGAGAAAGAGACCACTCCACATTTCCCTGCACAGAAAGAGAACACTCCACATTTCCCTGCACAGAGAGAGAGAGACACCGCTCCACATTTCCTGCACAGAGAGAGTGACTGCTACACATTTCCCTGCATAGAGAGAGAGACCACTCCACATTTCCCTGCATAGAGAGAGAGACCGCTCCACATTTCCCTGCATAGAGAGAGACTGCTCCACATTTCCCTGCACAGAGAGAGAGACCGCTCCACATTTCCCTGCACAGAGAGAGAGACCGCTCCACATTTCCCTGCACTGAGAGAGAGACCGCTCCACATTTCCCTGCATAGAGAGAGAGAGAGACCGCTCCACATTTCCCTGCATAGAGAGAGACCGCTCCACATTTCCCTGCATAGAGAGAGAGAGACCGCTCCACATTTCCCTGCATAGAGAGAGACCGCTCCACATTTCCCTGCACTCTTCAAAAAAATCGCTTGATTCCTGTATCAACATAGTAAAGCCTTGTACACACCACTAGTTTTTGTTTTTTTTCGCTGAACCCAGTGAGTTGAACAAAAAAAACTCACTGTACTAACAATCTGATGTTAGTACAGCAGTCTCCCCTGCTGTTCTTTTGTGTTCTGACAAGGGGACTGCCCCCCTCACCAGTTCGCTCTGGTCAACGCTTGCAGCCTGCAGTGATTGGAAAAAAAGACAGGCTGGCTGTACTGAAGTCAATCGGTAGATCAACTTCAGTACAGCCACTTGGCCATACATGGATAGAAATTCGTTAAGGTGGCTTACGTCTGCCAGTCTCTCTGTTTAACAAAATCCTTAAATTGTCTGTAAAGTGCTCCACTTAGGTGTAGAAATTCACTTGAACTCCACCTTATTTCCATAACTCTCTTTATGTATTAGATGTGCAAACACGAAGGTGAGAGCGCAGCTAATACCTAAATAGAATTGTGGATATAAGGTGGAGTTGGAAGTGAACCGTGCCATTACCTGGAGGGACTGGCATTTAGGAGGTTAAGACAGGCAGGGAGGAAATGTGAGATCACCTCCTCACTGCCTGTCAGATGCTTCTGAAAAGCGACCTGAGCATGGATCATTTTTCAGCAGAGTGGCAGGGCCTGCTGCAAGTGTGTACAATCCTTTGGGCTCACTCTGGTGTGCTGCAAGTTGGCGGCAGTGCTGGTGTACTTGCAGTTTTCTTTAGCCGCAGTCCCATAGGCTTATTTTAGGTTGTGCGTTTTTGCTGCTGTTTTTTTTGAAGTGCACCAAAGATGCAGCACTTTTTGTGCACTTTCAGAAAATGCAGCAAAAATGTGCAAATTAATAGAAGTCTATGGGGGAAGGGGGACATGCAGGAAGACTGAGATCACCAACACTGCAGCTAAACTGCAACACAGCAGTGTGAGCCCACTTCATAGTACCAAGTACAGCACAGGTTGCTGAAGGAAACCTCCTTATCTGCGGGGAGGGGGAGGAATTTGGGAGAGACCAGAGCTCACTCACTTTGAAGATCTCAGCAGGAGGCTCAGTCATCAGCTTCCCGACCGTCCCATACAGACAGAACACCGGCTGCTCAACTTAAACGTTCCTGCCCACACATCCTATTCACAGAAGCTGCACATGGGCTGCCTGGAGTGTGGGCGTGCACAGTGAGAGAGGGGGTGGGAAGAGGCAGATCTGATCCACTGTATGGAGGGGGCTGGGCTGAGTGCTCTGTATGGAATGCACACAGACTCTCAGGTGCAGTCCCCAGCCCTGTGACAGGACAGATCACCGCACACAGCATGGATGTTCCTGCATGCTCCTGGGCTGTTAATGCAGCCCTGCCAGTCCTACTCCGGAAGCCGTCCAAGCACTATCACTCGGCCAACTGCGGAACTGCACATGCGCAGTTCCTAGCTGGCAACACATCGGCCTTTTTTGCAACCCCGCCCCCCAGCCCAGCCCGCCCCTGATTGGAGACAAGATTGGTGATTGTAGCTCGGGGCAGAGTTGTGAATGGCTTTGTATGTTGTGGTTAGTATTTTGAATTTAATTCGCTGAGCGATTGGGAGCCAGTGTAGGGATTGGAGGAGAGGGGTGGCAGACACTGAGAGTTTGGTAAGGTGGATAATTCTGGCAGCAGAATTCCTGATAGACTGAAGAGGGGATAGCCTATGGAGAGGCAGGCCAATGAGAAGGGAGTTGCGATAGTCAACGCTAGAGATAACAAGGGAGTGAATGAGGAGCTTGGTGGTTTCATTTGTTAAAAAGGGGTGTATTTTAGAGATGTTACGGAGGTGAAGTCTACAAACGTTTGACAACGATTGGATTTGAGGCTGAAAGGACAGGTCAGAGTTTAGGATTACACCTAGTACCCTGGTATGAGGGGAAGGATTGATGGTTGCATTATTGATTTTGATGGAAAAATCATGAAGGGAGGCACGGACAAGGGGGAATATTACCAGCTCAGTTTTAGAGAGATTTAGGTAAAGGAAGTGTTGTGACATCTATGCTGATATGTCAGTTAGTAAGTTGGTAATGCCAGAGGAAACTGAAGAAGTGAGGTGAGGAGTAGACAGATTTGGGTGTCATCAGCATATAAATGGTATTGGAAACCGTGGGCGGTTATCAAGTGACCAAGGGAGGAGGCGTAGATAGAGATGAGAAGGGGTCCAAGAATAGAGCCTTAGGGGACCCCCACAGAAAGGGGCAATGGAGAGGAGGAGACCGAGTTGTAGGTAACACTGAAGGAGCACTGTGATAGATAGGAGGAGAACCAGGATAGAGCAGAAACTTGGAGGCCAATTGAACGGAGTTTATTGAGAAGGAGCGGGTGAGTGGTCAACGATTTCAAAGGCTGGAGAGAGGTCAAGAAATACGGGTATGGAGTAGTGGCCATTGGTTTTAGCAGTTAGTAAATCATTAGTGAGTTTTAGTAAGGCAGTTTCTGTGGAATGTTGCGAGCAAAAGCCAGACTGTAAGGGGTCAAGAAGGTTATTTTCACTGAGGTAAGAGCTAAGACAGTTGTAGACTAAGCGTTCTAGAAGTTTAGAGGTGAATGGGAGCAATGAGATGGGTCTTAAGTTGTTCAGGTTGGTGGAGTCCAGTGAGGACTTTTTAAGTATGGGAGTGATCTGTGCATGTTTTAGAGGGGAGGGGAAGATGTGAGTGAGGGAGCATAGGATAGAATAAGAGGCTGACCGTAGTAGTTTTGAGGGAACAAGATCCAGGGGACAATTGGTTAGGCATTTGGCATCTGAAAAAAGTTCCTTAATCTCTTCAGTAGTAGCTAGTTCAAAAGAGGAGAGTGTGGACTGTGCTGTTAGGCAAAGTATGTTGGATGGGGAAGATGTACGTACAGTGGTGGTGTCCTCATGTATTGCATCAATCTTGTCTTTGAAGTGATTGGCGATCTCTTGGGCAGTGAGTGAATTAGTGGATAGAGGGGGTGGGGGACGAACCAGAGAGTTAAAGGTTGAGAAGAGCCGACGCGGACTGGATGACAAGGTATTGATGAGAAAGACAAAATAGGCCTGTTTGGCAGCATGTATTTTTAGAAGGGCATATATATATAGGGTGAAGTCCTGCAGGCATTTGGTTTTACGCCACAGTCACTCAAGAGCGTGGCACTATCTCTTGAAATTTCTAGTGTTGTCAGTTTGCCATGGCAGTAACGGTCGGGCCTGATTCTGCATGTGGTTAGAGGCAAGTGCATCCAGTGATGATGAGAGTGAACTGTTGTAGACAGAGGTGGCCAGGTCAGTACAGGGGAGAGAGTAGCAGAATAGAAAAGAGAAGGGTTAAAGTGGCCGAGGTTCCTACAAGTGATTGTTTGCTGCTTGAAGGGATGGGTGGTTGGAGGCAAGGATACAGTGAAATTGATGAGGGGTTACCAGAGAAAGGAAAAGGGGTGTTGGTGAGGTTGTCAGGATTGCTGAGATGGGAGAATACAAGGTTTTAAGGGTATTACCACTGGAGTGAGTGGAAGTGTGTGTCCATTGGGTTGGGTGAAAAGATGGGGTTAAGTTGAGAAGTTGAGCTGTAGCTGGGCTGTGACAGAGATGTTGACATCACCAAGAATGATCGTGGGTATTTCAGAGGAGAGAAAGTAGGGTAGCCAGGCAGTGAAGTCATTAGAAAAGTGCAGTACTAGTGCAGGAGGCCAATAGATTGCTGCAATCCTCAGAGAAATGGGAGAAAACAGACGAATACAGTGCATCTCGATAGAAGAGAGGGATAGAGGAGAGGTGATAGGAAGGACTTGGAAGGTGCATTGTGGGGATAGAAGGAATCCAACTCCACCTCCTTTCCGTCCATTGTGTCTGGGGGAGTGAGTCCAGTGAAGGCCACCATGGGAGAGGGCAGCAGGAGAAGCTATGTCAAAATTTTGAAGCCAGGTTTTAGTTATGGCGAGTACGTTAAAGCCATGAGGGATGAAAAAGTCATGCAAAGGGTTCAAGAGATTGGGGGGCTGGTTTGAGGAAGCAGTGGGATAGAAATTAAATTGAGTGCATTGCGGTTGTTGCCAGAGAAGGAGGGGTGCCAGATATGTGGTTTGCAGTTAGAAAATGGAGGGCCAGGATTTGGCGAAATGTCACCCGAGACAAGGAGAAGCAGGAGAGTGAGGAAGGTAAAATGGGGTATAACCACCGTAGCTCATCAAAACTGGTGAACTCCTGGGTCCACTGCAGCTCTAACATATTTTTTATGTTGCCCTCCTGTAATGGGTGTAAGTCAGAGGCAGGAACCTGTGAAAGTTGCTGGAGACCCAGGAGATCCTGGAATAGTAATGAACTACGTTTCAGGCCAAATCCAGTTCAACAGATTTCTGAGGATTAGAGTTGAGCGAACACCTGGATGTTCGGGTTCGGTGGGTTCGGCCGAAACTTCGCGAAAAAGTTTGGGTTCGGTACCGAACTTGACCTGAACCCCATTGAAGTCAATGGGGACCCAAACTTTTCGGCACAAAAATGACTGTAAAAAAGTCCTGGAAAGTGCTAGAGGGCTGCAAAAGGAAGTAAAATGATTTTAGAACAATAATCTGTCCCTTACAGCAACAACAGGAACCTGACCCTATAGGAGTAGGCGATGATTTTGGAACAATAATCTGTCCCTTACAGCAACAGCAGGAACCTGACCCTATAGAACTAGAAGATGATTTTAGAACAATAATATTTATAACAATAGTTCACAATCAGATCGTTCTGTAATGCAGGATGAGATGTTGTTCTATCTGCAAACTGTCCCTCACAGCACCGACAGGATCCTCTCCCTATACTAGCCAGAGAGCATGTGACATGCAGCACTATGTGACTCCAGCTTATAAAGAGGCTGGGTCACATGATTCGCTGGCCAATCACAGCCATGCCATTAGTAGGCATGGCTGTGATGGCTTCTAAGGGCAAACCAGTGAAACACTTGTTGATTGGCTGCCCTGCAGCTATTCAACAGGTGCGATCAAATAACCGAACCCAGAACCCGAACCCAAACTTTTTTCAAACGTCCGGGTTCAGGTCCGGGCCACGGACACCCCAAAGTTCGGTACGGACCTGAACTTTACAGTTCGGGTTCGCTCAACTCTACTGAGGATCAGTGTAGTTTTTGTCAGAGGGCAGAAGGAAAAAAAATGTACAGCAGGTTCACTTTAACCAGACTGTAGAACTTTACCCAGTTCAGGGCAAAGTTACATTGTTCTTTTAGGAAAAAAACCATTCCCCACCCTCTAATAATTCTGCTTATGATGTTCTAGCTTCCAGAAGGGACACCGTCACATACAGCCTCTTTAGATTACAGGATTGTACATGGCTTCTGATATGTATCCTATCTGTTGAAAACAGTTGGAGGTCATTATTACAAGTTATATTTTTCACTCTGTGCTGTTCATTCTTATTGCAGAGGACAGCAATTTAAATTTCTTCGTTACTAGTCTCAGTTTCTGTAGTTACATCTGTTATTGTTTGATTTTTTTCATCATTCATTTTTGTTTTCCAAAATATTTGTAGGAGACTGAATGGCTCAGCAAATTGACATTGAGCTACACAGCATCCTCCTACACTTTCCTTTTCCATGCCAGGGACAGTCTGCAGAAAACCGAGGCTGGCTCCATCTGAAAATAGTTTACTGATCAGTTTGTTAGGAATGAGGCTTCGGGTTTTTTAGGATATTTCTGTTTCTGATGTTTAGCACTTATCTCCCCGTGTCAATCACTCGGGATTTGTTCTGAAACAGGGTTTAAATTTAACTCCTGTTAAATATGTGTTCTAGCTTGGATGTGAGTTTAAAAACATATTTTCCTGGCTTTCTAGGGTGTATTTCCACTATTTAAAAAAAAATATGTGCATTCCATCACGTATTTGCATATGTCTTTTACATATGATTTTTTACGCTCTGTGATTGTAATTAGTTTATGTGTTAAGGTGTCGTTTACGTGAAAGACATACATTCCAACATGTATTATATCATTTCCTCTTACCATTTTGTTTTGGGACGTTTTCTTTGGAAAAAAAATGCACAGTGCACATGTAGACTTAAGCCTTGTACACACGGGACAACGATCGTACGTACGATCATCGCAAATCATATGTTGCATAATGTAACTTGCATACTGACTGCACTACACGATCGTACGACCACAGAAAGAACATTCAGGTGCATGTAATTAGCATCCGGCCGTTCCTGACTTCAGAGCATGCGTGTTTTGCACAATACAACTTTGTTGTACCAACTTCTCTGTACACACAATACAACGGTCATATGAGCGCTTGTTGGTACGACCAAGTTTTCTAGTCTGCTCATACAACTCCCTTGTACGACCGTCGTATGTTCGACTGTTCTAATTGCGCATACGAACGATCGATATCGCATACAACGGTCGTTAGTACGGCCTGTTGTATACGATCGCCGTCCCGTGTGTACGAGGCTTTAGATACGACCAGTCTTTTGGATTTTTTTTACGCGCTTTTACTGCCGGCGGCTAATAAGCCCTCGTTCACACAGGACATTAAAAAAACATTCTAAAAAGGTCAGTAGCTTTGTAGTGCGTTTTTCCAGCTAGTTATTGCACTAGCGTTTTTGAGCGTTTTTTCAGCAGTAGCGTTTTTTTTTTTTTTGTCAATGGATCATAACATCCAAAAAACACTCATGAGCCACGTTATTGAGCGTTTTTGGCCTTTTTTCAGCGTTTGAGCATTTTTACAGCTGGAAAAACTCCTTTCAGAACCCACTAGTCTTAGATCTTTTTTTACAGCTCAAAACCACTGCCCAAAACAAATAACAACCTATGTGTGCATGAACACATAGGATAACATGATGGGGTGTTTATTGACTGTAGAAAAAAACGTCAGAAACCAAAAACAGCAGCTGTAAAAACATCCAAAAATGTCCTGTGTGCATGAGGCCTAACTGTCAGCAATAATCATTGTGTTCTGCTGGCTGGGAAGTGTTAGAGAAATTAGATGCTTATTTTATAATCATTTAAGAATTAGATGCTTATTATATAATGCCATTTATTCCCACTTACAAACTGCTATTGAAACTGTACCTTTGAAATATAGGCTAGATTAAGTTTCATTTCCTGAAAGTTAGAGTTGAAACTGTGTTGGGACTAGTTTCATTTTCCTGAAATTTAGAAGTTCGATTTGGTTTCTAGTTTGTGAGACTAGCTACACCTACTTCTTGGGAATGACAATAAGGCTCCATGCATACTGGACGCTATCTGGGCTCTCTCTGCGTCGGGCAGGAGACACTGCTTAATCGGCGTTGGCGTTTTTTTTTTTTTTTTCATTAGCTTCCATTGACTGCAAAAAACGTTGGACGCCGATAAACAGCCGTTTACCGGCGTTTAGCGTTTTTTGTGGTCAAAAGAACGACTTTTGAACGCCAATTCAGGGCGTTTAGATAACAGCCCAAAAACGCCACTGCTGTTAAACGACAATTAACGTCCATGTGTGCATGGACACATAGGATAACATAAAGTGGCGTTTTTGGGCTGTTAAAAAAACGCCCAAACGACCAAAAACGGTCGTTTATCAGATACAGTGTGCATGGAGCCTTAAGGTACAAGCCCAGACATACAAAGCCAACCAATCAATGTTTAGATGGGGTGGCTAAGTCAGTATCTTTTTTTGCAAAGTCTAAGTTATTCAGTGCCAATTAGAAAATATCAGATAGGCATCTAATCAGGGTAGAAGCTGTATGCAGCCCCAATGTACCAGTCACAGCGGCTAGAACCAGTAGATAAGTTTCTGTATAGAATTGTCTCCTCATACGAGTAAATAAACTTCTTAACTTGAATCTGAATGAGGTCTAAGGTGAATTTCCCTCACAGGAAGCCTCCCCACACATAGCTGATTAACCACTTACCGACCGTCAACCGCCGTCATACGACGGCGGCTGCGAGATCGTGCACTGTGAGCACGCTCGCGCCGCCGGAGGCGCGCCCGCGCGCTCACTGTGTTCGGGGGGGGGCCAGGGAGCGGGTGCGGCGGACTCAATCGCCGCCGGCTACCTGTGATGCCCCCCTGCACTGAAAGAACGGAGGTCCGTGTAAGTAAACACGGACCTCTGTTCTGTGAGAGGGGAAAGGGCTGTGATCACAGCCTTCCTCTACATGGAAGCTGTGACCTCTCCCCTTCCCCTGCTAGGGCAGCCCACACACAGTTAGAACACGCCCAGGGAACACAGTTAACCCTTAGAGCGCCCCCTGCAGGTTAACCCCTTCACTGCCAATGGCATTTACACAGTAATCAGTGCATTTCTATAGCACTGATCGCTGTATAAATGCCAATGGTCCCAAAAAAAGTGTCAAAATGGTCCGTCATGTCTGCCCCAATATCGCAGTACCACTAAAAATTGCAGATCGCCGCCATTACTAGTAAAAAATAAAAAAAAACAAAAAACCCCAGAAAAAAATTCCCATCATCCGTAAACGCGGCCACTTTTGCGCAAACCAATCAATAAACGCCAATTGCAATTTTTTTTATCACAAATATGAGGAAGAATATAAATCAGCCAAAACCGATGAAAAAAAATGCGATTTTATGTTTAGGTTTTTTTTTTTTATGTTTTTTTGTAAAAAAAAGTAGCCAAAACCGACTAAATATAAGAAGGAGTATAAACACTATTTTTTTTAACGTTAACCGCAAATAACTAACCAAACGCGTTTTCACCGGCGCAAATGCCTACTACCCTTAAAAAAAGACCCCAAAAAACAAAAAAAAATAAAAAATGATCATTACCGCCGCTAGACGTTAAAAATCACCATGACGCTATAACCCCGTCTGTACTGCCTGGTAAAACTGTGAAAAAAACCCTGGTAACCGTAAATATGTCGCTAGTCACGATATCTTTACGTGAC
>BLSH010053187.1:1492341-1506211 GCA_018402905.1 Glandirana rugosa | reverse complement strand
GGTTCAGTGGTCAGTGAAATACAGAAGCAGTGAATGAGCCGGCTGTCCTTACTGCACATTAACAAATGGTAGAATATTCCAGTAAATTACATAAACCACATACAATTCAAATAAAATCTCTATTCGACTGATCTCATGTGAAGTAATGACTGGACAAGATGTTTGTTCCTCGCCAACTGTAATTCTAATCTTTAAAAGGCAATATGTAGTTCTCAGCTTGCTTTCTACTTGCAGCACAGCGTATAGCACCTTCTAAAACACATATATGAATGAGCCATGTCTCGTAAACATGGACTGCGGCAATGTGTTTTCTTACTGCTGACAAAAGCAGTTTGTTTTGTCTGCTAAATGCATAGTGCAGCATGCTCAGTGCAATTTCAATCTGCTACTTCTCTGAGAAATGGGTTTCTGATGGGTGAAAGGCGACATAAAAGAAAAAAAAAAGTGTTGACACTTTGTCATAAGGAGATTTTTGATTTATTATGCGGTATGTCTTTGGTAATATCTCAGCATGTTCCCTCTGATTTTTGTATAGTTTTTAGAGAGTGTTTGTTTGTATGAAATACTCCAGCTACATCTTGTTAGGAGATTGAGAGGAACCCTAGGGATATCTGGAAGCAAATCGGCAATGAGATTTTTCTGGTAGGGTTTGTGGACTTTACAAATGCATTTCTGTTAAGCAGTGACATATTTATCACCACTGTACTACTAAAACTTCACATCCCCATGGCTATGTGCAAAAGGTAAAATAAATCACCATATAAGCAGCAACAGTAATATTATGATTACATCTTGATATACAATATACCAGTATACAATGCTCAGCATAAATGAGTACACCCCTTTTGAAAAGTAAGATTTTAACCAATATCTCAATGAACACAAGAACAATTTCGAAAATTTTGACAAAACTGAGTCTTATAGAACATTTGTTTAGCTCGTTACATGAAAGTAAGGTTAATAATATAACTTAGATCACAAAATCTTCAGTTTTACTTAAATTAGTTGATGTAAAAATGAATACACCGCACAACAAAAACGACTACATCTAGTAGGGATGTACCAATACCGGTATCTGTACCGATACTGGGCATTTCCGTGAGTATCGGTACTCAAGAAAATTCCCAGATACCGGAAGTGACGTCAGCTGGGATGGGATGCCTCCTCCTCCCCTCTGGCAGCGGGGTTCAAAGCAGTACCCTCCAGCACTGAGCACAGCAAGTAGTCAGATCATGCCCCAATCTAGGGGGGTACTGCGGAAGGGTGGACTCCCCCCACCCAAGCCCTCCACCGCCCCTGACACTTGACGCCAGTCTCCTATCCCACATGGCACATAATGAGCACAGCACTAAGAGCTCCTCCTCCTCATCCCATTCCCTTACAGCTACCATGTGCACACAGTGTATAGCTAGCTACTGACAAGAAGTTGCCATTCCTAACATGGAATGTCACAGGTCAAAACTGCAACCAGTAGCTAGCTATACACTGTGCACATTGTAGCCTTGAGGGAGTCAGATGTCAGCTCCAGTGTGTGCTGTGTGGGGAGCAAAAGCTCTTCCTGTGTTCAGACTGTGTACAATGCAGGGATAGGAAACAGAACTCTGCCTAGTGCACTGCCAGCAGTGACCCCTGCACTGTGCTCTCTTGCCCCCCCTTACTGTGCCCACCTAACCCCCTGAACTGTGCCCTCCTAACCCCCTGTAACGTGCCCTCCCTGTGTAGTGTCCTCCTGCCCCCACCTTGTGTTGCCTCCTCCTTCCCCCACCAGCTGTCACCTTTTCCCTATGTCTCTCAATGATGCTCCCATCCCTATCCTCTTCCCCCAGCAATCACAGCCTTTTCCAACTCCAAACTCCCACTCCACAATCCCTACTTCACCCCACCCTCAACTACCCTGCCCTCAATTACCCCTCTACTTTCCCCCTCCCACCTTGCTTTCACCCCAGTCTCACCCAACTATCTAACAAGCCCCCCCAAAACTACCCCCAACTTACGCGATAGGTATCGGTAATTGGTATCGCCGAGTGATTGCAAAAAAGCATCGGTACTCGGTGGTAAAAAAATGGCATCCGTGCATGCCTATCATCCAGTATTTTGTATGACCTCCATGATTTGTAAGGACAGCAATACGCCTTCTAGGCATGGAATGAACAAGTTGGTGACATATTGCAACATCTATCTTTTTCCATTCAAGAACAACCTCTTTTAGAGCCTGGATGCTGGATGGAGAGTGATGATCAACTTGTCTCTTCAGAATTCCTCATAGGTGTTTGATTGGGTTCAGATCAGGAGACATACTTGGCCACTGAATCACTTTCACCCTGTTCTTCGTCGGGAAAGCAACAGTGGTCTTAAATGTGTGTTTAGGGATCATTTTCATGTTGGAAAAGTGCATGGCGATCAAGGGCATGGAGTGATGGCAGCATCTTTTCTTTCAATACAGAGCAGTACATCTGTGAATTCATGGTACCATCAATGAAATGCATCTCCCTGACACCAGCAGCACTTATGCAGCCCCACAGAAGAACACTGCCACCACCATGTTTCACTGTAGGCACCATGCATTTTTCTTTCTACTCCTCGCCTTTGCAACTCCATACAGTTCTGAAGCCATCAGTTCCAAAAACATCTATCTTGGTCTCATCACTTCAAGGTACAGAGTCCCAGTAGTCTTCTTCTTTTCCAGCATGGACCTTGGCAAATTCTAGGCGGGCTTTTTTGTGCATGGGCTTTAGGAGAGGCTTCCTCCATGGACAACGCCCATGCAGGTCATTCCTCTGCAGTGTATGCCATGTTTTGTCACGGGAAACAATCTCCCCAGTTTGGCTTTCTACTTCTTTAGCTAACTGCAGTGAACTTGCCTGGCAATTTTCTTCAACCCTCCTCATCAGAAGACGCTCCTGAGGTGTTAACTTCCATGGATGGCCTGGACACCTCTGTGGGATGGTTGCAGTTCCATCTCTGTTAAATTTTTGCATCACTTTTGCTACAGTATTCTGACTGATAAGTAAAGTTTTGTTGATCTTCTTGTGGCCTTCACCTTTCTTCTGTAAAGAAATTATTTTCTTTCTCAGGCCTGCTGATATTTCTCTTCCATGTGGTGCCATTGCTGACAGCATGAAATGGGAAGGGGTTTTCATTGTTAACCACTTGCCGACCGTCAACCGACGACGGAGGCTGCGAGATCGTGCACTGTGAGCTCGCGCGTGCCACCGGAGGCGCGCCCGCGCGCTCACTGTGTTCAGGGGGGCCAGGGAACGGGTAGGGCAGACTCAATTGCCGACGGCTACCCGCGATGCCCCCCTGCACTGAAAGAAGGAGGTCCGTGTAAGTAAACGCAGACCTCCGTTCTGTGAGAGGGGGAAGGGCTGTGATCACAGCCTTCCTCTACATGGA
Organism: Glandirana rugosa; assembly: GCA_018402905.1. Taxonomy (NCBI): domain Eukaryota; kingdom Metazoa; phylum Chordata; class Amphibia; order Anura; family Ranidae; genus Glandirana; species Glandirana rugosa. Next base: position 1,502,815 of record BLSH010053187.1, on the reverse strand, counting down.
AGCTGTGATCACTTCCCTTCCCCTGCTAGGGCATTCCCCCATACAGTTAGAACACGCCCAGGGAACATAGTTAACCCTTATAGCGCCCCCTGCAGGTTAACCCCTTCACTGCCAATGGCATTTACACAGTAATCAGTGCATTTTTATAGCACTGATCGCTATATAAGTGCCAATGGTCCCAAAAAAGTGTCAAAATGGTCCGACATGTCTGCCCCAATATCGCAGTACCGCTAAAAATCGCAGATCACCGTCATTACTAGTAAAAATTTAAAAAAAAATTAAAACCCCAGAAATGAATTCTCATCATCCGTAAAAGGCCACTTTTGCGCAAAAAAATCAATAAACGCCAATTGCGATTTTTTTTTTATCACAAATATGAGGAAGAATATAAATCAGCCAAAACCGATGAAAAAAAATGTTTTTTTGTATTTTTTTTTTTTGGATTTGTATTTTAGCAAAACGTAAGAAATTTGGGGTTTTTTTTGCAAAATTGTCGCTCTTCTTTTGTTTATAGCGGCGATCAAAAATGACGCAGCGACGATCAAATACCACCAAAAGAAAGGTCTATTTGTGGGAAAAAAAGGACGCAAATTTCGTTTGGGTACAATGTCGCACGACCGCGCAATTGTCAGTTAAAACAACGCAGAGCGGAATCGCAAAAAGTGCTCTGGTCCTAAAGTGTGAAATCCTTCCGGGGCCAGGGGAGGGCTGGCCCAGGGGGTAGGGTGGCAATTGCCCCCCAGGCCACCCTAACTTACATTTAAAATGGCTGATGGCTGCTGCCCGCTCACACTTTTTTTTCTTGTGGAGGAGGGAAATAGGGCCCAGGGGCGCAGCCACCAACTAACTGCAGGCAAAGGGGGGCGCCCAGGGCCGGCCCTACCATGGATCCCGCTAGGCCCATTGGGTGGGCATGGATGGTGAGCTGATTCGGTGGTTCAATGGGCCACTTGACTGGACTTGCCCCCCAGGCCTACGGCTGCCAGCCCTCCCCTGTCCGGGGCTGAAGTGGTTAAGCACACAAAGTAGATTTTAATTGGATTGTCTTCTTACCAGTTTATCATTTGGGGTCACATGAGAATGGCATCAGGATTATGACCACTTCCCCATTCTCTCCATACAGTTTGGGGTTGGCCAAACCCTACAATTGTCACAGTTTGCCCTTGCTTATAGTAACGAAACAGGAGATTTTACCTGTAGATCAAAAAGTGAGCTGGCGTTGAGGACTTGTGCACTAGGACATGATTATACAGTGAGCCTTGCTTCAAATATATTAATATTTTTTCCTGTGAAATCATAAAGAGTGTCCCACGTTCAGGCTTTTATTATCTCTCAAGAGGATCACATTACTTCCCCCTGAACTCTTTGGCTCCCCTGCAGGTGCTTCTGGGTCCTCCTCTCTGGTGAGTGCTCCCGTAGGAAGTCACTTCCTATGGGAGCACTCATACGGGCTCTCACCTGAGCCCCACTGTCTGCATCTATTGACTCAGAGAGCAGGGCTCAACCCCGCCCTCAGCTGCCTCATCACTGGCTTTGATTGACACTAGTGAGAGCCAATGGCATCCCGCTGCCTCAGCAAACCCCAAGAGACCAGGAAGTGAGGGGAGAGAAGAGCTGCAGGCGTGCACAGTGCTGGATCGAATGAGGGCTCAGGTAAGTGTAAGGGGGAGGTGTACTCCTACCTAAACATCTCTTACCCTAAATGCAAGGAATTCATGAAGGTAAAAAATGTTTAGGCTTTATAATCTCTTTAAAGTTAAAAAGGTAATACTGTGACTGGATCATAATGCCACTACTTTTTATTACTAATTTTATCACTTTAACCACTTCAGCCCCGGAAGGATTTCCTACTTTAGGACCAAAGCACTTTTTGCGATTCAGCACTGTGTCGCTTTAACTGACAATTGCGCGGTCGTGCGACGACGTAACCAAACGAAATTTACGTCCTTTTTTCCCCACAAATAGAGCTTTCTTTTGGTGGTATTTGATCACCTCTGCGTCATTTCTGATCGCAGCTATAAACAAAAGAAGAGCGACAATTTTTAAAAAAAAACAAATTTCTTACTTTTTGATAAAATACAAATCCAAAAAAATATATAAAAAAACATTTTTTTTTATCGGTTTTGGCCGATTTATATTCTTCCTCATATTTTTGGTAAAAAATTGCAATCGGCGTTTATTGATTGGTTTGCGCAAAAGTTGCCGCGTTTACGGATGATGAGAATTCATTTCTGGGGTTTTTATTTTTTTCTTTATTTTTTACTAGTAACGGCAGTGATCTGCGATTTTTTTAGTGGTACTGCAATATTGCAGCGGACATGTCGGACCATTTTGACACTCTTTTGGGACCATTGACATATAAAGAGCAATCAGTGCTATAAAAATGCACGGATTACTGTGTAAATGCCATTGGTAGTGAAGGGGTTAACCTGGAGGGGCGCTGTAAGGGTTAACTGTGTTCCCTGGGCGTGTTCTAACTGTATGTGGGCTGGCCTGGCTGGGGGAAGGGAGTGATCACGTTTTCCATATAGAAGCCTGTGATCACAGCCCTTCCCCCTCTAACAGAACGGAGATCTGTGTTTACTTACACGGGCCTCCATTCTCTCACTGCAGGGGGGCCATCGTGGGTAGCCGGCGACGATCGAGTCCTCCCTACCAGCTCCCTGGGCCCCCCAAACACAGTGAGCGTGCAAGTGCGCCTCTGGCGGCTCGCACGCTCACAGTGAGGGATATCGCAGCCGCCTTCGTATGACGGCGGTTTGCGATATGGAGCCACTTTGTCGCCGTCAGACTGCGGTCGGCAGTTGGCAAGTGGTTAAATTCTGTATAACAACAGTCAATATTTTTTTTGCTTTTACATCCCCTCATTTAAAGAAGTTCCAGATGTATTTACATAGATATAATCATTCAAGCCAATGCACACAACCCTCCCAAGTTTCATTTTACTTAATCCAGTTATTGAAGCTAATTAAGTTAAACTTTATTACTTAAAAATATCAAAATATATATGTACATATTAGTGGAAATAAGTATGTTATTTTCTTTTATTCCTAACACACAAATATATAATAAATGAATTGCTCTTAGAAGAAATATCAATTCTGCAAGCTTTCAAGGATAACTGACACAGTATTAGGAACATCATTAAATGGTAATTAAATTATTTATGATAAAATAGCCTGCTAAGAGTGAGGATAAACAGCATTACGAGGAGCAATATATCACTTGCAAAACTGAAAGAGGTCCTATTTTTTAACATTAAAAAATGTAGCAGCCTGTATAAAAGCTGAATAGTAATGTGTAGTTACTGGAACTTTCCCTAAGGAATATTGGTTACAATTTTACTACTTGGCAAAACAAGAGTTTTTACCCCAATCTGCATGTGACTATGCAAAGTATTTCTGCACTTTCTAGAAAACTTTTCATCTATAAGCAGAGGCCCTGAGCTACATCATGCACCTACTATTTTCCACTATGCACCATAATAGCTTGAAAACACCCAATAAATGTAATAAAACTCCAAATTAATGAACATGAATTTTGCAGATTCTATTCAATGTATATTGAATACTGCCCCCGAAGGAACTGATTGATGATTTGGATTCTCTGTTCTGTGCCTTGACTGCCACAATAACCTCAACCCCCAGTCTTTGGTTTTAACTCTTGAGCCGGCTAGCATTGGGGCACATTAGTACCATTGGTGCACATGAGAATAGTCCCAATTAAGCCTGCAGGCAGCAAAAATCCTACCTGATGGCTGTATGGTCAGTTCCTTAAGGGCTTAGTCTCTCTAGCAACAAATAGTAAAATTCCTCAGCAACAGCTCACCAGTTACAGTGATATTTCAGCCCACCCTCCAGTCACACCCAGTGATTAGTTCACTCTCTGCCCTGTACCCAGGGGTGTCTGACTGTCAACATCCCTTAGCCTAGCTCTCTGGATCCCCCTCAGGCTGCATGATATGCAGCAGTGATGGTGCACGCAAGAGGAAGCTGTGTCCTGTGCAAACTGAGAAAATGCAGCTCTTTCCCCTCCTCCTTGCATTCTCTCTCTGGAAAATGCAGTTCAAAAGTTCTTGATTACCATAGAGTATCTACAGTTCCCATGGTGCTGTGCTGTCTGACTCCAGTTTATTGAACTCTTCTTGCTCAGCACCCTCATCTTTCTGATATAGCTGTTAACTAGTTAAGCACCATATGGCAACAGCTACAGAGAGCAGCTGCAGCCAGTGTTTCACTCTCCATGTGAAAAAAAAAACATTTTACACTCAGTTGCAGCGTGGTTGTTAAATCTTAGTGTAAGGTACTTCAACTGACATAGAACATGAACATAAACTAAAATGTGTTTATAAATGAATATAATATTGTACCCACCTTTATTTGCCTTGGTATTTAGTTGAAAAATGTAGCCGAAAGAATGCCTCCTTACATTGGTTGAGAGCAAGAGAAAGCATTCCCCCTTACACCAATGGTCAGTGGCAAAGACAAGGCCCTTAGATTGGTGGTCAGTGGGAAGCAGAATACCCTTTACAACAGTTTTCAGTTGAAATAAAAATGCTCCCTTACATTGGTGGTGAGTATGAGAAAGAATGATCTCCTACATTGATGGTGAGTGGGAGAAAGTGTGTCCCCTTACATTGATGGTCAACTGGGAATAAGAATGTCTCATTGCAATGGTTTTATATGAGAGAGCATGCCCCCTTGCATCAATGGTCAGTGGCAGAGATAACCACCTTATACTGGTGGTCAATAGGATGCAGAATGCCCCTTGCATTGGTGGTAAGTGGCAAGAAGTATGTCTTCTTACAGTATTGGTATGCTGGAAAAGCATACCCCTTTACATTGGTGGTGGGTGGAAAGAAGAAGCAACAGTGCAACCATTAATGGTTAGTGGCAGGAAGACTGTCCTTACATTTGTGGTCCAAGAGTAAACAATACAGAATTCCATAGGTGTCCATGCAACAAAGGAGCAGTAGTTTGTGCTAAGTAAGTAGCTTATGCCTTCAAGAGTCATGGTTAGAGACTGATGACATTTGACTTCAGTTCTAATGAGTGTCAGGAACATGCCCTACCATTTTATACCTGCACAGTCACCTTAATCCGATCACCATGGAATGAGACAAGGCAAATGTTACATAGTCTGGTTGAAAAAAAGACCATCTAGTTCAGGGGTAGGGAACCTGTGACTCTCCAGCTGTTGTAGAACTACATTTCCCATGAGGCATTGCAAGGCTGATGGATACAATTACTCCCAGAAGCATGATGGGAAATGTAGTTCTACAACAGCTGGCGAGCCGCAGGTTCCCTACCCCTGATCTAGTTCAACAAATAAAAAAAACAAAACAAAAAAACACATACACAGATAGAAAATCTCAGTTTACACAATCCTATACCCACAGTTGATCCATGTTTATTGTTGAAGACCCTATTATGATGGTCAGTGTGGATCATGCCTGTGTATTGTTTACTTGTAGATTCTATCTAAAGCCTACGGGGCAGGGTGACAAACAGGAGCACAATTTGGAGATTGGGTGGCCCCCCTATAACAGGAAGAACCTGAGTAAGGACCTTCATTGAATGATCAGCAGGCATTATTTTAATAAAAGCTGAGAGATTTTAGTGACTAGATTTACATCTACTCTGCCTGTCACTGCTGTAGTACAACAGGCTGAGGATTTGAAGACAAAAAGGTCCAGATGATGTGCAATGTGCAATAACCCATGGCAAGCAATCCGCTTTAATTTTGCTGAAGTCTAGTCTGTTAAGAGGCACTTTGCTATACTGAATAAACCTGATTAGTTTGCTTTGACGGTTTTGTATTGGTCAGCACACGCACACAATTGTCATGTTCTGTACATCTAATACGTGATTACAAATCCGTATTCTTGATGCTTATATTGTGTGTCTCTTTTAATTAGTGCTCTTCGATTCGGTAATAATGTGCATTTTGTATGACTGGAGAACACACATTGATACCTTTCAAGTTGTTAATTATTATTTCTCAAATCTGCATAGCATCTTTAATTATGTGAAAATTGGCTTTGAAGTACCTTAATTGTTAGAATAAGTTTTCCTTTTGTTGTTTTGCATACCTTGAAAAATTTAATTTAGCATGTGTACCTCATCTTTTATGTTTTCAATAAAAAAGCTCTAGGATGGGCTTTTAGGCAATTCCTCACATTCCCAGCATGCCTCACATTTTAACAATGGATTCCCTTTCTCGCCTTTTCCTTTTTTCTTTTCAATTACTGCACATTATCAAACATATTTTCCATAAATCTCTAACACAACATTTAGTACCCTTAAAATCGGGACATTCTTAACCACTTGCAGACCGCCTTGTGTAGAAAGACGGTGGCAAGTTGGCTCCCCTGTGCAGATTGCCGTCTATGGACGGCAATCTACGCAAGCGCGCGCTCCATGAGCATGGCCGTGAGTTGGACGGACCTGATGCCCGCCGGCGACCCGCGATCACCTGGTACAGCAGAAAAACGGGGAACTGCCGATGTAAAAGGTGGCATGACAGTGTTCTACTGATCCTTGTGATCGGGATCAGTAAGATCTGTCATGCCCCTGCCAGCCCAGTCTCCACACAGTTAGAACACGCCTAGGGAACACAGTTAACCCCGTGATTGCCCCCTGCAGCTTAACCCTTTCCCTGCCAGTGACATTTATACAGTAATCAGTGGCTATTTTTAGATCTGATCGCTGTATAAATGACAGTGGTCCCAAAAAAGTGTCAAAATGTCTGATATGTCTGCTGCAATATCACAGTCCTGATAAAAATCGCAGATCGCCGCCATTGCTAGTAAAAAAAAAAAAAACGCCATAAATTAATTCTCATGGTTTGTAAACGCAGCAATTTTTGAGCAAGCCAATTAATATACGCCTATTGGGATTTTTTTTTTTTACCACAGATATGTAGAAGAATACATTTTGAACTAAAGTGATGAATACATTTGTTTTTTTTATTTTTTTGGACATGTATTACAGCAAAAAGTAAAAAATATTGGGTTTATTTCAAAATCGTCGCTCTTTTTTTGTTTATAGCGCAAAAAATAAAAACCACAGAGGTGATCAAATACCACCAAAAGAAAGCTCTATTTGTGGGAAAAAAGGGACGTCCATTTCATTTGGGTACAACAACGCTCGGCCGCGCAATTGTCAGTTAAAGCGAGGCAGTGCCGGATCGCAAAAAGTACTCTGGTCAGGAAGGGGGTAAATCCTTCCAGGGTTGAAGTGGTTAAATCTACACATATGTTATATTTTCTGGTCGCTATTTTTAATGCTATTGTTTTTCTAAAACCAATACTTTTGTGTGCTTTGGTACAGTATGGTAGGGGTAGAACCTCTGTCAGGTTTTTTTTTTTTTTTGGAAATGTGATGTTTATTGAAAGCTTTTCAAAATAATACCAAGGCATATGGAAAAAAAGACAATTTACATAAACTGTCATAAGAAACATCCAAAGAAGAATAATAACATTACATTCATTTAAGAAGACACAATGGGTTTCAATGGGTTTCACATAAGTAAATACAGAGTAGCCAAGAAATCGCTGAACCAACAATTAGATGGAGCGTCTGACAACTATAGAATAAACAAGAATGTAAATGGATCCAGGCATATGACTGAGCAGGGAACAGGAGAGGAATCAGCCAGCTCCAGTCCAGCATGAGCAGAGGATGTCTGGAGCCTGAGCAATATAGAGAAGACTACATCAGTGCATCAGTGATATCTAATAAAGGCATCATAGGCATGCGCACATAGGGTGGCAGGTGTGCCTGGGCAAACCCTAATCACCCTGTGCTGTGCAGATTCCCCCTGATGCCTGGCTACATAGAAAGGGACGGGCGATTCTCTGCCCTCAGTCCCTTTCTCTGTCTCAAAAGTGAGACATCAGGGGTCTGTTTAGACCCCTGATATTTCACCAAAGCCCCACAGAAGGGCTCCTAAATAAAATTGTAAAAAAATATATAAAATAAAAATAAACTTCTAACACCGATCTCTGCCCTTCTGACATATATAGACACACACTCATGTTTGTTTGCGTTCTGTGGTGCACACCCTAATGCAGGGGTCTTCAAACTATGACCCTCCAGTTGTTCAGGAACTACAATTCCCATCATGCCTAGTAATGTCTGTGAATGTCAGAGTTTTACAATGCCTCATGGGATGTGTAGTTCCGTAACAGTTGGAGGGCCGTAGTTTGGAGATCCCTGGTCTAATGCAATAGGCTGCCCACACCTATGAAAGGCATCCATAGTAAAAGGAAAGGGGGGGGGGAATTCCACAAAAATAAAATTGCACATTTAACATCCCAGAATTGATTGGTGAGGGTAAACCAAATTCAGAGAGGTCGCAGGCATCCCGAATTTTGTTAAAATGCAAAAATGTCACCAGATTGAGCTGTAGGGTATTCCATTTTCTGATCATCTTTGATTGCACTTAGTAGTTGAGGGAGAGAAGGTGCAGTAGAGGAGAGCCAACGAGAGGAAATAGATCTTCTCGCAACAACTAAAACATTTCATATCAGTTTCTTAGAGGGTTTGCCAATACCGGAGAAGGGTAATAATCCCTTCTCACTGATTGAGCGAAACGGTGGGACCTGTTGTTTCAGATAAAGTTGTTAAAAGAATGTTAAAACGAAGACGTGGGTATGGGGACCAGAAGGGTTTGCAAATAATGCAACAATCTGAGAAGAAAGGACTTTTTAAGAATGCTTATCTTCCCAAATAGGAAAATATAGTAAGGGTCCACTTGTTTAAGCAAATGGGTTATATCCCTGAATACTGGAGAATTATTAGTGTTATATAATGAATGATACGAGGAGGTGATATAAATATCCAAATATTTGAGAGCATTGGGCGCTATAAAAATACTTGTAATAAATAATAAATGTGATGATGCTCTTTTAAAAAAACGATTCTTTTTTATTTTGTTTTCACCTGATGATCTTCCAAGTAACACAGTACCTGCCCTAGGGTGACAGCCATTTGCGCGTTGTATTGTTACTATAGAGAAGCATTGTTTTAACTCTAGGGCAGTGTTTTTGGGCTACAGAACACATTCCATTTTATCTTCTCTGTCCATAACATTCAGCAGTAATAGAGTTCATTGTCCGTGTTTACATATTTTATAAGGCCTCATATGGCCAATGATACTCGTATAGCTTGAATGGGCCTTTTTTTTTTTTTTTGCAGCTTCCATGTGCAGGTAGCCCTTTGACATCTATTAGGACACAGGGGATGCAGGTGCTGTTTGCAGGCAGCCCACTGAAGTCTATTAGGATGCAGCAGATGCAGGTGAAGACACAGCCGCTGGTCCTAAAGTGACAGGCATTTAGATGTGGGTGAGTGATCCTGCATGCACATTATCAGTGTTCAGAGATGCTCATCCACATGCCTGTCACATTAGGACCAGAGGCTGTCTCTTCATCTGCATCTGCTGCATCCTAATAGATGGCAGTAGCCTGCCTGCAAACAGCACCTAGAATTTAACCGGTTCCACGCCACACGCAGTATATTTACTGCGGCAGTGTGGACGGCTACCGCGAATCGCCATAAAAAGGCGGCGATCTGCGGGTGGCCGCTAGGGGAGAGGAGGAGTGTGCCTGCGGCTCGGGCGGACCTGAGGTCCGCCGGCGAGCCGCGATGAGCGGCCACAGCCAAAGAGTGGGCATGGGAGGACAGCCTGTCAGTGCGGGCATGGGAGATCTACTGATCCCTGTCACTGGGATCAGTTGGATCTCCTATGCCCATGTTGGCCCAGCCCCCCCACAGTAAGAACACGTCCAGGGAACACAGTTAACCCCTAGCTCTCCCTCCCAGGTTAACCCCTTCACTGCCAATGACATTTACAAAGTAATTAGTGGACATTTAAATTTCTGATCACTGTATAAATGTCATTGGTCCCAAAAAAGTGTCAAAAATGTCCGACATGTCCACTCCAATATAGCAGTACCGCTAAAAATCACAGATCGCCGCCATTACTAGTAAAAAAATTTTTAAAAAATAAAAACCCCAGAAATTAATTCTCCCCATCCGTAAACGCGGCCACTTTTGTGCAAACCAATCAATAAACGGCGCTTGCAATTTTTTTTTTAATCACAAATATGAGGAAGAATATAAATCGGCCAAAACCGATGGAAAAAAAATGTTTATTTTATATATTTTTTTGGGGTTTGTATTTTAGCAAAAAGTAAGAAAAACTGTTTTTTTTTTTTTTGCAAAATTGTCGCTCTTGTTTTGTTTATAGCGGTGATCAGAAATGAAGCAGAGGCGATCAAATACCACCAAAAGAAAGCTCTATTTGTGGGAAAAAAGGACGCTAATTTTATTTGAGTACAACCGCGCAATTGTCAGTTAAAGCAATGCAGTGCCGAATCACAAAAAATTCTCTGGTCAGGAAGGGGGTAAAGCTTTCCGGGGCTGAAGTGGTTAGAGTGTTACTAAACCCAGCAATATGATAAATATAA
>BLSH010053187.1:1465148-1492327 GCA_018402905.1 Glandirana rugosa | reverse complement strand
CCCCCCCCCCCCCCCCAAGTGCCCACAGCTTATAAATCTTCTTTTTTACATTAAAATACTGCCACTATATACCTTTTTGGCTGATCTGTATACCACGGTCACATGATGAACTGCAGGGTCTGCCCAGTGCTGAATGTTCAGGTAGGAGGAGATTTCCACTATAGCCTGTATACATGCCCACATTTATGATATCAATATCATGTGACCTGGCTAGCTCTGAGAACAAGGAAATGTTCTCTCCAGCAATAGAGACTGAACTGAGTATGTGCAACTTTACTACCCTCACTGTGTATTATCTGGCCGTGCCAAGAGAGACCCTGCAGGAGGAGGAGGATCTGTTTACACTCCCTCCTCCCTCCCTCCTCAGTGTCTCAGTATAAAGGTGGGTAGGGAGGCTTGTGACATCACAACTCCATCCACCAAACTCCAGCAAACACAGACACCCTCTGATTTCAGAGTTTTACAGAGCTGCTAGTGCTTACAGGAAGGACATTTGAAAGGTAGGGATAGATGCAGGAGGCTTGCATGTATATATACATTAATACTGTGTCATTAGTTTATACTGGGTGGGTGGTGGGTTTACATCAACTTTAAGTTCCACAGTGAGTATAACAAGCATGCTATGCTGCACATACAGACAGATTTTACTGTTGTGGGTTTAGTAACACTTTAAGATGATGTAAAAAAAAAGAATACAAAAAAGTCTCATTCTCACTATATGGGCATTACCACCTGCTTGAATGAGGCCTAATGAGTCCATTAATGTTTTCATTAAAATTTCATGTATTTCTTATTGGATCTATTTGAGAAAATGTGTGAATCCTGGTTGAAACGTGTGTCACTAATATCTGCACACCTGTATAAATAGAAAGGGGGAAGGATCGCCATTACTCCCAGCCAGCCCAGGTAAATTAACAATAAAAAGCAGCCTCAGCCTACATGTCTCCACCAAACCCCTCACCCTGATGCATTTCTCCCCTCCCACTAGGCTTAGTCATAGGTGGGCAGGGGGAAACGCATTAGGGTGAGTGGTTTGGAGGAGACCTGTAGGCAGCTTATCGTTTATTCACCTTGGCTGATTGGGAGTAGCGGCAATCCTTTACTCTTAAAGCGGTTGTCTACCCATTTTGTTTACTTTTACCTACAGGTAAACCTATATGTAGCACCCTCCTAGTTTGGGTACTAGAGAGTGTATATAGTTTTTGGCTCTATCTGCTTAACAGAAGAGCTGATAGGTAAATGTACATGCTGTCTGCTTATCAGGGAGCCTGATTTGAGTAAGGTCTGCTCTGTGTGCTCTGGTGATGTTTCATATGATCTGGAGCTATTTCACCCTGTCTAGTAGTATGGGTCATTATTGGACAGAGGGAGAAAACCTCAGCCAGTGACAGCAGGTTTATTTGGAGGTGATTCTGACAAGCTAGCAGGGGAGTGGTGACCCACTGCATCTTGGGTGAACACCTTCATATAAAAAGGAGCATATGGGCTCAAGGTTAGGAGTCCCAGCCCACCCAAGCCTGAGGGGTGAGGTGTATGTCCAGCTCCTGGCTGCTAGGCCCGAGAGCCTATCCAGGAGGCTGCCGGCTGCTAGGCCTGGTCGAGGCCTATCCGGATGCTGAAGCTGCAACCCACAGCTCTTTGAAAGCTGACAGAGGGAGGATGTCCTTGGATTCGGTCTGATACTGCAGTGGCAAAGTGTCGCTTGGAGGTTGGCAGAAAGGGCTACCGACTGTCCCAGGACATGGTGTGAGTACAGATCTGTGAGAGAATCCCTGAGACTGTGTGCTAGAATTTCCCCTGCTCTCATATCAGCTTAATTGGGTGTGCCAGCTAGAAAGGAGACACTGGAGAGTGTCTTGAAGAACAGTCCAGTCCAGCTTCTGTCCTTACTGCTTAACAAGGGACCTGTTCTGTTAAAGTCAGCCTGCCATAAAGTGCTTTGGTAGTCGGCTTCACTGAGTTAGAAAGGAAACACTGGCTTGTGTCTTGAAGAAACAAAGTCCTGCATGTCCTTTGTTGTTTAGAGATGGACTTGTTTCACTGGAGTCAGTCTGCTGTGTGAAGCCACTAACCACCTGCTATACAGAGCCTAGGGAGAATTTGTCCTCAGTTACAGTCAGTTACTTGGAGTATCCTATCTCTACCCTTCTCCTATCCAAGTTCAGCAATAAAGCACTGAAAATTCATCCCCTAGACTGGTTATTGAAATGAGCAAGATTGTGTGTGCACCTGGCTGTGTGAAAATACCATAGTGACTGGCTGCAGAATATTCAACGGGAGGCTCGGGAACAAATATAAATTTCATTAGCAGCTCCTACGGGTGTACCGCTACATATAATAAGGCTTACCTGTAGGTAAAATGAATATCTTTTAAACCTATACGGTTTAGAAGATATTCCCTCTCTAATCCGCTGTGGCATTACGGCGCATGCGCCGTGTATGCAGGACTGTTTTTAATGTTGATTGGACCCTGGACAAATATTGTCTTGCCCCCCCCATGCAATTTCACTCTCCACCAGCTCTGAGACCTACAATAAATAGCAACTAGACTCAAAATCAGTTTACTGAATCAGATCAGCAGTGATTTTGATTGGTTGCCAGAGGTTATGGCATATCATTACTGCTTACTGACTGGTTACTAGATGTCACAGCACATATTACAGCTCACTGATAAGTTGCTAGAGGCTACAGCACATGCTTTCTGCTTGTTTGGTTTCTAGAGATCATCAATACTGCACACTGATTGGTTGCTAGAGGTTACTGAACATCATTACTGCCCACAGATTGGTTGCTAGAGGTTATAGCACATCATCTCCTCACTGCCTGCACACCATGGACTGGGGAGCGCAAAGTCGCTTTCCTGACACCACAGAAATGCGCTGCCCTTTAGCAGATACACAGCAGTGCCATCAATTGTTAATGACACCCTCACGCATCTGCTGACAAGTGCTGCGGACTTTCAATCATGCCTTTGTCTTCCCAGTGGCAGCATCCAATATAGATGATGGTGAATATGACCTGAGGGGGGCATGATATACATATGAATGCCACCTTTGTTTACATATCAGTGCAGCTGGCCACCACTATTTACATATGAATGCTGCTGCTATTTACATATCAATGCTAGTTATTTACATGTAAACATAGGGTCTGCAGGTGAGTCACCAGGATAGTTGGCAAGTATGAGGCAGCTGCTTTGGGCCCCACAACATTGACAGCTGCCCCTTTTGCACTGCCTTAAAGACGGCCCTGCGTGTATGTCCCGGCAAAGGGCAAATTTCCGGAAAGACGGGTCCCACCCGCATGCGCGGGAGTGACGTCTCGCGGCTCTGGCCAGTCACAGCGCCGGAGCCGTATACCCGGAAGCAAGATCCAAGGGAAGATGTCCGCTCCCTCATAGGGGACTGAGCAGCCCGGTCGGATCTTCATTTCAAGGTGAGTATTTCATAATGAGCTAGTATGCCGTGCATACTAGCTCATTATGCTATTGTCTTGCAGGTTTTTATTTATTTTTTCCGGGTAGACAACCGCTTTAACATTTACTAGCCCTCTGGATTGATATCAGGATAAGCCTGCACCCCATGTTTTGGGATACAGGGATATAGTTTGATCTCTACTTTGAGTGGTACCAAAAGCAATATAACAGGTCATTTTGGGATACTAATAGGACTTTAATACACGTAGTAACTGTCTCTTTATCAGTGTCACCTGCAGACCAGCTCAATAAGGTTTTGTAAGAAAACCCTTTTGTATATTTATTGTGGGAAATGGGGATGATTAAAGTTGATGTAAACCCTCACATATACCCAGTGAAGTGAACAGCCTCAGATGATACACAGAGATGAAACAAATCTCCCTATGTAAGTTTTACATGCATATCCGCTGTCTTCATCTGTATTTATCCTTTAGAAAGTGCTCTTTGTGTTAGGATTTTTTCTCTTCCCGCTTAGCACTGCAGAGAAGCCTGGGCATATTGCCAAGACAGCTGATTGGAGAAAAGGCACACCCTTCGACTCATAGGTAGAGACTTTCAGGTGTCTTTGTTGTTTTGTTCAGCATGGTGCTAATCTATTGATAGCATCCTCCCCAACACAAAACTCTTGCTGCTCTTATAATGTGACAGAAACTTGTCAGGCTGATAAAAGAGCTGCAGAGCAGGACAAAGCTACTGGACACAGGGCTTAGAATGGAGATAAGAAAACCCTGCATATATGTGCCCTGCTCAAATTTCATGAATCGGGTTTACATCCACTTTAAATACAAATATACAATCAACAATTAATTTTATACTAAAATAAACATACATACATAAATATTAAAGTGGTTCTAAAGGCAGAAGGATTTTTACCTTCATGTAGTCTATGCATGAAGGTAAAAAATTATTTGTGTGCAGCTCCCTCCCCAGCCCACCACTAATACTTAGCTGAGCCTGATCTTGATCCAGCAACAAACACAAGAGCATTTGCTCTCCCGGCTCTCTCTCTTCCCATTGGCTCAGACACAGCAGCAGGTGCCATTGGCTCCCATTGCTGTCAATCACAGCCAGTAAAGAGGGAGCAGGGGGTGGGACTGAGCCCTGTTGTGTGTCAATGGACACACACACAGCAGGGCTTGGAAGCGAGCATGCACAGGTGCCTCCATAGCAAGGGTCTTTCTATGGAGGCACTCAGCAGGTGGGACGCAAAGTATAACATATATGTTGTAGTTGTGGTTTTTTTTTGCATTTCTTTAGTATTACTTTAATGTTTAAAGGGTTAGTTCACCTTTACCAAAAAACTGCCTATGTAGATAAAGGGGCATCTGTAAATAAAAACAAACTGTGCAGCTTTTACTAAAGTTGAATAATGTCTTTGCTATAGGTGTAGGCCATTTACATACCCCCTGAAGCCTGACTGGAATGCTCCCAGGACGTTGCTAAGTGTGGTCTAGTCGTTACTGCTCACCTTCACAACTGGCCTACAACTATAGCAAGTGCATTATTCAGCTGGATGGTTAGCTTTCATCTACCATCACTTCTTACCTGCATAGGCAGTTTTTTTGTAAAGGTGATCTAACCCTTTAACTTAATTAAAAATCGTGTAAATGAATTATTTGATTGTGTTCCTTTACCTTTAATACCAAACAAATATTGTTTTCTTTAGAATCCGGTTTTCTGCTCTCCCCACGGATAACTTGTTGGTTGCTGTTATTGTGCTAGAGGCAGATTTATCACAAACACCATCTGCCATGTCCAAGAAATTTCAGTTTTTCAAACAGAATTTAAAACATAGAGGGACACTTTCCAGCGCACATACAATAACCGAGATTGTGTTGTCAACTCCATTCACAACTGTTGCTGTAAGGAATAGGATTTACTAGCAGCATACCAAATATCTGCGCCCAGGAAAAGATTCTTCCTATGCCATCATTAAATGGCAATGGTAAATCATTTTACAAAGCTGTTGGTAAAGTCCATACAAAGTTAATATAGGTAAATCAAAACACCCTCTGCTTCTAATCTAAGTTTTACCAGCGTAGTTAAAGTAGACCTCCAGTCAAACCCATTCTTTAGCCTTGTATAGTGAGCAGAAGGTTAGTATATGCGTCAGGCACTGTATATGTTATATTTCAGCTGGGAAGTTCTTCCCTTGATTTCTTTTTCAATGCAGGTTATCTTTCCATAGGGGTAACACATAGGGGCCGGTTAACACTACAACACCATGTGCCCTGTGTTAGGTAGCCCATTCAAAGTTAGTGGACTGCAAGAAGTGGCGGCCAGTGTTTTTTTTTTTGGGGGGGGGGCGGCACATTGTACAGCCAGCCAACCACCAACCACCCCCCTGCCACAACACTTAACGCAGGCTTTCCTCTGGGCGACCAGTATGTCTGCTCCAGCAGCAGGTCTCCTCCCCCCTCCTCCCAGCGGCCAGCTTAGCTCCTCTCTGGGCAACAGACGGGCAGCCTGCTAGCTCCCCCTGCGTCTCCTCTCCTCTCTCCTGCCCTCCTCCTAGACGTCCAATAGGATCACATGTACCTTCAGCCAATCGGGTGATGGGTTTCAGACCCACCTCATGATTGGCCAGGAGAAGGGTCATTGATTGGTGCTTATTCAAAGTTAGTGAAATGCAACCAGTGGCGGCCGGTGGGTTTTTTTTTGGGGGGGCGGCACATTTCACAGCCAGCCAGCCAACCATGTGCAAGGAAAAAAAAAACAGTATTTTTGCTTGCACGTGATTCAATGATAGAAGTCGGTAGGGCTTCACCTCTTTCACTAAGTCAAGGGAGAATTTCCCTGCAAAGTTAAAATTTCCCTTGTAAAGTGAACAACACATTTGCCTTAGTTAGATCAACCTCATTGTGGGCTGCACTTGGCAGGCACATTGGGTTTCCATTTAAACTGAATGGCACCCCAATACACCGTCACAGATCAGTGCACCACAACAAAAGGACCATGCAAAATGAATGGCACCACAGCATACCAATGCACAGATGGTGATTACTGTACATTGCGGCAAAGCTTACTTGTCTCCACATGTTACTGCAATGGCCTGCAGTGAATGGGCCCTAACCGTAAAGATGCTTCTTTTAACCACTTGCCGAATGCCTACCACAGCTGTACTGCAGCAGGCCGACTCTCTTGCAAGAAACGTCATACCTGTACATAATTAAGTGCAATAGACACTGGGGGGGGGGGGGGGGGCGCGTGCGCCGCCAGAGGCACGATCCCTTGCTGATTGGACACAGGGGATGCCAATCAGCGGGTCCGGCGGGCCTGGTGTCCCCCGCCAACCCGCGATCGTTCCCTAGAGAGGCAGAGCAGTGATCTGCCTATGTAAACAAGTTCTGACAGGGAACAAGATGGAGATCTTGTGTTCATGCTAAACATGAACACCGACCACTCTCTCCATCCAGTCAGAGCACCTCCCCCACACAGTTAGCAAGCACCAGCCCCTGATGTTAACCCCTTCCCTGCTAGTGTCATTAGTACAGTAACAGTGCATATTTTTAGCACTGATCATTGTAATAATGTCACTGGTTCCCAAAAACATATCAAAAGTCTCAGTTTGGTGTCCGATTTGTCCGCCTCAATGTTGCAGTCCCGTTAAAAATCGCTGATCGCCACCATTACTAGTAAATAAAAAATAAAGAAAAATGCCATAAAAATATCCCATAGTTTGTAGACACGATAACTTTTGCGCAAACCAATCAATATACGTTTATTGGGATTTTTTTTACCAAAAATATGTAGCAGAATACATATCACCCTAAATTGATGAAAATATTAGATTTTTTTTTATTGGGTATGTTTTATAGCAGAAAGTAAAAAATATTGCTTTTATTCAAAATTTTTCACTCTTTTTTTTCTTTATAGAGAAAAAAATAAAAACTGTAGAGGTGATCAAATACCACCAAAAGAAAGCTCGATTTGTGGGGGAAAAAAGGACATACATTTTATTTGGGTACAATGTCGCACGACTGCTCAATTGCCAGTTAAAGTGACGCAGTGCTGCATCACAAAAAATGGCCTGGTCATTAAGGAGGTAAAACCTTCCAGGCTTAAGTGGTAATAGAGGTTAGAAACTCCATCACATTTTTGCTGCTTTATGTAGTTCTGTTGGGAAGATTTGTCTTTCCCGAGAGATAGGGCCAGGAAGTAAAGGGAAATTTCCCCAAATGGGCTCTTATTCAATTCAATATAAACCCCACTGAGATTCTAAACATTCCTCACCCTTTTTTTGGTCTTCCAAAGAATTTCTTGTTTGGAATAAGGATTGAATAAATGAAAATTCTGGACCATTTGCATCTGTGAACTCATCTGTATCACTTATGAATAATGTGCTCAGATGAGTCATATTGAAAAAAAAAATCCTTATAATTGTTTTTAAATGCCATTGATACATCAGTTGAGTCAAACAAAGCTCTTCACTCAGCCCTGAATAATGGGAAGGAACGATACTATGGTGGAGGGGGTAGCTCTTTTATTGCTTTCATTTATTGATGAGGAAGTCTTAACAAATGTATAGGATGACAATATTTTACATAATTTCCATTTATCCAATTTGCAGGTGAGATAGCTTTCTTCAGGGTTGCAAATACTCTCAATATGCAACTTGAATTAATTCTGCTTCTGATGTTTCAAGAGTTGAAGCAGACAGAGACATTTGCTGAGCCATAACAAGTTTTACTATGCCTTGTTTCTATAACAGCTCTTCACTATAAGGATGTAGCTGGTCAAGGCTGTATAGTCAGAGAATAGGCGCAGGTGCCTCCCCACCCCTGGGGGAGAGCGTGCCACATCAAATGGTGAGTGTGGCTAAATTGCACAGTGAGAGGGTCATAAAGGGGCATTGTTAAATAAAACCAGGAGTGTGTCATTGGTATACCCTGCCAGATTGTGAATAATTAACCTTATTAGGTCCCACCACGGGCACAGTAATGTTCTGGGTGGGAATGCTGACCTTCTCAAGGCTATTGCAGGCTAGTACCAGATTGTTGCATAGTTCATGTCAATTGACTAACACATTGCACGTTAGTTCCCTGACTTCTGTACTATTACCTGTTTTATACTTTGTAATATGTGAAAATCAATAAAACTTTCAAACCTTAAAAAAAAAAAAACAGGAGTGTGTTACACACAGGGTGCAGGGTTCAGGAGTACATTATGCACAATTGCACAGTTCAGGAATGAACTACACACAGGGTGCAAGGTTCAGGAGTGTGCCACCTTCAGGGTGCATTGTTCAGGAGTCCATATCTCACTGACTAGTTAACAACCAAAAATGCCTCCCTCCCATTCTCCCCAATCCCCCTCGTAGTACAGAGCTCTCCCCCAACCCCCCTACTTCCCAATGTAGAACTCTCCTCCCTCCCCCAAATTTCCTTCTGCCCCTCCTACAGGGTACCGAAGGGTGGAGCTGCTGCAGAAAAGCAGCTACAACTTAAATCAGGAGAGTTCAGGCAAGGAGTGTGAGCTTCAGGTAGAACTGCTTCCACAAGACTACGGTGGCTGTGTAAATCCTCCACCCCCTCCTCTGCAGTCA
The DNA here is from genome assembly GCA_018402905.1 of Glandirana rugosa. Classification (NCBI taxonomy): domain Eukaryota; kingdom Metazoa; phylum Chordata; class Amphibia; order Anura; family Ranidae; genus Glandirana; species Glandirana rugosa. The sequence goes on along the minus strand of BLSH010053187.1, from coordinate 1,483,307 downwards.
ATAGGATGGTGCAAGGCAGGGAGGGTTCTGTATTAGCCACCTGGAGAGGTACACTGTCACTTATAAATACAGAAGCCAGGCTTCTGTGTTTACAAGTGATCATAGTAAAAAGGTGAGCACAGGGTCAGTCCTGGAGGTGGCGCTCCAGCTGAAAAAAAAAACCCTGTAGCTGGCACTTTGGTATCATAACCCATTTGCAGTTCATCTGATTTTAGACAATTTTTGATGTGTTCCAAAGTGGTTGATTGTATTTTTGAGTTAAGTGAATTGAGAGGCTGAGAAGTGATTATTCCAGGTGGCCTAATATATACAATGGCATGGCAATACAATGGCATGATGCAACATTTAGCTTGTGCAGGGCAACCCTATGGGAAGGCTAAGATGGTTTTCAACCATCATTTTCCAACTGGGGAAATCTGTGTGCAGACCAATCCTTCTAACTTCTCAGTGACCCAAATGTAAATATCAGCATGACAGGTTATGATGGTTTAGGAGGTTAAATTATTTTTTTAAAGCGGTTGTATCATCAAAAATGTATCTTTTACCTACAGGTAAGCCTACCATAAGGCTTACCTGTAGGTAAAATTAATATCACCTAAACCTTTAGGAGATATTCCCACTGTGAGCAGACACTAAACTGACGTCACAGGGCATGCGCAGTGGTGTCCCGACCTTGCAGGAAAATCCACCGTAAAGATGGGCCCCCGCGCGGGAATGACGTCTTGCGGCTCCGGCCACTCACAGCACTGGAGCCACGAACCTGGAAGGATCCACAGATGGAAGATGGAAGCTCCCTCTTTGGGGATCGGGCAGACCTGTCGGAGCTTCGTTCTGAGGTAAGTATTCAATAATGAGCTAGTATGCGATGCATACTAGCTCATTATGCCTTTGTTTGTTTTTTAAGGCGATACAACCGCTTTAAGTAACAAACATGTCACATTTACCCGCTCTGGTTTTGCTCAGAGCAGCCCCGATTCTCCTCTTCTCAGATTCCCGATGCTCCTGGTCCCTCCCCCTGCTGAGTGCCCCTATAGCAAGCTGCTTGCTCTGGGGGCACTCATGCCTGGTCTCCCCTGAGCCTCTTCTGTGTGTCTATGAAACACACAGAGTGCAGCTTGGTCCCGTTCTCTGCTCCCTCCTCATTGGCTGTAATTGACAGCAGCGGGAGCCAATGGCTTCTGCTGTTGTGTCTGAGCCATTGTCAGCTGCTGTTCCAGTCGGGGGGGGGGTTCAGCAAACAAACCCCCCTATTTCTCCTCCAGCACCCCCACCCCTGTGGTTGGTACTCACATGGTCCGGCTCCGGTGTTCGCGGAGATGCAGAGCGAGATCGCTCCCTCTGATGAGGATGGCCTCCTCCGGATCTCCACGTAATCCTCCCCCAGTACCAGCCAATATGGCCGCTTCTCCTCTCGACCAATTGGATCTCTGGACTCGCTTCCTAAATGGCCAGGAGGAGAAGCAGGAAGACCATATTAATTTGCTATTGTCACACAACTGGGTGGGCTCAGGGCGCAGCCTACCTTTTTTGAAGCCAATTGGAGCCACAGGCTCTAATCATGGGGCTTCCAAAAAAAAAAAAAAACCCATATAAATTCTATAAGTCCGGCGCCCTGCATATAGATTAGGGGCCAGGCGCATGGATTAGGGGGGCGGCGCCCCTAATGGAGCGGCCACCACTGGTCTGAGCCAATGAGGAGGGAGAAAGCTAGGAGAACAGATGCTCTCAAGCACATTGCTTGATTGGGATCAGGCTCAAGTGAGCTTCAGGGGGAGCTGCACACTAACGAATGTATGAAGGTAAAAAAAACATCAGCCTTTAGAACCACTTTCAATTCATCCATTTTTAGCCACCTTTAGGGAAAAAAATATCAAAATTATAAGAAATGACCCAATCCTCCTTTTTGCACAGCGTGGTTTTCTGATAAATTAGCACAATAAGCTGCATCTGATGAGGAAACTTTTATCTGTATGCATGCTACACAGTCACTCTGAGCTCTGAAATATTAAAAAAAAATGCATCTATTAAGAAGCAACAGCCATTAGCAAATATGTTGCTGTTTATTCCGTGTTGAATAAAGTATCTTATTGGTATATATACCATTATTTTCTTTTATTTTGCATTAGGAAGTTCCATTAACAATGATTAGTTTAGGGTCCCATTGACCTAGAATCATTGATAATAGTCATCATAAAAAAATAAGAACATTATCTAAACTGCAGCATAACAGCATTGACTTTTTGTCTGTGTCTTTAGGGGGAACGTTGTTGCTGACTGTAATGGTAATGAGGCATCTTTTCTACTATTAGAAAATAATATTCACATACTCCCAGGATATTTGTAATGTGCTTGATTCATTAGAGCATACTTAGTTTGCACAATTAGCATTAATCATTTACTTAGCAATTGTCATGAAAGATATAAAGTTAAGTAGCAGGAACATTAAAAAAAATATTTGAAATGACAGAAATGAAATGTATTCTTTAGATGATGCTCTTTTCCCTGACAAGAAAATGTTATGCAGAATTGGGGGCATTTAACCTTTATGCTACTTTACTGTGGCTTGGTATTTTAACATTGTGACTTTAGACATAAGTGTCAAATCAATATTGTTTTTTAAGTAGTAAAGCTCTTCACCACGCATTATAAACTTTGGAACTTTTAGTTACATAATAGCCCATATTGATCAGTTCTGTATCAGCTTTTTAAGTTAATTGTAGGCATTTAAAGCCCAACTCCAGGCAGAAATGTAAAAGCTCTTTTGTAAATTAGATATCTTTCCCTGCCTTAAATTACCTTGCCAGTATGTTGCCTTTTCTTAATTTTTGCATCAGTCATGGTGTTACATAGCTGGTGGAGGAGCACAATGATTTGAGGGCAGCTTCCCTTACACCTCCTGAGGGCAAACAGGTAGAGCAAACACGTGGTGTAAGGGCACAGAGTGGCACTAGTGCCTTGCAGTTTTTGCTGGTTGCTGATTAGAGATGGGCCAAACGCCCCCTGTTTGGTTCGCAGCAGAACTCCCAAACACGGGAAAATTTCTGACCCAAATGGCGAACCCCATTGAAGTCAATAGGAGCCAAACAGGAAAAATTAAAAGTGCCCTATTTTGAAGGCCTACATGCAAGTAATTGGCCATAATAGGGGTATGGAGGTCCAAGTACTGCCCTGGGAGACGTATCAATGCAAACATTTTTTTTTAAAACTATCGTTTTTTCAGGAGCAGTGATTTTAATTATGCTTAAAGCACAACAATAAAAATTAGAAATCTATTTAAATATAGTGCCTGGGGGGGGGGGGTCCCCTTAGTCTGCTTGTAAAGTGGCACATCTATAGCATGCATAGAACGTGCTGCAGCAAAAATGACATTTCTAAAGAAAAAAAAAAGTCAAATCACATTTAAATTGACTTGCAGTTGCAATTGCTGGCACCTGGCTATTTAAAAAAAAAAAAAAAAAAAGAAAAAAATGGTGTGGGGCAGTCCATACCAGACCCTTATCCGAGCACACAGCTACCAGGCCACATGCCCTTAACATGGGGGGGTGCTTTGTAGCAGGGGGGCTCTGCTCTGCCCCCCCACCCCAAAGCACCTTGTCCCCATATTGATGGGGACAAGGATCTCTTCCCCACAACCCTGGGCTGTGGTGGTGGGGATATTTGGGTAGGGGGCTTATCGGAATCTGGAAGCCCCCTTTAACAAGGGGGCTCCCAAATCCTGCCTTCCCATATGAATAAATGTAAGATACATAGCACCCCTACCCATTCACCAAAAAAGTGTCAAAAAGTAATAAAAACACAGAGACAGTTTTTGACAATTCCTTTATTAAAAAAATAACAAAAGTGTCCCCCGATGTTAAACCAATCACGCCGTCCCTGAAAAAGAAACGCTCTGCATTCATTGACGGCTGACCACCAAATGCCTCCTCCGTTTGACAGTTCTTGTATAGGTAAGGAAGAGGCCCCCTGGTGATGTCACCTGGTGGCACTGCCCCCCTTGTGATGTCACGGACCGGTGTATGCAGGGTCGGGGGGGGGACCCATGCCATTTTTTTTTATTCATTTGTCAGTGGGGAAGCACATTGAAAACCGATAACTCATCGGTTGTTAAGGACGCCGCTCCTTAACAACCAGCTTTTACTGTGCCCTGATTGGGCAAAGCTTTGCCCAAACAGGGCGCAGAATGCATTGTGAAGCACGCAGTACATTGCAGGGGGGTTTGGGGAGAAGACACCTGCTGAACACCCTGCAAATTCTGGTGTTCATCGAACAAGGCGAACAGCCAACTCATGCTCGGGCCGAACCATTTGCCCAACTCTAATGCTAATGTAGGAAGAGAGAAGTCTCTGATCCAGTCAGCAATGTATAACCTGCCCTCAGGGTATGATGGGCAGGGCACTGGAATGGCAAGCAAGAACTCTGCAGCAGGTAGTGACAACCACAGGATTAACAGGCCGATAGCCAACTGATTGGTCAGCATCAGAGCTCAGCCAGGGGAGTAGAGCGTCAATTGAGAGACTGCAGGCTGGTGGGTAATCATGACACAGAAATTCAGGACTGGTCAGGAAAGCTGGGTTAGCAACTGGCATGCATATCAGGTACCACAAAGACAGCAAAGAGGATGTCAATGTTCAAGCTGTAGTTGATAATGGATAAGCAGATCAGGAACAGAAGAAGCAGGCGGAGATGTAGTCCAAGTGCAGGCCAAAGGCAAAACAGGTGGGAAGCAGAAGTAGGTCAATGCAAGCTGGGTCCATGTCAAGTTGTTAGGCATGAAGTCACTTATTCACAGGCAACACTCTAGACAAGACAACATTGGGTATGTGCAGCTGACCAGTAAATAGCCGTTTGGTGTCAACTTTGGCAGCAATCATGCACGGACTCCTGACCCATACACACACATGCGCGGATCTCTGCGCGCATATGAGTGGCTAGTAGCAACCCCTAATGTAGTGCTGAAAGCCAGTCTTTTCAAAGATGCTTATACAGATGCACAGTCATTCATATTGGCATGACTTCCTGACACATGGAATAATTAACTCCTTATATTCTTTCTAAGGCTTACTTATTCTGACTTTGCCTTTTCCACCGATCTTGTAAATGCCACTCTATATTTCCTTTATTTGGGTGGTAATGTAATTGTGCAATTACTGCCGAAATGAGAGGACCCAGGTTGTCTGGGCTCATGGTCTATTCTGCCCATTGTTAACTACAAGGCTTATTGACAGATAGAAGACTCAGTCTGTCCTGCCCATCCATGCAAATGGGAAGTTATAGAAATACAAAGAATGTGACATTGAGGCCTTCCTCATCTCTCCTCCCAGAGTGCATCTCGGAATTCAAGTAAATGATGATGTCACAGATTTTTGATATACAATTTCTCAAAATATATACAAGTAATTGAAAAATTAATTTTAAACCCGCAATGTCAGCTGTAAAATTAGTTTAGGATGTTTCTGAGTTCCTTTGCAGGTGCATTTGACCTTCACTTGAACTTCTTTATTAAGTTGTTTTGACATTTCCATAGCCGTGTATCTGTTCTTACATAAATGAAGCCTGGGAACGCAGGTTCTTGCACATCTGGGCATGCTCATTAGCAACAAAGTACACTGTACACCACTATAGGAAGGACAGATAAAGTGTCTGTCCTCTTCATGCTGCATTGGGTTGTTGGCAGGGCCGGTGCAAGGATTTCTGACACCCTAGGCGAAACGTAATTTGGGCGCCCCCTTAGCGCCGCCCCTGACTCCACCCCCTTTGCCTTGCCCGTGTAACATGTGTGACCTACCTGACCCTTACACTGACCTATCTGACCATTGCACATATGGACAGGACAGGGTGGTATGCGGACAGGACAGGGTGGTATATGGATAGGACAGGGTGGTATATGGATAGGACAGGGTGGTATATGGATAGGGCAGGGTGGTATACAGACAGGACAGGGTGGTATATGGATAGGACAGGGTGGTATATGGATAGGACAGGGTGGTATATGGATAGGGCAGGGTGGTATATGGATAGGGCAGGGTGGTATATGGATAGGGCAGGGTGGTATATGGACAGGACAGGGTGGTATACAGACAGGACAGGGTGGTATACAGACAGGACAGGGTGGTATACGGACAGGACAGGGTGGTATACGGACAGGGCAGGGTGGTATACGGACAGGACAGGGTGGTATATGGATAGGGTAGGGTGGTATATGGATAGGGCAGGGTGGCATATGGATAGGGCAGGGTGGTATATGGATAGGGCAGGGTGGTATACAGACAGGACAGGGTGGTATACAGACAGGACAGGGTGGTATACAGACAGGACAGGGTGGTATACAGACAGGACAGGGTGGTATACAGACAGGACAGGGTGGTATATGGATAGGGCAGGGTGGTATATGGACAGGCTAGGTTCTAGGCTAGGGGGGAGAGGGAGAGAGAATTATGTAGAGGAGGAAGAGAGGGGGAAGGAAAAGAGCGGGGGTAGAGAGAGAAAAAGAAAGGGGGGGTGCATAGCACAAAGGGGTGGGAACACAAAGGATGTTACTGTGGGCATGGAAGTCTCACTCACCGTTTATGCTCTCCCATTCAGGCTGCTGCCCCCCAGGGCTGTGGTAGTTATTGTTTAAAAAGTGCCGCCCAGCAGCCCACAGAACTCCTCTCGCAGTCAGGGCTGGTGCATTGTATGCAGGTGGATGGAGTGTGGGCGGGGTTGGGCGGGCACAAATAGCAGGGGGAGTAGCAGATTGGACATGCAGTGGAGAGAGGGCGGGGTTAGGACGACAGAGCAGACAGGATGGAGCCGATTCCTCTGTAAGCTGGCCTGGCTTTCTCCGCTCTCACTGTGTCACTGACTATGACACACATCTAGCAGGGGGGGGGGCGTTCTCACCAGAACACCAGCGCTAGCCGCTCTCTATTTACACACAGAGCAGGGAGAGGAGGGAAACGCTCCTCCCACAGCTGCCCACGCAGACTCTGCCCCCTGCTCCAGCGGCGCTTGTTTATTATTATCCCGCATCTGAGCTCCGATCTGCTCGGTGTGTCATAGCAGCGAGCGGTGAGGGAAGTGGGGTCACTGTGTCGGCAAGGATTTTAGCGCCCCTCCTGTCCTGGCGCCCTAGGCGGCTGCCTATCCCGCCTATTGCTTAAGCCGGCCCTGGTTGTTGGTAATGTAAGCATCTACTGTATATGCTGTACACTCTTATTCTTTAAGAAATGTAATTTAATAGTCTTTCAATAAGAGAGGATAAAACTGCCTATAAACATGTCAGGGTTTGTGCAAATGCATGTATTAAAGATATAAACTCCAGAAATGCTGGTACTAAACCATTAACTATAATTGTGGATGCAATCTGTGTGAATGGGGTGCAGCATGAAGCACTATGGAATGGGCTGCGTAGTATATAAAGTACAGTGGCAAGAGAAAGTATATGAACCCCTTTTGAATTACTGGTTTTCTGCAATATTTTGCAATAAAATTAGGTCTGATCGTCTTCAAAGTCACAACAATAGACAAACACAATGTTCTTAAGCTGAAAACACACAATTTTAATTTTTTGTGTCTTTATTGAACACATCCATTAAACATTCAAAGTGCTGGAGGAAAAGGTAAGTGAACCCATAGACTAATTTTACTTCAATGATTGGAGTCCGTAGTTTCCACACGTCAAGTCCAATTAATGAAATGAGTTTGGAGGTGTGGTATGAAGCTACTTTAATAAAAGACTCTCAAACATTTTAAGATTGCTGTTCAAAAGAAGAATCAGCTGATGTGAACCATGCCTAGCTAAAAGGAGCTCTCTAAAGACATACAATCAAGAGTAGTTTATCTGCATAGGGCTGTGAAAAGATACAAAGCAATCTCCAAGCTTTCAGGCATTCATCAGTCAACAAATTGTCTATAAATGGAGACAGTTTAGTACTGAGGCTACTCTTGCTAGAAGTGGGTACCAAGCCAAGATGACTTACAGGGCAAAATGCAGAATCCTCATTCAGGTAAAGAAGAATCCACAAGTAACAGCTAAAGGCTCGAAGACATCACTGGAGCTGGCAAACCTCTTTTTTCATACAGTAAGTCTTGCTTGCTTGAAGTCATTGCTGCCAAAAGAGGTTTGACCAGCTAATAACTCCAAGGGTTCAATTAATTTTTCCTCTGACACCGTGAATATTTAATAGGTATGTTCAGTAAAGACAATAAAGAGAAATTAGAATGGTTTGTGTGTTATCATATTAAGAACATTGTGTTTGCCTATTGTGACTTAGATGATGATCAGATCACATTTACTGCAGAAAACTGTTTAATGCCAGGGGGTTCATGTAATTTTTCTTGCCACTATAGTTTGATGTCTTTTGCACCCAGACACTGAAGTTTTGTCGGATATAGGCTTAATTTCATGCTGCAGGCCAAAAACTTTGTGGTACATGACTTTTTATTCCAAAGAGTGTGTCTAAAAACAAAATGCAGACACAATTATTCATACTGCATATTTCAACTCAAATGAGTGTTTTCAGCTGGATCAAGCAATGATTTCATAAGTTTCGCCAGATGCAGATGGCTAGCTGGTGCCAGGGCAAACAAGAAATTGGACAGGTTAGGAAACCTGTTGCGGCCTCTTTGTTTCCACTTGATAACTCAGTGCTGGCAGCATTCTCTCCTTTTATTCCTGTTTCTCCATCATAAACCTAATTTAGGTTCTGCAAGCTTGCAAGTCTCTGGAGCTGTCTGCAGGTTTTTGACGAGAGTGGCCACATCATACCTGTCTAAGTGCCATCTGAAGTCTTTAAAACAGCCATACTTCCCCATCACTTAATTTTTGGGACAGATCATTGTTAAACTTTTACTTTTAGGAACAGTTTGTGTTTTGACCATTTTCAGTGGCCTCTATCTCTATTGCAATAAGACAACAAAGGCATACTGTCAGTCAGAAACTCCCCTTTACAAATGTTATACGTGTAGCCCTGCCGGCTGTGTTCCCACTCTCCTACTTTCTTTCCCCTCTGCTGCTGGAGTTGCTCCGTGTATGTGCTGAATGCCCCCTCCGTATTTGCAACAGTGACCCTGAACCAACCAGGGCGCAGAGCGAACTTGTTATGCAGTGGCCACCAAGGACTTTGGGAAATGTAGTCCTTAAAGGGGCACTGCACAATTCAAGTCAAGGGCTCCCATGATTCTCTGCACAACACAGGAGAAAATACAGAGCTTTTGCTGGGTCTTTTGCAGGAGTAAGCCAAGCCATACAGACCTGTGGCCTTTGTGGGGACTATGCAGATATCAGTGGCCATAGGAGTCTTTGCCAAGGGAGACAGAGTACAGGCCTATGGCTGGGGTGTCTGTGCCTACACAAGAGACCAAAGGACTGAGACACTAAGAGAACATTTACTGAGCAGATATAACAAAACATGTTTAATTATACTGTATATTCAAAGTAACACTAAAACATATCCTTATTCTCCAAAAATAAACCATAAATTACCACTACTTAATAGCCTTGTATTTTCTTTTTTATGGAATTGTTTTGTAACACCTCAGTGAGTTCCTGAAGGTTCACCACCCCCAATACCATTTGTTTAGAGCAAGCAGTGCATGTTAGTTACAATCATGTGCACCGTTATGTGCACACCACAAATCTCATAGTCCATCTTGGGAGTGAGCAAGAGAGGATGGCTGCATTCCTAAATACAGTGGGACCATTGAGAATGAATGTAGCCACCCTCTACAGGAAGTTGTATCACAGCAGGGGAAAAAAAAGGAAGTTGGAGGTCTGGAGGAGGCTGAGAGCAATGAAAGGTCCTTTTTTTTTAGATCAATTGGACCTTTCCCTCCTTTTACAAAATTTCAGCATGCATCTCTGCATTTTTTTTACATACAATTATTATTTTTTGTATCCATTTCTTTGTTCTCCTGAAGACGCTAGTGATGTAGCCCCAGGCCTACAGATGCACCCTGGGAAAGCAATGTCACTAGTGCCTTCAGGGAGATTGTATTCTCGTACTGCACATGCACAAGATAAAGTGCATAACATCATGGCCTTCATATTGTGCATATGCCGCATGGCATTAAACTCATTTGTTAAAAAGAAACAAAAAACTTTTTTTTAAAAAAACATAAATATAATGTCATCTGGCACATGCGCAAGATGAGGCATACAATGTTGTGTGCTCCATCTGGTGCATGCATGGAAGGACATATATTTTCAAAATGGCGAGGTGGTAGCAGGGGCACCAGCTGCACAGAGGCATCCTGAAAAGGAAACCACAAGAAAGAAAGGCTGCATGGCATAGGTAAATGTATTTGTTTATGTACACTGTATTACATATTATTGCAATTTTCTTGCGGGGAAAGGGAGGTCCTCTTTAGAAATGCATATTTCAATAGAATTTTTTTTTTAAACCAGATTTTATTATCACTTTAACAGTACATAAGAAAGAAAATAACAGAAGTTTATTTTTTGGGTTTACCTACTCTTTAAAATATAAAATGTTTAAATATTTGCTGTGTCCTGCCCATAACACCACCCAGGGACCAGTCAAACCTATGCTGTGTTCTTTATACTGGAAGAAATGAAAGGGGTGTTACAAATCCATAACCACCAAATGTATATGGATGGTTGAGTATTGCTTGTTTAAATCAATAAACCATTAAATAGTATGAGTGTTCATGGGCAAGTGTTCTTCTTTTAATTATAATTATACCATTCAGGGTTAAATGAAGCAGAAGTTAATTGTACGAATCTCTAAAGAATCTTGACATAATTAATTTTTGAAGTTTTATATTGTTTCCTTGATTGCTTTGTTGTAGTGCATGTATCTTACTGATTTAAATGTACATAACTTTGCATCCCAGATCAGTCAGTCATTCTCTAGTGAAAGCGTTAAGGGACTGTGGTTTTCTTTGAACTCTGTGTCTTCTTCCTGTCACATACTCTGGTACCTGTTACTTAGGGCGGAAAATAAAGCCTGCGGATTTCCAAAAGAGAAAATTGTGGCTAGTTAGTGTCACAAGCAATAAGTCTGTGCTCTGTAACTTGTCTCTGCCAATTAATGGAATGTACATTGTACACACTCATCCCACTGTGGAATATATTGGCAATTTGCAAATAGATGGGCAACAATTATTCTAAAGAGAGCTGGTGCAGGAAATATGCCTTTTAAGTCATGTGTTGACTTTAGAATTAATTACCCCTTTAAATTATATACAGCTCCAAAAATGTGCACAAAGGCTGTGATTTATTAGATTCTAGAAGGATAGCTGGGAAGATCTATGGAGACAGAGATTGCTGCTTACATTTTTCTTTTGTTCCAAGGTTCCATCGCAAAGTTTATGTAAACCCTAACAATGAGCTTCTCCATTTCTCCATTTTAGTCTAAAGCTGGCCATACATTTAGCCCGGGTTCACACTAGTGCGATCTCAGAAATCGCATGTGTTTTGCTCCCGCACTGCAGGTGCCGATCACATGCGATCTCTGAGCAGTGCAAGTTCAGCCATAGAGCTGTATGGCTGAACTCGCATTCGATTCGCAAAAAAAGGTGCAGTTACCTTTTTTTTTTTCCACACTAGAATCGCATTGCATGGGTGTTCTCACCCATGTGATCCGATTTGTGTGTGAGTTCACAGTTGCGATCTGTGAACAAAACTGGGGGTGTCATTAACTTTGTAATGACACCTGCAGCGGTTCGCAGAAGGCACTGTGAACTGCCTGCGGGAGTGATGCGATGCGGGAACCGGTTCAGTAATCGTGCCGGTTCCCGCATCGCACTCGTTTGAACCCGGGTGGATCGAAATGTGGCCATTTTAGCAGGGATCAGCCAACTTTAATTCATACATGAGCAGGCTGGTTGTACAGAAGTCGCTCAGTATATCGACTTCTGTACAACCACCCTGTCATGTTTTTACTGATCAACCAATGCCCCTGGCTATAGCCAGCAGCACTAATCAGTTTATTCTGAAGGCAGGGAAGTCTCCCCACTGTCAGAATACAATATCTCAGCAGGAAGGATGGATTCCCCATCCACATTGAGTGTGTGGATGGAGGAACTGGGTCATTCGTATCAACGTACGAGCTGCCTTATTATATCAGTAAAACACCATGTTATGTCTCTTCAGTAAGTGCAAAAAAATAAACTGTTTATGCTGTCAGAAATTTAAGGCTGTTCTATGGCACTCTGCAGGGTTTTCCCAAACATTGTTATCAGGAAGTAAGTCGTGTTAGCCTTGCACCTGTAAAATTTCATTAGAAGATTGATGTTTTCAGAGCCTTCGTTTGATTATCTTAAGTGATGTCGGGACCATGAACAAGGCAGAGACCGAAAATGTAGTTAAAATCACACCTTTAATGTAATAGTGAAAATAATACAGATCAGGAATGTAATCAAAAACAGAAGCCAGGGTTAGGAAGCCAAAACAGGTAATCGGATGAGCCGGGATCAGGAAGCCAGGAATCAGCATTGTCAGGAGCCAAAGATCAGGAACCTGAAGAAACCTCAGCCAGGCAAAAGTCATAAGAGGAACATAGCAGAGAGACACTGGATATGTTGACCAGGCGAAGGCATGAAAGGAATGAACAAGGCAGTTTAAATAGGCAGAAGGGGCTGGCTGTAGGCTGGACTAATGAAGCAGGTAATGGTAATCAGGTGAGTGAGTGTGGAAACAATGAGTGGTTGGTAATTAACTGACAGCTGAGCAGCCTTGAGCACAGCAAAGATTGCTGCTAGAAGCCCAGTCCTGACAGTGGATAATTTGACACTCAGTTCTGACCAGAGCAAGCAAACAAATTAACCACTTCAGCCCCGGAAGGTTTTGCAGCTTTAGGACCAGAGCACTTTTTGCGATTCGGCGCTGCGTCGCTTTAACTGACAATTGCGCGGTCATGCGACGTTGTACCCAAACAAAATTTGCGTCCTTTTTTTTTCCACAAATAGAGCTTTCTTTTGGTGGTATTTGATCGCCTCTGCATCATTTCTGATCGCCGCTATAAAAAAAAGAAGAGCGACCATTTTGCAAAAAAACCCCAAATTTCTTACTTTTTGCTAAAATTCAAATCCAAAAAAAAAATATAAAAAAATTTTTTTTTCACCGCTTTTGGCCGATTTATATAATTCCTCATATTTGCGATTAAAAAAATTGCAATCGGCGTTTATTGATTGGTTTGCGCAAAAGTGGCCACGTTTACGGATGGTTAGAATTCATTTCTGGGGTTTTTATTTTTTTTTTATTTTTTACTAGTAATGGCGGCGATCTGCGATTTTTAGCGGTAATGCGATATTGGGGGGGACATGTTGGAACATTTTGACACTTTTTTGGGACCAATGACATTTATTCAGCGATCAGAAATTTAAATGTCCACTGATTACTGTATAAATGTCATTGGCAGTGAAGGGGTTAACCTGCAGGGGGAGAGCTAGGGGTTAATAGTGTTCCCTGGGTGTGTTCTTACTGTGGGGGGGTTGGGCTAACATGGGCATGAGAGATCTAACTGATCCCAGTGACAGGGATCAGTAGATCTCTCATGCCCCACTGACAGGGCAGGGAACCGCCGTGTTTACATCGGCGGTTCCCCGTTCTTTCTCTGTTGCCGCTCATCGCGGCTCGCCGGCGGACATCGGGTCCGCCCGAGCCGCGGGCACACTCCCCAGGAGTGCGGCGGGTGCGCGCGCGCCCCCTGGTGGCCAAATGCGAATCGCCGTTTATTTACGGCGATTCGCGCAGGGCTCCCCCACTGCCGCCATGAAAAGACGGCGCGCGGTGGGGAAGCGGTTAAAGAACAAAGATGGAAACATTTTGTTGAATTTAATGGGAACAAAGTTCAAATTGTTGAAGTCACACCTGGCTAACAAAATTTATAACTAGCACACACACCTATCCATTGCTCTGCTCAAGACTGGCCTCTCTTATACAATCTGGGTGCTGGCCACTATAGTGCGTTTCCACTCTCCATTAAAAATATGAATATCAGCCATACTCTGCATGGCTCTTCTTACCGTAATATTTCATAGTCAATAAGTCGACTGCAAGGGAATTCACCTATCCTTGTGAGCAAGCCAAGAGTAGTGAAATGCATCGAGAAAGGTTGGTTCTTGGGCAGACACATTTCTGTATGCAGTCTACTTATTGATTATTAAATAGTATGGTAAGAGGAGCCAAGCAGAGTGTGGCTGACATGCACCTATCAACATTAAGCTTAAAGTAGAATGAAAAATCAAGACAGCTGATATGGTAGTCATTTGTATACTTTGTCTTCCAAACTTTTGAACAAAATTCTACAGGGGCAAAGCCAGCATTAGGACTATGGGATGTGTCTGTTATGGAGTGCAGGAGTGGAAAAGTGTTCTGTAGTCCTAACACAATTTCTGTCCTAAGGTGACATTGCTAGTCTTCTTTACATATGGTACATTGAGTGAGAGTTGTCATCCCTGGACGGGAAGATCAACAGGTGAAAATAAAGGCAAAAAAAATATAAAACAAATGCAGCTACCACATACACGGACTGGTAAACTGCAATATGTTACATGCTTAATCTTGGGTTTAGACTTTACACTTTAATGCACAATCCAGCTAATAAAGGCCATCACTATAAGGCTGTATTAATCATCCAGTCTCCATATAACATTTGTCGATTGTATTGCTTGTGTTGACCCTATTGTCAAATTTAACAAAGGATTGTTGAGTGGAAACCGACCCCTTGTCAGTCGCTACAGCCTATTTGACACAGTACGCTTGTACTAGTAGTTTTTTTTTTCTGGCATAGTTATCAATCACATATTTTTTCACTTTAAGCGGCACAAATACTGACATATAAGTAGAGTTGAGCGAACCCAAACTGTTCGAAGTTCGGGTTCGTATTGGACTTTAGGGTGTACATGTTCCGAACCCGAACATTTGAGAAAAAGTCCGGGTTCGGGTATTTTTTTGCGCCTTTTTGGGCAGCCAATCAACAAGCGTTTCACTCGTTTGCCCTTAAAAGCCATCACAGCCATGCCTACTTAGGGCATGGCTGTGTTTGGCCAGTGCATCATGTGACCCAGCCTCTATATAAGCTCATACTAGTGTAGGGAGAGGATGCTGCTGCTGGTGTGAGACAGATTAGCTTTATAAAATCATCTCATACCAGTGTAGGGAGAGGTTCCTGCTGCTGCTGTGAGGGACAGATTAGCTTTATAAAATCATCTCCTACTAATGTAGGGAGAGGATGCTGCTGCTGGTATGAGGGACAGATTAGCTTTATAAAATCATCTCATACTAATGTAGGGAGAGGATGCTGCTGCTGGTATGAGGGACAGATTAGCTTTATAAAATCATCTCATACTAATGTAGGGAGAGGATGCCGCTACCGGTGTGAGGGACAGATTAGCTTTAGAAAATCATCTCATACTAGTGTAGGGAGAGGTTCCTGCTGCTGATGTGAGGGACAGATTAGCTTTATAAAATCATCTCATACTAGTGTAGGGAGAGGATGCTGCTGCTGGTGTGAGGGACAGATTAGCTTTAGAAAATCTGTTAAAAACGGTGATTTATTGGTGGGTGCTAGAGGAGATTTTTGTTTGCTAGAGTACATTTTGCTTGCTAAGCAAAGTGCCTCATATAAAACCTAAGCAATTTTTCTGTTTGTTAGGTGGGCGTTTGCAGCCATTTTTGCAAGTGCAGTGCACTTGCAACTGCTTGTGTGTCAGGGACACTACTTTAATCGTGTTCTGTTAGTTCAGTTGGCAACATTTTGGCATATTTAAATACTGCTTTTACATTGCAGTTAGACAAATAAATTTTTTTTTTCTCTTGTGCAAAATATTACATTTGCGGCCAGCGGGGCATTTCTTGCACAAAAATAAAAGGCGCGTCTACATTGCTAGTTTAAAAAGAAATAAAATATTCTAAATACTACATTTGCGGCCAGCGGAGCATTTCTTGCACAAAAATAAAAAGTGTGTCTACATTGCTGGTTGAAAAAAAAGAATAATAATGTATTATTCTTTTTTTTTTATTATTAATAAATAGTGCTATATAGTACATTTGCACCTTGCTGTGCATTTCTTGCACAAAATTGCACATTGCCGGTTTAAAAAAAAATATAATTTTGTGCTAAATAGTACATTTGCGTCCAGAATGAGTACAGCGTCAAATAAGGGATGTGGTCGTGGTGTTGGTGGTGTTGGTGAAGCTCCTGTTGCAAGGAGAGGACCTGGCCGATCTGTGCCAGCTACACGCACAAGTGAAACACCTTCCTCAGGTGCGAGTAGCCAACAGAACCTTCAACGTTATATGGTAGGCCAAAATGCCGCTCAACGAATGGTAAAGCCAGAACAAGTACAGGCAATAGTAGAATGGGTGGCTGACAATGCCTCCAAGTTCCTTCACATTGTCTCCCACCCGGTCCCTTGCTGAAAGCTCAGAGTTGGCACCTGAACCCCATGACCATTTGTCTTTCACCTCAGCCCTGTGTAAATCAGCCAAGCAGTCTGAGCCCCAAGTCATGCAGCAGTCTCTTATGCTTTTTGATGACTCAGAAGGGCCCGCAGCAATATAAAAAAAAAAAAAATATATATATATTAGCGTAGGGGCCACATGACAGGGTGCCCTGGGCGCTACGGGGTTAAAAGAATTACAAGGGGAGGGCAGGTAGCACTAGTGGGCGGGACAGGTATTTAAGGAAAGGGCGCGGTTCACAGGGTCAGAGCGGGAACAACAGAGAATCCAGGTGGAGCTGCTCGCTCGGCTGCTGTGCACCAGGCCTATGGAGGTGGAAGCAATCCTGCGCCAGCTGCGTGCGGCCGCCGCCCATCGTGGCGCGGGCTGGCTGCGGGAGAGGGTTGAAGAACCCGGTGTGGACTTGGCTGCGGAGGGAGAGCGGGTACCGGAGCGCGCTCGGCGGTCACGGCCGCCGGAGCGGTACAGTCCGGCCGCATCTCCGGGAGCGAGGCGCCAAAATGGGAGCCCGATTGCGGACCCTTTGGGAGGCCCGGCCCGGCCTCCTCAGTCACCGGCGGGCGGGTCTCCCAGGAGGAATCCCCGGCACAGGCGTGGCTCTGCCAGGTGGGGTAGGGCGGTGTCAGTTTCGCCCGCCCCGCCTGGGCGTCGAGGGAGTGAGCAGAGTACGGTGGCCCCAGCTGGCGAGGTACTGGTCGGGGGGCCGACTCGGCGGGGGAATGATGGCGGCGGTGCCTGTCAGTCGGGGAGAGCGGCAGGCACCCCCACGCGGCACACGTGCAGTGCGGCCGGCCCAGATGAAGACGCCAGGTGCAGCGGGATGAGCGAGTCCACCACGAAGAGGAGGCGGTCGGGCCGCGGGAGGAGGCCTTCGGTGAAGCGTGTGGTGGTACAGCGGCCTGGCTCCCCAGTCGATGTCATCTGCGCACGCCCAAGGAGATCGTCGCCTCGGTCGGAGGGTGAAAGGTCCAGTTCGGAGGATGCGGATGCGGCGATGGAGTCCAGATCAGCGGCTGTGGGGGCTCCGCCCGGGCAGCCTGGTGAGTCTTTACCACATTCTTTGTCTATTATGTGTGATAGTTTGTGCTTACTATTGGGAGTGGATAGGGCGGCCCTGGCGGCCAGGTTGGCGGGTTCTGCCCCGGGTGCAGCGGGGATCCTGTCCGCTGCGCCTGGGGTAGCACCGGCAGACGCGTGGGTGCAGCCTCCCGCAGGGGCGGTCGGCTCCCCGGACGCGGCGCCCCCTCAGCCAGTGCTGTTGGCGGGTGCGGGGGAGGCAGTGCTGCCGGCGGCAGCCGGCGTTTCTGAGGCTGCAAGGGGGAGGTGTATGTTTGTTTTGAGGGCCCCCTTGGGGCCCACCTGAAGCAGGAAGTGAGGGACAGGATATGGAGAGGTGAGTATATAGACATATTTTCCTTGCTTCCGTTGGGTATTTGGGCCACCCGGAGCGATTACCGTAGGTTTATCGTTTTGTTCCCACTCGTTGTGAGGCCAACGAAGAGGGGATAGTGTGAGCGATCTTATCGCTTGCGGACATTGGTTAACCGTTTGCAGGCACCTTATTTGGTGCGTGCGGCGGCTAGGAGGAGCAGCGCCGCGCTGAGGAGACTGGCGGGGGCTAGTTCTAATTTTGCGAGATTGCCTTCGTTCCTTTTATACAGATATATGAGTGGAGAGGTATAGGACAGGGAGTGAAGGACGAAGTCCACCCGGGGTTCCCCCGGGAGTTTTGTTTGTATGTGGAGGGG
>BLSH010053187.1:1440327-1452437 GCA_018402905.1 Glandirana rugosa | reverse complement strand
CCCCCCCCCCCCCCCCCCCCCCCCCCAATGACGTAGACCATCTGGAATGCTTGTGTTGGACAAGGTGACAGGTATCTTTTGTAGGCTTCTTGAACGAATTCCTGTGGGAAACCTTTCTGGGTGAATTTTTTGGTAAGTAGTTGGCTTTGTTCACAATAGTCGCTGTCTCTGGTACAGTTGTGGTGCAATCTGCAAAACGGACTTTTTGGAATATTGGACAGCCAGCGCTGGTGGTGACAGCAATGGAAGTTTAGGTAGGAGTTGCCAGCCATGGGCTTATTGTAGTTTTTGGCCATGAAACGATTGTCTGAGTGGAATAATATTAGATCCAAAAAGGTGAGCTGGAATGGGTCTGTTACAACAGTGAAGGTTAGTCCGAAATCGTTATGGTTACAGTGGGTGACAAACTTACGAAGGGGTTCCTCTGGGCCATTCCAAATGATGATAACTCTTTCATATTTATTTTATGTTCCAAAGGGTTCATTTAATTATCTGTGTTATTTTGCATTTGTGTAATCTGATATTTGTCTAGTATATGCAGACAGACTTGTCCCCAACAGCTTCCATCTTTGTGAAGCCAGTGCCCAGCTCACACCCCTCCCACCTCACCTGACACAGAGTCTGACATTACACAACCCACCCACCTCATCCAACACAAGCATTCCAGATGGTCTATCTCATCCTGCACAGCTGCTCCCAGCTTCAAACAGCATGGATGCCTGTGTATATAAAGATGACCCCAAAGAACATGGCGTGAGATCGACCTGAAGAGGGAGCATCCGCTCCGACAAGTGCTGCAACTCCGTGGAACGCATTACTAGTCCCAGAACCAGGAAGCACTGGGAGCCACCAATGCAACATGGTTAAGGACACTTGCTGACATCCTGTATTTATCAAGCAACTACTATCACTTACCAGAAAAGCCCCCACAGGACCCTTTTAAACCGGCTGCACTTAGAGGTGCTGTGTCTTTCTTCTTGTTACAGTGCAGAGGCTTCCTCAACCTCATACCAGCTGCCCTTTGTGAGACCGGGCCCCCCGCTCCCCCCTTTCCCCACCCCACCACTGGATTGCACCATAAGGACTAAACTAATTGGACTCTTCATGGAGTCTTCCCTCCATTCCCATTCACGCCAGTACAACATCGAGCACCAACAATCACCCCATGTACTGTTTGCTTCTCATTGGCTTAACTCTGCATAGGCTATCCCCCCTTCAATCAAACGTGAATATTGCTGCCAGACTGCACCTAACCAATCCCTCTGTGTCTTCTACTCCTTTCTGTCAATCCCTCCAACAACTACTTACAAAGCCATCCACAACTCCTCAGTTACAACACTAGCCTGATCGCTAAATACCAACCTATTCGTTCTCTTCGTTCTTTTCAAGATCTCCTGCTCTCTAACTCCTTCATCACCTCCTCCCATGCTCGCCTCCAGGACTTTTCCAGAACCTCTCCAATCCTATGGAACGCCTTACCCCAAACTGTCCGATTATCTTTTACTCTATTAGCTTTTAGACGATCCCTGAAAACCCTTCTCTTTAGAGAAACCCATCCTACCCACACCTAACAACCGTATTTTCATTCTCTCCATCAGCTCAGTACGGCCTGGATAGGCCCAGCGCTTCTTATCCCAGTGTGATTTACTTTAAACCACGTATGAACTGGAGGGACTGAGCGTTGGCTCAGATATAGAACCTTACCACTTGAAAGTGGAAGAGGGAAAGAAAGAGCAAGTCTGGGACACCACCATATAAATTTCTTATAGTCTGGAGTTAACTTTTGGACTCATGGCGGCCATCTTGGTACACCCGGGCCTGCAATACTATTTCCCCACAGCGCCAGCAAGATACAGTGACTAAATAGTTTCACCATACTCATCATCTAGTGCCTGATTATCTGGTGATATGTGACACTGACTGATATGTAGTACGTCTGTACTCTCCACAAAGGCTGCCAGACTTTTCCCTAATAACTAGCGACTGGTATATTACACACTGCTTTATCATCATAGCACCATATCTAAGCATTCATGCCGCCCAGAAAGAGGAAAGAGGGATCTAAGCCAGGTAAAATGACATATTTTTTTTCTCATCAAAATAAACACCTACCACTGGATAGTGAAAACAACTTCCCTGCAATTCAACAGTCATTAGACCGGAGTAACTATGTTAAAACTGCAGACACATCTAAAAATTTGCAAGACAGAGAGAAGCATTCTAGCTCTCCCTCATCCAGTCCAGCGAAATCCAAACAAAAAACAACTGACTGCTCCTCTAACATCTCCTTTACAAATGAACTGAACAACTCACTGGATGATACTAGAGAATTGCAGGACTCTATCTCAAACTTCCCTACTGCTGATATACCAGTCCTAGATACAACACTGAAAGACATGTTAATGTCCCTGAGATCTACTATACATACTGACATTATGTCATTAGCAAATCAATTCAAATCTGAAGTCACAGAAGTCAGCAACAGGGTCTTTCACATCGAATCTACAATGAGTTCCTTTGCGGCCACATTCAACGAACTAGTGGATGCCTATAATGACAGGGAGGATGAGCTTTGGCAAATGAAAACGAAGCTTGCGGATCTGGAAGATCGTTCAAGGCGTAATAATGTTAAGATTCGAGGTATTCCGGAATCAATCAAACCTCCAGATCTAAACAAATTTCTCACAAACGTGCTTCAAACAGCCCTACCAGAGGCGCCACTTGAAGACTTACTTATCGACCGCATTCACAGACTCCCCAGACCTAAACATATCCCAGAGCACCTTCCAATGGACACAATAGCAAGAATACACTTCTTTCATACTAAAGATCGCTTCATGAGAGCCATAAGATACCATGACAACCTTACAACAAATTTGCAAGAGCTGTCTTTCTTTAATGACCTCTTGGCTTTTACTTTACAACAAAGAAGAAAACTGGCGACTATCGCGAAACCTTTAAATAATCATCACATTAACTACAGGTGACTCTATCCAGCCAAACTGTTAATAACAAAGGATGATAACTCCCATGTGGTCACCACAGTAAAAGAAGGGCTTTCTCTCTTACAGAAGTGGAATATCTTGCAAAACCAAGAAGCTCCTAATAACTTACCTCTTGACCCTGCTACACTCCAAAATGGAGACTCGGATAATGACACGGACTAATCTCAGGATAACTTTGACATTGTTCAACCATCGGTTCTGGCAGCCCCTGGAGGTAGCCATCTTTTTCTATCACCTTTAACCCCCCAAGTTGAGCGGTCAAAGAACCGCACAGATTCGTGATCCGAATCGCCTGTTTTTATTTGTTATTCTTCCCTTTCGTATACTAGTTTCCTTTTCCTTTTTTGTTTCAACTACTTCAATTATCGTTGATTATACCAGCTCATCAGACATTCCTTTGTCAAACTTTCATCTCCACGTCTCCTGGTGGACATACTCAGTGGCAAAGCAGCAACCCACACTTTGGCTGCTCTCTTCTCAAAGGGACTATTTTGCCTACCTACCCATTTTTTGACCGAATCTTGGTAACACGGTGATAAGAAATCCTTCCAATTAACACTCCGTTTTTTCAAGTGAACACCACAACTTTGTTCTAACATCACACGGCAGATAACAAAATGACATTTTGAATATCCTCCTTAATTGTCAAAGGATTGAATAGCCCTTTTAAAAGACAGCTAGCATGGAAAGAAGCATGTACTCTCAAGAGTGACATCATATGTTTTCAAGAAACCCACTTCAACTCTCATAACCCTCCCCTGTTTAAGCACAAGAGGTTTCCACATGTTCTAATGGCGAATGGCCCCTGTAAAAAAAGAGGGGTAGCCATCGCAATCAAGTACTCAATACACTTTTCTTTACTGGATAAACTAGAAGACACTCAGGGTAGATTCCTGATCGTTGTTTGCGAACTGAACTGGATTAAATACACTCTAGTTAATGTGTACCTACCCAACACGAGACAGATTTCCTTCCTGAATAAGCTTTGGAAAAAAATGACTCGATTACAACAAGGTCATACAATCATATGCGGAGATGATAATGCCATACCAAACACAGAATTGGACTTTTCTGGACCTGAAAAGCCTAAAAAACACAGAGTATCTTTGAAAAACTTCCTAACTGCATCGAACCTTTGTGATGTCTGGAGATGCCAGCACTCCAGCGAACGGGATTTTACTTTTTTTTTCTAATGTACACCACACATACTCAAGAATCGATCTGTTCTTAGTAGATAAGTTCTTATTGCAAAATATCACTAAGTCTGAAATCCACAATATAACTTGGTCTGATCACGCCCCAATTTCCATGGTAGTGGGGGATCTTCGTACCGAAACCAGGGCAAATAGATGGCGGAATGATATTCACATTCTAACTCAGCCTGAACATAAAAAACAAATAGCGGATGCCCTGCAAGAATTATTTGACATCAATGCCCCCTCGGTCGAGGATCCCTTCACACTATGGAATACACATTAAGTCTATATCAGAGGCATACTTATCCAATTGTCGGCTAGAATTAAAAAGCAGAGGGAGAGGCGGCTGAGAGACCTTCTATCCTCTATAGCCAAATTGGAAAACTATAACAAAACCTCTACTTCACAAGCTCTTAGGGAACGACTGTTCCAAGAAAGACAGGAGCTTAGATCCTTGCTGCTGTACCAACAGCCGTCAAAACACTGAGGGCAAACTCATATGGCTATGGCAGTAGGACGGGGAAGCACTTAGCGACCCAATTAAAGGATACAAAAATTAGACAAAAAATTAATCACATTCAAAATCCCATCACGAGAACCACTGTTTACAACCCATCAGAAATTGCTAATGCCTTCTACGATTATTACGAATCCTTGTATAACCTGAATAAGGATTCGGATACCCCGCAGCCTACTGCTAGTGCTATCTCTGAATTCTTGCAGTCAATAGCTCTCCCCTGTGTTGACTCAAACGAGTTCGCAGAACTGAACCAACTATTCACAGAAAACGAATTAGGTGCCATAATTAAAAATCTGCCCAAAAACAAATCCCCGGGCCCAGACAGATACTCATCAGAGTACTATCAACTTTTTACAGAGACTTTATCCCTGTA
The DNA here is from genome assembly GCA_018402905.1 of Glandirana rugosa. Lineage (NCBI taxonomy): Eukaryota > Metazoa > Chordata > Amphibia > Anura > Ranidae > Glandirana > Glandirana rugosa. The sequence continues at coordinate 1,447,343 of BLSH010053187.1, read as the reverse complement.
TCTACTGAGGGTCTTTCAGGCTGCCGCCTCCTCTGCCAATTTCCCATCTGAAATGTTAACAGCAACAATTGTCACTCTTCCCAAACCGGGAAAAGAACCAAATGACCTAAAAAACTTTAGGCCTATTTTGTTATTGAATGTGGATGTGAAGATCTATGCAAAATTACTAGCGAATCGGATCAGTAAGTTTCTCCCAAACCTGATAAACCCAGATCAAGTAGGCTTTGTTTCGGGTAGACAAGCCCCTGATGCAATGAGAAAGATGATAAATATTTTACACATCATGGAGGGCTCGGGAAGGCCTTCTCTGCTCCCCGCTTTGGATGCGGAGAAGGCCTTCGACAGGGTTCACTGGGGTTATCGCAAGGAAGTTTTACATAAGTTTGGCCTGCAGGGTCAGATCTTTTCAGCAATCTCAGCTCTGTACTCCTCACCCTCAGCCTTTGTATTTACAGAAGGACTATTTTCTAGGAATTTTAGAATCACTAACAGAACCAGACAGGGATGCCCCCTGTCTCCAATACTTTTTGCGTTGCTCATGGAACCTCTGGCGGAGAAAATTAGAACCAATCCAAAAATAAAAGGTATACCCTCTCAAGGCTCTAGCCATATTATCTCTCTATTTGCAGACGATGTCATACTTTCTATGACAGACCCGATTAGCTCTCTGCTGGAGGTCCATGAGACTCTGCAACAATTTAGCAAAATAGCTTACTATAAAATCAATGCGTCTAAATCTCACATACTGAGTATAGCTATCAATCCTAAGCTGAAACTAGAACTCTCCCGAAGATTCCCTTATTGTTGTTTGGATTCCCCCCTGCCTTACCTTGGTATTAAATTAACGTTCCCAGTCAAAGATTTATACAGAGTAAACTTTGAGCCTCTTATTCTGGAACTGCAAAAAGAAATGACCAGAGTGAAGACCCATTATCTATCATGGTCCGGTAGGCTGGCCGCCTATAAAATGCACTTCTTACCTAAACTATTGTACAAATTTAGAACCCTCCCCATTCCAATACCCAATACCTTTTTCACCACCATGCAAAAACTCTTGGTCCAATTTATATGGGAAGGCAAAAAAGCAAGATACCCACCAGGGATACAGAGGAAACATAATTCAGTGGGAGGCCTAGGCCTCCCAGACGTTAAGGATTATTATATAGCCACAATTTTGGATCAACTAAAATCGTGGTTCAACGAACTCCCCCCTAAACCTTGGTTCCAACTCAAAAAGGCGTGGATGAAAAATAAATCTGCACTGTCTTTTCTCTTGTCTAGAGCTCTAAGTCCTACGAACAAGAGCCTAGATCATCCTACAGTTGCAGCCTCCGTTCAGGCTTGGGCATATCTCATAGGTGGACATGGGCAAGCTGATCCATCTGTAAAACTTTTAAATCCCTTAAAGATTATTGAATGGTGCATCCCAGATATAGATTTGCTACATTGGAGGGATAAGGGCATACATAACCTGCAGGAATTGTACGATGGAGGTATTCTTTGATCTTTTCAGGACTTATCTTCCAGATTTGACCTGCCCAATTCAGAACAATTTTCCTACTTAAGGATTGGATTATTTTTACGCCTATTAAAAATACAGGAATGTGAAGTGCCTGAGCACATTTGGAAATTCTGGCATTCTGCAGATCCTAGGGCCAAAGGTATTTCATTGATATACAAATCCCTCAATCTGAGATCTAAGTTCTGCAAACCTTCTCCCCTGCACAAGTGGGAGGAGGAGGTGGGTAGGAACTATTCCGATGTTCAGTGGCTAAATGTAATCAAACATAACCATCAATATTCCCATTGCATTAACTACCGAGAACTATCCATAAAAATCTTAATGAGATGGCATTATACCCCTTATATAACGACCAAGTTCTCCAAAACCAATTCAAATCTTTGCTGGAGAGGTTGTGGACAAGTTGGTACCTTCTCACACATGCTGTGGTCCTGTAGACAGCTTCGCAGCTTCTGGAACAAAATTTTCAAACTAATCTCTGGAATTACGGGCAACTTCATTAAACCAAATATAGAACAAGCAATTTTAGGTATGAATATTTCCCATGTTCACGTCTCTTTAAGATCACTGTCCATGCACATTTTTATGGCAACACGATCAGTTATAATGAGGAAGTGGAAATCAAATGATACTCCTCACATCAGTGAAGTAATTAGAGTTGTCAATGACATATCACAACTGGAGAAGATCTTAGCCTATAAGGAAGGCAGGGTAGAAAGGTACCATCTCGATTGGTCCTTATGGCCCCATAAGGGTTGACTCCTTCTCCCAAGTTCTAATAGCAGTTATGTACACCGGGAGACATGTTTATGTTAATGTTACTTGTAATTTTGATATGAAGAATCATTTAGCTATAATGTTCACTTACCTTGTACTTGCTCCACTATCAATACAGTTGTGGTTGCCTTTATCCCTTCCCCTGCGGAGTTAGTCCGGAGCCGTGACGCCTCCTGGCCCGTAGTTTGCTCCCATTGGGGCGGGCTGGGGGAAGCCGTGGACCCAACACGGAGTATACGCATGTGGATATGGGGAGATTTGAGCCAATCACATTGTGTTTCTAGTTATTGGCTCCGAATAATATAGTGACAAGGTGTTGTTGTAATTATAACATGTTACTCCTCTATTATGCCATTTCTTTGTAACAATGGAAATCTATGACCTTGATGTGAAATGTATCTATTTCCTTCTTTTCTTTATAATCAATAAAAATGATTGAATTAAAAACTGTCCTTCATCTACTCATTAATTATTTTGTTACCATGAATTTATTGGAAGGACATGATACAATCATGGAAAGAAGTGGGGGTATTCGGGTTTGGGTATCCTACCACTGGAGTCACTAGGAAGTAAAGGAAGTCAGTATTTCAGTTGCTGAAAAGCTGCTTCATAAGTTAATTTTGGGTGGCATTAGTGTCGAGTAGATATAAGTTCACTTAATCACCTGCTGATGTTTTTCTACCACAGGGAAAGGGGTGTCCAAACTTTTGACCTTCTTAGGCCACATTGGAAGAAGAAGAATTGTCTTGAGTCACACATAAAATACACTAACAATAAGGATAGCTGATGAGCAGATATTTTTATTATAAAAGTAAAAGAGTGCAACATAAAACAAGTGCAATATTTGATACTGTTTTTGATAAACAAACGCATCAATATCTGGTTCGATGGATATAGCAGCAATTCTCAGGGTGCTCATCGGATATTTTGGTATGATTTTGCCATTTGTGTGCTTCATCCTTGAAAATAGTTCCTTACAAATATAGGTGCCACCGAAAACTGATGACATAAAGGCGAGATTGTGACGAGTGGGATATTTTTCTTTGGGAAGAAAAAACTTATAAAAGTCCAGTAAAGAGATGCTGTCAAATTTTTATTCAGCTAAGTGTAAACACATTTTTACAAAAAAATTCCAGAAAATCAACATTTTTATTATTTTGTGTTGGTCCACATTCATACCTGTTTTGAGCTGAAGGTTGGACACCCCTGTTCTGCCAATTCTGATATTCTGTACAGGGGTTCCCTATATAGCCACACCAGCAAATGTCAGCGTCTTTGCGCCTTATTTCTCCCACCTCTAGACTCTACCAAAGGCATTAGACTGTTTTTCATGTACTCAGAGGTTATTATGTTGCCAGGAATCAATTGGAATTGCATGATGCCATCATGGAAAGAAATGGGGAATTTTGGCTTATGAAAGATCTTGTCACTGGGAAGTAAAAGAAACCAATATTTCAGTTGGTGAAAAGCTGCTACATAAGCTGTGGCATTAACCTTTAACTTATGGTATTGGTTTATTTAATTCAATGTGAACTGTTCTGGTAATTGCATGTAAGGGCAATCCTTGCAGAATTGTAAATGTTATTTTCAGACTGCACGATTTCTGCCTTTGGATTGACAGCAAAGAAAAGACAGTAAGTGCAAATTGGTTGATTGCAATGTAAAAAAATGCCATTCTGTGGCTCCCCGGGCCATTTTGTACCCTTTGCTGCAGAGATCACAAAAGCACATGAAATATTGATAGTTGTTATGGTGAATTAACCATGGCACTCATGGAGGCCAAGCGTCTGAGAAAGTGTTACACGGCCTCAAGGCAAATATGATGACATGGGATTCACACCTGTAGTTCATTTACTGGGGCTGAGGTTAGATTTCAACACAGACAATTACTGGGATGTATTGAGTTCCCAAACACCATTTCATTCTGCTGCACTGAATGTTTTTCTCCTGACCAGACCTGCCCTAAGGAGCGACCGAAATCGCTGCATTTGATTATGTGCCGCAGCCTTGTGATTGACAGGACCGTTAACTGTACTTCTCAGCTAAAGGAAAGCAAGGCACATAACTGGGGTCATTTGTTTGATGGCTTCAAATGAGAGGCTAGGTAGAGAGAGCACTTTTATAACACTACAAAATCTCCTCTTACTAAAGGTACTTCAAGAGAGCCATTACAGAACATAGAAATAAAACACTGTGTGATTCTGCCAGTCTACAATACATTCGCTTGTTAACAAAGCTTGTATATTTAAGCATTGCACCAATAATGACAAATGTCAGTATATATGTACATTACATAATACCATGCAAGGTGTAGGTGTTTGGAATTTTTTTTAATTTTTTTTTTTCGTTACTGTGAGCTGCAGCATTGCCTCTGCTGATTGCAGGAATGCAAATTTATTGTATAGAAGAGGGAGGGTCAGATTGACCTGTATTGTTTTTAATGGTGAGCAAAATTTCGAGACATTCACTGAGAGAAGCTTAGTGTGCTGCTTTAGGCCCAGAAGCGTAACTAGAACCTTCAGGACCCCCTGATCCCCAACCGGGGTTCTTCCAACTGATCCCAGGGCCCTTTATTACGGTCCCACAGCAAGACTCTTTAACATGTTCTACAGTGGGCCCCCTTCCTGCCATCTTGATGCCCCTATCATGTCCATTCATAAAAGGAAGGGGCCAGTAAATTTATATTTATCGATCCCTTTCCCATTCTAAATCCCAAAAGCATCCCCCACAGCAGTCGGTGGGAGAGGGGAGGGGAGGAAGCCGGCAGTGATGGTTTAGGAGAGTACAAAGGGCCCCGGGGCAGCAGGACTTGAATAGGAGGGGTGGCATATAGAGGAACTGATCCTCTCCATTTTCCTCCTGCAGCTGCTGAATGCCTGCAAGAGGACGAGGAGGAGAAGCAGGCTTTCAGCGGCTGCAGGAGAAAAATGGAGGTGATTGGTTTCTCTATGTGCAGCTCCTGCTATTCAGGTATACAGAGGAGCTGCATGGGCCCAGGTCCCAATGTATTTACCCCCCTGTTTAGGCCCCTATCATGTAAGTATTTCTTGAAAAAGTTTTAGAGACAAAAGGCTTCATTTGTGAACAATGAACTAACAGGTGCTTCCTATTGGATACAGGGCACTGCATATCTATCCTTTTTTTTTTCCTTTTTTTTTTTACTACAGATCTGTATATTTACCATGTTTTAATTTGGTCGTCTCACCATGGCAGCTCCTGCTCCTCTGTGTAAGGGAGTGCTAGACAACGACCGTTAATTCCCAGAGTCATGACTTCACCCATGGGCTCCTAAGGCCCAGCCAATGCTAGGGCCCCCTCCTCTCCCCTGCAGAAGCCACTCACAGACACAGGGGAGCCAGAGCTGCTTGATCTTGTGATTGGACTGGACCAGATCTAAATCTAGTTATTTATGCAGATATTTTATATACAGGGTATATAGGATAGTTTGTGTGTTTGTATGTGTGGTCATTTTTAAAACAAATTAGTTATCTTCCATTGTAAGGTTTAGATTCAGTATTAGCCCTCGTTCACACTGAATGCAGGTTTGCAATCATGCAAGCTCAGTTGAACTCGCACAATTTCAAACCCACTTTTCAGTGTGAGTTTGGGGGCGATTTGAAAGACATCTGTGTGGGTTCATGCACACATGTCTATTGAAATCACTCCTGAAGTTGCCAAAAGTAGTGCAGGAACTACTTTTGGAAATCGGAGCGGCGCCGCGAAGTCGGCATTGCACTGATTGGGACAGTGCTGTTGCCGGCAATAGGCTGTGATTTGACAAATTGCATGTCAAATCGTGACAATGTGAACTGGGGCTTGGAGATAGAATAGGTGTTAGAGATAGGTGATCCTTGAAAATATTGATGCTTACCACAAAATTTACTTTTTTTTTTTTTTTTAAGCACTGAAATGTCTGCACCCAAACAGACCTGGGTAGGCTGCTGACACCTGAAAGTAACGTACAGCTGTTCTATTGTTCAAGCCTTGTAGCATTATTTTTTAGGATTAGGTTGTTTGCTTTAAACCCAACTGAAAACCTAGAGAAGCAGAGCACCCATTGTTTTGTTTGGGTCATTGCTGATGACCTTAAAGAAAATGTAACCATGTAAGACTCACCAATAACGCAAAAGCAGAAAAACCTTTGGAGTTTTGTTGGATCCTGTTTTCATAATTCTAAAGTGGTATCCAGCAGAAATGGTTCCATTCTGTTAAGTTTTCCCATTTGTGTTTTGAAAAAAGATTGATATTGTCCCACCAAAAGATTAGGATGTGGCCATGACCCCATTATTGCTTGCAAAGCTCTTTTTAAAACTTGGTTGCAAGAAAATATTGTGTATATACGAGTTTCCACCATATACAGTATGTGCAGTAATAATCGCATGAAACTACTTCTGTACTTTTCCTCCATTTAAAACCACTTGCCGACCACAATACGTGTATATATATATATATAATTTCGTTAGGTCGCCGATTACTTGTCGAGCCTGACGAAAGTACTCTTTCGGTCTACCGTCGACCTTTTTTTATGTCCCCAATACCAACTATCGAAGTATTGGAAACATTTGGTGAACGTTTGGCGGTGCATATATATATATATATATATATATATATATATATATATATGTGCATAACACCAGCCGTTCACCAAAATTTACCTCCTTTTCATGTCTTCATCAAAGTACGCTAATAATGACGTGTATGACATATACCACCTTTG
>BLSH010053187.1:1426730-1437634 GCA_018402905.1 Glandirana rugosa | reverse complement strand
GGGGGGGGCTGGGACCCTGTTTTCACAGGGTCTCATGTCCACTTCCTCTCCTGGTGCTGCGGAACTGGAAGGAAGGTCACCTCCCCCCCTCACTCTCGGTGATCATCTGGGATACGTCACAGGTCCCATTCATAGCGTGCATCGCTAGTCACGCATGCGCAGTGCGTGTCTGGCTTTGAAGCCAAAGCTGTATGCCCACACTTGTGATGCCGGCGCCATCGAAAGGAGGGGGAGAAGAGGGATGCTGCGGACGGCCGCATCGCTGGAGCCTGGGACAGGTGAGTGTCTGATTATTAAGAGTCAGCAGCTACACTTTTTGTAGCTGCTGACTTTTAATAGGGTGGAACTCCGCTTTAAGGTGAAAAACCTTGAGACTTTACAACTCCTTTAAGACCAGCCAGTGCAGAGACTAGTCTTTTATGTGACCACCTATAGGTTTATGCAAGCATCAATCTGTTGTGGATGGACCTGCTAGGCCACAGCAACAGTTCTTCTCTCTGCACAGTCTATATGATGCAACTTTATCAAAGTAGTGTCTGGGTTTGTAAAGGCGTTTAGTGGACACAACGTGAATTTATATCCTTTATATCTATTGAGGGGTACTGTATATGAAAGTGAAAGTTTTGTACCCGGAGTTTATCTTAATTTTGTTAGAAACTCAATAGAACAAATATATAAAATATATAACAAATATAAATCTTTTTTATTTACGGTGTTTACTGTAATTAATGGAACTGATTTTTACCTACACCCAGCAACTTTTTTCTGGACACCTTCATGATCCATTTATTGTATACTGTAAGATTTGTTTTTCTGTAATGAACATATATCAAGGAATTTCTAGTTGTTCATTATAGACAAAATCTATTTATTACGGAGTGACAACCTGTTTACATCTGATGAATGTACATGCCTCTGTCCCGTTAAGCTGAATCACCCATAAAAACCTTTAATGGAATGACTACTGACACTAAATTGTAAAAGACATCTAAACGTTAGAATTCATGAAAAATAATTGCCGAATCTCAGGTCTTTCAATGTACCAAACAAAAGATCTATCAGTGTATGTCTAGTTTATAATGTTCTGTGTGGTCATGAGTGCTGATGTGGAACTTTTTGATGCAAACTCTTTGTCCTGTCATAGGTCTTTGACAGTTAAATTAGACCTCAGGGCATTCACTAAAGGAAAGACCACATCAATTGAGGTCACTCTGGAAGCACCTGGTGATAAATTGAAGAACTAGCTGTTAATATTAAATAAGAGAAAACTGTTTTTGACCTAACGTAGTCTTGTCTGCAATATCAGTTCTGCCGTGAAGGCTTTGAGAAAATTGACGCATTATAACAAGTCTTTCTCAACAGGAAGAACCCTTGATATAATTTCAGGTCTAAGGGGACTCCAGTTAAAAATATTTTATATACATTTCATGGTATATTATTACAGTGATCAGTGAGCTGTAGAATGTTTTATAGGAAAGGGCAAAGATTCTGATACACCTAGAGTACTTGGAACCCTGGAAAGCTTAACTTTCAACATCCTCCTTGCTCTACATGACAAAAATGATTCAGTACTATTCATGAAATGGATGCAATAATATTAGTGGACAAAAAACCCAGAGATGATAAAATTTGGAGTATCCTCATAAACTAATAGTATATTGCGTTGATAGTCATTGGAAAATTGCCCCCTTGCATTGGTGGCCAGTATAGACAGGAGATCAGTTCACCAATGCTCACTTGTCAAGGAACCTTTCACAACCTCTGAAGTTTTCCCTAGGTTTCCATGAGGTATGATGCTTAAGACCACATGTGTCAAACACAAAGCCCTCGGGCTGAATCTGGCCCACCAGGCCATTTCATCTGGCCCTGAGCTTTTTTTCAGCTGGAACATAGTGGAACTCAGTTCCACCACCTCCGGCTATCGCCCTCTGCTTCCTGCTCACCACTGTCACAGCTACGAGTACAACTTTCCTGTCATCAGCTTTCACGTATCCCTGCTCTCTCGATGCAGACAAGGGAGATGCAGGTGCCGTGTGGGGTGGGGCATCATGTGGTAAGCTGTAATGTGTTCCCCATCTGTGCCCGGGTGCATAGATGCTGACCAATGGTCTCCCTGCAAGTAAGAGAAAAATGTGGAGTCACCTACACTGCCCAGAGGTGGGGGGGTCATAGCTGAGGGCTATAGAGGGAGATGTGTGCAGAGGCTGGAGATGGAGGAGAGTGGTGCAGAGTTCAGAGCTGAGGCGGGGGGTGGAATCTGTGCAAAGCATACCCCTAAACCCTGCACTTTGTAGCACACTTGTCAACCCTGCACTCCATACACCGCACACCCCTAAACTCTACACTCTGTACATAGCACAACTCTAAATTCTGCACTCTGTACATAGTGCATCTCTGAATGTCACACATAATGCACTCCTGGTATTTATTGTCCCTTTAAGATCCTCCCACTGACTGCAATTTGGCCACACCCACTGTTCAATGTAGTTTAGTAGGAGGCCCAGTTCCTGCACCTATTCTCTGAGACAAAAGGCCCTTAATATTTTTTTATAATCTTACAGACACAACCAGCCCATTGAGGGCAACCATAATGCTGATGTGAACTGCTATGAAAATGAGTTTGACATGCCTGCTTTAGACTATTAGGAATTTAGGGAGAGGCACTGACTGACTGATTTAGAGCACATAAATAAAAATGAAAACATTTGCACCTAGCACCTGAAACGTTAACGACTACACTTGTGCATTGATCTGCATTTTAGCGCACTTGTAAAATGCAGAAAAATGCATAGACATACAAAAACCAATTGTTTTCTTTGTGTCCTATTCACACTGCAATGCTGCGTTGCATATATGCATTGCAAGGCATGTAAATGAGTGTAAAATGCAAGTCAACAACAAAAAAACTTTGCCTTGCCATTCATTTTGCCTCTAACCCACAAACAGGAACAGGATGTGATGTCACAAGAAACATGCAAAATGCATAGCATTTTAATGTGTGCTAAAAAGCACATCAATACACATCAAAACGCATATCAACGCAAGTCAACACTTTTCCCTGCATTTTACTTCAAGTCAGCCTATCCTGGTTTATCTTCTTTAGATCTACAAATGCTTATGTAGTAGGAGAGCCTACCAGACTAGATATAATCTAAGTGCATTGTTTAGGTGGGACTTCTACTACATAGGCCTGGTAGATTTAATAGGAATTGCACATTCAGAGTACAAGGTGTACCAGGAATGATGTTATTCCTGGTATAAACTTGTACCTTGAAATCACAATCATACTCTGCTTTCACGTTATTAAATATAACTTCTCAATTTCAGCTTGACAATGATTAGATTCTCACTTCCTTAAAAGGGAGATGCAGGTGCCGTGTGGGGTGGGGCATCATGTGGTAAGCTGTAATGTGTTCCCCATCTGTGCCCGGGTGCATAGATGCTGACCAATGGTCTCCCTGCAAGTAAGAGAAAAATGTGGAGTCACCCAGAGGTGGGGGGGGGGGGGTCATAGCTGAGGGCTATAGAGGGAGATGTGTGCAGAGGCTGGAGATGGAGGAGAGTGATGCAGAGTTCAGAGCTGAGGCGTGGGGTGGAATCTGTGCAAAGCATACCCCTAAACCCTGCACTTTGTAGCACACTTGTCAACCCTGCACTCCATACACCGCACACCCCTAAACTCTACACTCTGTACATAGCACAACTCTAAATTTTGCACTCTGTACATAGTGCATCTCTGAATGTCACACATAATGCACTCCTGACTGACTCCAGACTGACCATCCTTCTTTATGCTGTATGCATACAGAGAACCTCTACAAATGTCAGCAGATTGGCTCACAGGCTTTCCCAAATGTTTTTTTTCTTCTAAGACAACCCTGGGACTGATCATGTGATTATAGCCGGCAGACCCTCCCACTCTACACACTGTAAAATGGAAATGCATAGCAATCACATGTGAGTTTCAACTAAAAAGCAGAAGGTACTGTACAGGTCTGCTGTAAAGTTTGCTTTAGTACCTATTTTAATTGCAAAATAGTGTGTGTAGCAATTATATATATTTATTATCAATTTTTTTTTTAGCGAATGTGTAGTTACCCTTTAAGGCCGGTACACATATGTGCGGCTGTGGTTTGCAGTCCGGTGCGTTTCTATTCACAGGTTCAGGTGAAAATTTTTTCCTGAATTTGCAACTGAACCAGACCCAAAAACACACAGAGGATCCTTTTTGAAATCACACCACGGCCGCCCCAGACGTGCCCATTAGGAGCAGGTCACATCCACATGTCATGCAACTTGGATGCGGTTTAAAATGCACCTAATTTACATTTACACTATATTACCTGCCTTTACACACACATGACTTTTAATGGCATCTGAGCCTTAGTCCGTAGGGTTCAAAACTGAGTTGCACCAACCTTTGCAGCTATAACAGCTTTAACTCTTCTGGGAAGGCTGTCCACAAGGTTTAGGAGTGTGTCTATGGGAATGTCTCACCATTCTTCCAGAAGTGCATTTGTGAGATCAGGCACTGATGTAGGACGAGAAGGCCTGTCTCACAGTCTCCACTCTAATTCATCCCAAAGTCGATCTATCGGGTTGAGGTCAGGACTCTGTGCAGGCCAGTAAAGTTCCTCCACCCCAAACTCACTCATCCATGTCTTTATGGACCTTGCTATGTGCAGTGGTGCACAGTCATGTTGGAACAGGGAGAGGCAATCCCCAAACTGTTCCCACAAAGTTGGGAGCATGATATTGTCCAAAATGTCTTTCGGACAAATGTATGCTGATGCCTTAAGGGTCCTTTCACAGGTGCGGAGCCCGTTTTGACATCAGCGGGGATCCATCCGTTTATCCCCACTGAGCCGGCGGATGACAGGACCGTGTCTGCACTCTGTGCAGAGACTGACCTGTCACAGCTTCATTCTCCTCTATGGAGGATCGGATGAACACGAACTGTCTGTCCATGTTCATTTGATCTAATCCGCCAGGCGGATAGAAAATAGGGTTTCCATCCGTCAGTATTTGGCGGATCTGAGCGGATTGGATGTCAGCGGACATGTCACCACTGACATCCGTCGCTCCATAGAGGACAATGGAGCATCCGTTAAGGTCGGCCTGAAAAACTGACAGGCAGACCTGATCGATCCGCTCGTGTGAAAGGACCCTAAGAGTTCCCTTCACTGGAATGAAGGGGCCAAGCCCAACTCCTGAAAAACAACCCCACACCATAATCACCCCTCCACCAAATGATTTGGACCAGTGCACAAAGCAAGGTCCATAAAGACATGGATGAGTGAGGGTGGAGGAACTTGACTGGCCTGCACCGTCCTGACCTCAACCCGATAGAACACCTTTGGAGACTGCGAGCCAGGCCTTCTCATCCAACATCAGTGCCTGACCTCACAAATGGGCTTCTGGAAGAATGGTCAAACATCCCCATAGACACACTCCTAAACCTTGTGGACAGCCTTCCCAGAAGAGTTGAAGCTGTTACAGCTGCAAAGAGTAGGCCAACTCAATACTTAACCCTACGGACAATGACTGGGATGCCATTAAAGTTCATGTGCTTGTAAAGACGGCTGTCCCAATACCTTTGGTAATATAGTGTATGTGAACCCAGCCTAAGTCAGCTAGATTAGGAGATGATCATCATTCGTCTAAGGACACCTAAACTTGAAGTGTGACATTTAATTAGATAGTAGATCATCTTTATGCAAGCAGCTAATTTTTGTTTACTAACAGATTCTTTTAATTTTACAGCTGTGCTGGTACCAGGAGGCACTCCTGGTTGAGTTTGCTACTATTAATTGTGCTGCTTGCAGACATTGCATTATTAATACCGATAGCTGTGATTTGTAGGTCGTCTTGTATTATACAGCTTGTTTAGTATTTGTGTCCTGCAGGGAGATTTCAGCATCGCTTGCTATTTTTTTTCCCCCGCTCATTGCTGACATGCCGCTTCCAGCAGCTGTCCATCCAACACTACAAATATATTTTTCACAGCAAATTGCTATTATTTATTTAGGGAAAGTATAGATCTTGTCGGCAGTTGTGCTTATGTTGTACATCATTCTGTGGGTCGGGGGACTTTATGCCTTGGATTGTTTCCGACAATTGTATGTACCGCTGTGCATCTATCATGGTGATGTGGTCAGGATTCATATTGCAAGATAATAATCTTTGGGAAGTGAAAACATTTGGGAATGACTGAATAGTCAATCTGCTCTATTCTATAAGTCCCAAATAAAAACAAATGATATATGAGATCTTCGGACAAATGTGAAATCATCCATTACATTTGTATGTACATTCACTGAAAAGATGTGTAATATGTTTTATGTGTAATTACCTATAATAATTTCATATTAAATTTGCCTCATGCCATCAGATATTTTTTTCAAACTCAGGCTGAGAGGTTTTGAAAAGATGAGAGAATTCTACAAATTGTTGCCTTCCATGAGACTTTATATGGCAAATATATAAAACACGGTGTATTTTCATGTATAGAATTTCAAATAAATTTACATTAAAAACACAACCTTGGCAGGATAATATATCATTCATATAGTTGCAATACCCCCCCATACAGCTGGCGGGGATTAATGACATAATTATTGCAATGGACCTCATAGAAGACTTTCATCAAAGGGTATTCCCCAGCCAGAGAAATCCAAAGCGTTTTAATTTGTTCCTTTTGCCAATCTTCTTCAGGGAAAGGTTTGCCAGTCTACAGCCATGGCCAAAAGTTTTGAGAATGACAAAAATATTAATTTTCACAAAGTCTGCTGCCTCAGTTTTTATGATGGCAATTTTCATTTACTCGAGAATGTTATGAAGAGTGATCAGATAAATTGCAAAGTCCCCCTTTGCCATGAAAATGAACTTAATCCCATAAAAAACATTTCCACTGCATTTGTGAAGAAGGCTTCAGGGCGCCCAAGAAAGTCCAGCAAGCACCAGGACCATCTCCTACAGATGATACATGTGGAATTGGGGCACCACCAATCAATCAGGCTAGTTGGCTAAAGTGTGAATGTCCTACTATATTATATATCGTACAAAAAAAAAAAAATCTACATGACTTACAAAACGTTTATACGGTTGAGGAATATATATATATATATATATATATATATATATATATATATATATATACATACATATAGTATAGAGAATTATGCTCTGCTCACTGTAAAAACTCGGCAGTGCTGAATCTGACTGACATTGCAACCACCCCCTCCCCCTCCGGTTAATGGCAGCGACCAGCGATTGAGACCTGGGAAGTCTTGAAGACGCTGCATTGCTGGAGCTGAGGTGGGTATTATTCATTACAAACTGGCTGACACTCGGCCCGTATGTATGGCAGCTGATCCAACAGAAGACGGCCATACAACCAGCTTCTTTTGAAGGGTCATGACTGAAAAAAAGTCTGCTGACTGGCCCTCGGGCAGCACTCTCAGTCATAGTCCGTCCCCCTGTCAGAACACAATAGCACAGCAGGAGAGATTGCTGTACTAACATTGTATGGTTAGTAAAGCAACTCCAACCTGAGTCGTCATTTTTTTTCTTCTTCAACCTGTTGGGTTGAAGGAAAAAAATACTAGCAGTGTGTACGAGGCATAAGCCGTCCTGCAGTGTAATAGACCAAAGCCACACTTTCCTCTATGAGCAAAGTAGTTATCCTGAACTGGGGACCAGACGTTTTTCCCTACTCGCCATCTTCCTGGTCACTGGACCCCTTACCACCCCCATGATGTCTCCTGCCTCTGGACCCCTGTAAAAGAGGACCCGGCCACTGGAAGTGTTGCCTCCACCAATAGAAGTTGAGCATATCAAGCAGGCAGTAATATGAACAACTGAAGGAGGACCTTGGGAAGTAAACAAATGAAGAGCAGGATCATCATGTTACCATTGCTTCAGTTGGTAAAATGGACATTTTGGATCTTTTTTTTCCCCATACATGCTCGTGGAGGGATAGGGGGTTGCTAATATCCTAGATTTGGGCTTGAAACTATTTACTAATTTGTCCCTATTATTTAGTACATTAAAGCTCATTCTTCAGTTGCTGTTAAATACGTGCCAACGTGATTCTGTGATTTCAGTCCTCTTGAAATAGTTAATCTGATCACAATGTTGAGTTATGATGTCTAAAAGATATTAAATATAGTACATTGCTTATCTTTTCGAAGCAGAAGAGATGTAAGATTCCAAATGGACAAAATGTTTTTACAGGCTTTATATATTCTTGCACCCTGGAGGAAACATTGTTATTGAACTTTGCTCTGGACATATGTATCACTATACATCAAAGCACAGTTGTTTCAGGATGTGACTGTCTTCTCATTCATGTCCATTCATCTGTGGAATGGAGGTGACCAAGTAACCTTGCACTGTATGACAATAGGTCCAATAATACCAGTTTCAGTTGTTGAGAAATGACGCTCTCCTGATCAGAGAAAGGGAGCTGTGGGAAAGTCTGGCTCACAAAATACAGATGAAAGTGATACAGCAAGCTTTGAATCAAAATCTTTACACATTTATTTTTTATCACTTTATATAATAGTAACATATTTTGCGAGGCTTTACAAAGAACAGTGGAAGAAAGCATTGATAATGGATGTGGATCGGAATCTATGTTTACTTACATTCCATGTGATTATTGTATTGCCACATATAAAGCTTTCTAGTACATGCTAGAGCTTCATCTGTAACAAATATAACATCAACAACATTTAATCCTTTTTGAATAGCCTAATTTAATGGCTCTACCATTGTCAACACACTACGGCGAAATTGAGTCCAATCTACCCACAGCTGACCATACAGAAAAATCTCTTTTAGATCTGCTATTATCAATGTATTGCAAGGGCCTGCCTGATTGCTTTTATTACATAGCCAAAGGGGGTTGTACTCTCAGATTATACAGTATATAGCCAGTTCAATAAAAAAAAAAACGAAACTACGAGTTTCCATTTTCTCACAATATCAGGGAAAATCCAGGGATGGCCGCAAACTTTTACTGATGAAATGCATTTGGAAAAGGCCAAATTTAGTTTTGTATAAGGGTGAAATGGACTTTTAATGGAGATTGAGAGTTATGAAAGCTTCTTACTATCCTGGACCTCATTAGCTTAATAATTTGTTTATTTTTTCACAGGAAAAATAAAAGGTAAAATATAAAAGGCCATAAAGGAAAAATAATAAACATAAAGAACATTAAGAAGAAGTCAACATTTGTAGATAGACTCCTGTACACTAAACTAAGTTCAGTGCGCAAGTTAAGTGTTACTGGCTTAGTGAAAATTTTCAATGGCAAAATTGATAATACAAAATCAATTATGCCACAATCAGTCCACTCATCCCTGGTACTTAACTTACCAGTAATCCAAGGTTTCATGGCCAACATTGCTGAAATGAGGAATCTAGCAAAGCTTGGTATAACATTTTTAGGCTGCAATGCAAGTCAGTGTGCCCTGCTCAGTACTGTGCCAACTAGGAGCTCACCGGAGATTGAAGGTACAAAGGGTAAAGACACTAAGTAAAGACATTAATTTAATGTGGTTCTAAAGGCAGAAGGTTTTTTTTTACCTTTATGCATATTTTATGCAGTTGGCCCCTTTGCCCCTCCAATACATACAAGAGCACCATTGTGATCCAGTGATGTGCATGAAAGTCTCAGCTCTCCAGGGACTCTCCCTCCTCATTGGCTGAGACAGCTGTGTGAGCCAATAGCTCAATTACAGCCAGTAAGAAGAGAGAGGAGGCGGGCCAAGCCACGGCTGTGTGTGGGAATGGACACACAAATCGGCAGCTGGGGAGCAAGCCTGCTTGGGTGCCCCATAGCAATCTGCTTGCTCTGGGGGTACTCCACAGGAGAGAGGGGTCAGGAGAACCAGTGGGGGACCTGAGAAGAGGATTGGGGCTACTTTGTGCAAAACCACTGCACAGAGCAGGCAAGTATACAATGTTTGTCATTTAAAAAAAGCATTTCCTTTGATATCACTTTAGGGTGGAGCTTAAACTACAGCAGTTTTTTTTAAAGCAATGAATAATGATTCTACCTTCATTTTCAGGGTATTTTAGCATTTTGTTATCTCCTCTGAGGAAGGGCAAGATATCCAGATCTAGAGTTCCTAATGTCAGGAGTCACAAAGACTCATTTCATTAGGATTAGGTCCTGCAATATTTGCTGTTCTTAATCAAATTGTTTTGCTGTTCCCGCATGACTGTCTACATGCATGGCTCAAAGCACTCTTTTGCTCACATCGAACCCCCGTCTGTTTTTGATCCCCAGCCACCTGGATGCGCACACTTTCTCTCGATATGTGCTGTGCATTTGTGTTTTAGATAATGCTACCATTATTATCAGTTAAAGTGATACTAAATAGAGAAGTTTTTTGTGAGTCTCTTGTAATTCTCTTGTAATTAATCAGCATTACATACCCCACCCTCATTGTGTATAGCAATAGAAGGACATGGAAGAGGTAGGAAGGGGAGTGTCATTTACCACTTTGTATACACCCACATGTGTGAATTTGTACTCTGTGGGCTACACAGATCAGAAAAAGGAGGAAATGAAGAGCTGAAATATGATCATGCTCAGTAGAGAACACCAGCTGGTCTACACTATCTCAGTCTGTAATGGGGACACAGAGATGGATGGATGGCTGAAGGTAGGTATCCCATGTATATTTCCCTCTACACAAAACAAATGCTTTAGTGGCTTTGTTAGTATGCATACTCTGCCATATAGAATGCAGTGAGGCTTTTTGATAGTCTGTGTTTAAAGTGGTTCTAAAGCTTCAAGGCTTTTTTACGTTAATGCATTCTATGCCTTAAGGTAAAAAACCTTCGTTGTCACAGACCCCCCCCCCCATTCTTGTCTAAACCCCATCATGAGA
>BLSH010053187.1:1412137-1426720 GCA_018402905.1 Glandirana rugosa | reverse complement strand
TATGCCTTAAGGTAAAAAACCTTCGTTGTCACAGACCCCCCCCCCCCCCTATTCTTGTCTAAACCCCATCATGATCCAGCTCTGTGCATGAGAGCTGCAGCTCTCCTGGCTTTGTCCCTCCTCCCTGGGTGGATCGATAGCAGCGGTAGCCATTGGCTCCCGCTCCTGTCAATCAACACCAGTGACAAGGGAGCAGGGGACAGGGCCTGTATGTGTCAATGGACACAGCAACAGGTCTCGGGAGCAAGCACACACAAGTGCTCCCATGGGAATTGGCTTCCTATTAGGGGCTCCAGCAAGAAAGGAGGAGCCAAGTGCGTTAGTGGGTGACCTGAGAAGGGGAGGATCCGGGACGCTCTGTGCAATTCTATTACACAGAGCTGGTAAGTATAGGCATGTTTTGTTATTTAAGAAAAATATATTTTACAACCACTTTAATGACACTTTTACTGGGATGGTATTTTCTTGCAGACCTTGTGATGATAGTTTTTTTTATTTATTTCTTTCATGGCTGCACTTTTTTATGAATTGCTTTGCAATTTTTTCATCTATTGATATTGAAGAAATATGAGTTTTCTGGTTTTAAACATTTTATGTAATGGGTATAGATTTTTATTCACCGCATAGTAGCTCATTATAAAATACTTACCTTGAAACAAAGATCCGACTGGGTTGCTCGGTCCCCTCTGAGGGAGTGGACATCTTCCCTCGAATCTTGCTTCCGGGTACGCGGCTCCGGCGATACGATTGGCCGGAGCCATGAGACGTCACTCCCGCGCATGCGCGCAGGACCCGTTTTTCCAGCAAGGTCCGGCCCTATTGCAGGGACATACACGGCGCATGCGCCATAACACCGCAACACTTTAGAGAGGGAATATCTCCTAAACTGTACAGGTTTAGGGGTATTCATTTTACCTACATATAAGCCTTATTATAGGCTTACCTGTAGGTAAAAGTACAAAAATCGGGTAGACAACTGCTTTAACTCCTCAGTCTTTGGCTCCCACTGCTGCCTGTGAGACCAGGAAGAGAGGAGAGCAGTGCTGCAGACAGGACACCGCTGGATCGTTAGAGGAGTTGGGTAAGTGTTTAGGGATAGGGGGGTAGGGGGTTAAAAGTATTTGGATTTTTTTTACATTAATGCAGAGAATGCATTAACGTTAGAGTTGAGCGAACCCGAACTGTAAAGTTCGGGTCCGTACCGAACCTTGGGGTGCCCGTGACCTGGACCGAACCCGGACATTTGAAAAAAAGTTTGGGTTCTGGTATTTGATCCCGCCTGTTGAATAGCTGCAGGGCAGCCAATCAACAAGCATTTCACTGGTTTGCCCTTAGAAGCCATCACAGCCATGCCTACTAATGGCATGGCTGTGATTGGCCAGTGCATCATGTGACCCAGCCTCCGTATAAGCTGGAGTCACATAGTGTTGCATGTCACATGCTCTCAGGCTATTCTAGGGAGAGGATGCTGCCGTTGCTGTGAGGGACAGATTGCAGATATAATATCTCATCCTGCATTACAGAATGGGGACTTCAATGGGGTTCGGGGTCCGGAGTAAAGTTCGGGTTAAGTTCGGTACCGAACCCGGACTTTTTCCCCAAGTTTGGCCGAACCCGCTGAACCCGAACATCCAGAAGTCCGCTCAATTCTAATTAACGTGGAACTTTATTCAAACCAACTTAATAAAAGCAATGTTCTTTAGCAAGGAACATACATCCCACATTAATAATTATGCTACCAAAATTTGTGTGTGCTGTTAATTGCCTCCAGCATTGCTCCCTTTTCTTCTTGGTGGAGGCTGCCATTTTGCTGAAGCCCATATCCTCTGAACAGCTGTAAATCTTTAGGCTATCAACAGATCGGCCTCTAAAAATTCGGCGCAGTGCCTAAAAATATAGAGCAACTGAGCATGTGCAGAGCAGGTGAGACTGTGTATTACTGGGTTTTAAACAGTATAGGCACTTTATTTTTAAAGTTTTACATACCTATCCCTGCAAAAAGGGCCAGCTGGAAGTGATCTAGTAGAACTTAATTTTCTGACTAACAACTTTAAGGTAAAACAAATAGCGTTTCGAACCAATTTAACTGCAAGGTTATTAATTTTTAAATATATACCATATATATTTTTGTATTTTAACACGTTAGTATTTTAGCAAATCAGATGTGTCATAACAAGCAATGTTATTCAATGGGACTGTAAAGATTTATGCAGTGGAATTTAAAAAATTAGACCTGTCTGTTTTTCTGTGTATTTTCATGCACTGTGATGCCCAATAGAATAATGGAAATGCATCTAAATGTGCTACAACTAAAGTTTAATGCACACTAAAAAAAATAACAAAAGTGGACACACATAGAAGCGAACCCGGCCTTACAGTAAAAAATAATTCTTGACTTTTCTGGCTTCTATTCTTACCACTAGCACATTTCTCTTACATCTTTTTTTTTTTTTTTGTCTCATAATGGACCTATCATTTCAACATGTCTAGATGTTTTTTTCCTTTCTTTTCATTTAAGATCTCTCTCTTAATGTCTGGAGTTTCAGAAGCCCTGTGGCAATTGCTTTGACTTCTGTGAATAAAATTGTTCTTTGTTGGGTTGCAATAAGACAGAGTGATATTGTGAATGGGTTGAGTTTTAGTATAAGCCAGCGTTATTAAAATCAAACATTAAAAGTGATCCGCTAAGGAACTAACTACTGTGGGAAAACAAATGCAGACTAAACAAAATTTAGTAGGAATGGAGGGTTTTGGGGAAAAAATATGGATCAAAAAGATTACATTATTGCTTACCAGGTTTCATTGTCTGTAATGAGGTACTTGCATGCAAAACCAGATCGCATGCAATAGCCAGTTATCCTATAAAACATATCACTTAAAAGTGATATCTTAAATATAGGTGGAGATTGGTGGACTCTGTCACCCTTTGGTTTTGTCATAGCTTAGGGGTATTCCCATGGGGACATCTCAGCTTCCTAGTCTTTGGCAGTTTTCATAGCCATCTTCAATTCTCACTTCAAAATGGGTGTTCTTTCTGTTACTCCATAATATAAATTATTTTCTGACTCCACCAGTGACTAATCAGAATCCAAGCCTCCGACTCTCTTAGCTGACACAGCTTTTTCACTTGTATTTAAAAGCAAAGATTGAGTTTTGGACAAGGGAGGGCTGGCAGCCTTAGGCCTGGGGGGGGGGCAAGTCCAGTCAAGTGGCCCATTAACCACCGAATCAGCTCACCATCCATGCCCTCCTGGTTTTAGAACGGATATTGATGTTATGAAGCAAGACAAATATGATACAAAGTGGTAACATAATTTAATGTTAATAGCAACAAAGGAGGTTTAACAAAAATAATGCATCAGTGCCCATCAATGCAGCCTCACCAGTGGCCATCAGTGCAGCCTCATCAGTGCCCATCAATGCAGCCTGATCAGTGCCCATCAACGCAACCTCACCAGTACCCATCAATGCAGCCTCATCAGTGCACGTCAATGCAGCCTCATCAGTGCCTATCAGCTCAGCCTCATCAGTGCCCATCAATGCAGCCTAACAAGTGTCCATCAATGCAGCCTAATCAGTGCCCATCAATGCAGCCGCACCAGTGCCCATCAATGCAGCCTCACCAGTGCCCATCAGTGGAGCCTCATCAGTGCCCATCAATGCAGCCTGATCAGTGCCCATCAATGCAACCTCACCAGTACCAATCAATGCAGCCTCACCAGTGCCCGTCAATGCAGCCTCACCAGTGCCCATCAATGCAGCCTCATCAGTGCACATCAATGCAGCCTCATCAGTGCCCATCAATGCAGCCTCACCAGTGCCCTTCCAATGCAGTCTGCAATGCAGAGAGAGGAGAGAAGCCAGATTACACAGAGCGGGGATCTGCCGCTTACCTGGCAGGGCTGCTGTCATATGAAGTCCCGCCTCCCGGACCTGCTCCTATGATAGACACCACCAGTGTATTGTCTATTATAGAAGCTGGTCCAGGAGGTAGGACTTTGTAAGCGGGAGATCCCCACTCTGTGTAATCCGGCGGCGCTCCCCTGAGGCAGCCCAATGGGCCCAGCAGGATCCATGGTAGGGCCGGCCCTGGGCGCCCCCCCACCTTTGCCTGCAGTTAGTTGGTGGCTGCGCCCTTGGCCCCTACTTCCTTCCTCCACAAGAAAAAAAAAAGTGTAAGCGTGCAGTGGCCATTGGCCATTTTGAATGTAAGTTAGGGTGGCCTGGGGGGGCAATTGCCACCCTGCCCCCCGGCCCAGCCCTCCCCTGGTTTTGGATGAATTGAAGCAAAAAGTGCAGCAAACTAAAAAGGCCTCCTCGTCAGACCACAGTCACTACTACTATGTGTTTACACAACCACACCTGGGAGCCAGCAGCTAACAATTTCTGGTCCAAACCATACTTAAAAAAATTGTTACTGTATCTACTTAAATAGTCTGAGTTAGAATTAGACTTTAATTTGTCTTTTACTTTTAAGCATATTTCCACTTCTGCAGTCAAATTTGAGAAAACCACACTACATGTTTGTGTTGCCATTCACATAGTATGTCAGGGGTTGGCAACCTGCGGCCCGCGGGCCACACCCAGCCCGCTGCCGCTAAATGTCTAGCCCGTTAGTGCCCATGATGAATTAACGTGCACCCGGCTCGCAGACATTTTAAGTAAGAGCAGAGTGGAGCAGGGAGCAGAAAGCTGAATGAGAACATGGGAGAGACACACAGCAGCGCTGATAAGAGAGCAGGAGCTTCCAGAGTTAACTTTCCAGGTAAATGTTTACTAGGTGGTCCTAGCAACCAATCACCAGCTTGTTAATATGAAAAATTAACTCTGAAAGATCCCGCTGTCTTATCAGTGCTGCTGTGTGTATCTCCTGTCTCATTCAGCTCCCTGCTCCACTCTGCTCTGTCTCCCTCTCTGCATGGGGCAAGGTAGAAAAGGGCAGAGCTGTAAAGTGGGGTGGGGGCTGTATAATATGTAGGCAGGGGTGTAATATGTGGGGGCCTGTGTGATATGCAAGGAGGGCTGTGTAATATGCAGGGGGGCTGTGTAATGTAAAGGGGTCCATAATATATATATATATTTATTTATTTTTTTTTCATTACACAGGGTGGGCCATTTATATGGATACACCTTAATAAAATGGGAATGGTTGGTGATATTAACTTCCTGTTTGTGGCACATTAGTATATGTGAGGGGGGAAACTTTTCAAGATGGGTGGTGACCATGGTGGCCATTTTGAAGTTGGCCATTTTGAATCCAACTTTTGTTTTTTCAAAAGGAATAGGGTCATGTGACACATCAAACTTATTGGGAATTTCACAAGAAAAACAATGGTGTTCTTGGTTTTAACGTAACTTTATTCTTTCATGAGTTATTTACAAGCTTCTGATCACTTATAAAATATGTTCAATGTGCTGCCCATTGTGTTGGATTGTCAATGCAACCCTCTTCTCCCACTCTTCACACACTGATAGCAACACCGCAGGAGAAATGCTAGCACAGGCTTCCAGTATCCGTAGTTCCAAGACTGTTGGAACCAAAAAATTGATGGTATGGTGTGGTATATGGGGTACAAAGATAGTGGGGCCATTCTTCATCAATGGAAACCTCAAGGACACTGGATATGTGAAATTGTTACATGATGATGTGTTTCCCTCTTTATGCACTGAAGCTGGCACGTTCCCTGAGTTTTTCCAGCAAGATAGTGCATCGCCACATTATGGGCGTCAGGTCCGAGCATTCCTAGATCAACAGTTTCCTGGAAAGTGGATTGGTCATCGTGGGCCAGTTGAATGGCCCCCAAGGTCTCCCGATCTGACCCCCTTAGACTTTTATCTTTGGGGTCACCTGAAGGCAATTGTCTATGCTGTGAAGATACGAGATGTACAGCACCTGAAACTACGGATACTGGAAGCCTGTGCTAGCATTTCTCCTGCGGTGTTGCTATCAGTGTGTGAAGAGTGGGAGAAGAGGGTTGCATTGACAATCCAACACAATGGGCAGCACATTGAACACATTTTATAAGTGGTCAAAACTTGTAAATAACTCATGAAAGAATAAAGTTACGTTAAAACCAAGCACACCATTGTTTTTCTTGTGAAATTCCCAATAAGTTTGATGTGTCACATGACCCTCGAGGGAGGGAACCTGTATGCTACCTCAGGGTGAACTGGCTTTGTATTAGTGAAGCAACTTAAAGCGGAGGTCCGCCGCCGATTTCATAATTAAAAGTCAGCAGCTACACATACAGTAGCCGATGACTTTTAGCTTTAGGACACTTACCTGTCCTGGAGTCCAGCAATGTCAGCACTGCCGCCAATCTTCGGATCAGCTGGTCAGGTGCAGCCGCGGCCATTGCCGGTAAGGGAACCCGGCAGTGGAGCCGTTTGGCTTCGGGGCCGGGCACCTATTGTGCATGTGCGATGTGCGTTGCTCTCTGTCAGTGGCCCGGCGGCGGAGGAGGAAGGAAGAGGGAGCCGGGCTGCTGACGTAATGTGCCACGGCCGGGCTCCCGGAATTGGGAAAAGAATACCTGTCAAAGACAGGTATCCTCTTCCCCCTTCCCCCCCCGAAAGATGTCAAATGTAACACCCAAGGGGGGAGGAATATGATCAGTGGAAGTTCCAAATGTGGGTGGAACTTCATTTTTAAAGTGAGGTAAACCTGTATTGTTATTATTACTATGTTTGGATTATTATTATCTTCATTTATTAGCAGGTGAATGCGGCCCTCCATGCATTTTACATACATTGAATCCGGCCCTTATGTGAAAAAAGGTTATTGACCCCTGCAGCATGCCTACATTTTTTAACCACTTCAATACTATGCACATTTCCCCCTTCCCACCCAGACCAATATTCAGATTTTAGCTCTATCACATTTTGAATGAGAATTGCGCAGTCGTGCAAAGTTGTACCCAAACAAAATGTTTATCATTTCTTTTGGTGGTATTTGATCACCTCTGGGGTTTTTATTTTTTACAACCAAAAAAAGACAGAAAATGTTGGAAAAAATGTTTTTCTTTGTTTCTGTCACAAAACATTGTAAATAAGTACATTTTCTCCTTCACTGATGGGCACTTATGAGGCTGCACTGATGGGCACTGATGAGGCAGTACTGATTGGCACTGATGATGAGGCACTTATATGCAGCACTGATGGTCACTGATAGGTGGCACTGATAAGCAGCACTGACGGGCACTGATAGGTGGCACTGATGAGCAGCACTGATGGGCACTGATAAGTGGCACTAATGGGCACTCATAGGCAGCACTGGGCACTGATAGGTGGCGCTGATGGGCACTGATAGGTGGCACTGGTGGGCACTCATAGGCAGCACTGATAGAGTCACTGTTAGGCGGCACTGATAGCAGAGCCATAGATTGGCTCCTCCTGTTTACACTGTGACCAGCCGTGATTGGTCAAGGCTGATCACGTGGTAAAGAGCTTCTGATGGAGGCTCTTTGCCGAGATCGGTAATGCGGTGTGTAAGAACGACACACCGCACCACCGATTGTCCCGATGGGTCCCGATAGCTGAACCACTGAGCCTATAGACAAATGACGGCCGGGTGGGAAGTGGTTAAGAAATATGAATTTGCCTAGATGTTTTTTGGGAGGAGGTGGTGTGGCTGACTGCAAGGTTTTTTGACAATGTTAGAGAGAGCTTGTCCTAAAGCGCACTATTATTATTTTTTCCTTTCAACCCAGTGAGCCAAATGAAAAAAAAAAACCGAGGAACTCGGAAGGAGCCACTATACTAACTATCCAATGTTAGTATCACAATCTCCCCCACTGAGGTATTGTGTTCTAACAGGGGGATGCCCCGCCCCCACCAGAACACTTCTGTCAGTTCTCTCCAAGAAAAAATAGGGGTGGGAAATGAGGTAAAACTCCTCCACTCAGCGTAGGTGTGTTATGTTAAAGCGATTTTTACCTAACACACTCATACACTTACTGATAAATAAAATAAGTGATTTATCCCTTTATCTATAGTAGAATCAACCAGTGCTCTTGCAGCTGTTACAAATAATATCAATAATCAATGACACCTTTGCTAAAGAAAAATAAAGATCTAATTTATTTTTACAGAAAAAAGAAGCTAGTCACTAATTAAATATAACCAAATCAGGGGTAAACATTACAATCTTAAAAGCATCCAAATTATTGCTAAAATACAACGTGAGGATTACCAAAATGAAAATAGTTGATCCATGTAAAAACAGGTTACTACACAAAGGAAGGAAATAGGAAAGAGAAAAAGAGCGGGAAAATGAAGATATGGATACAGGGAATCTTACGTGACCATGGTGGGGGGGGGCGTCAGCCAGACATAGAGAGCGGACGTCCGTTCTGGACCCTCTTTTATACACACCCTCTACCCTAATCCCACCCATAACTCCATGCACTCCTCTGGCGTCTTCCCATTGGTCTAGAGTGGTAGTGAGCCCTAATTGGCCGGATTTGAGTTTCTGAGCCCAGCACAGGGGGCCAGGTTCCCATGTTTACATAACACTTTACCCACAGTTCCCAAATTAACAGTTGGAGACATGATGTCTGAGTTCCTCTCTCAAAGACAATGGGGCAACCTCGTTACTATGTTAATAGGAAGACAATAAATTGTATTGAAGGCAAAGACCACCCTCATTATTATGCATGAGTTTTGAAGGCACCAAGATATCCCTTTGTAATTGTGAACCGTCTTGTAACCTGCAAACCAGGCCCATTTATCATAAAAACACAGACATGAAATACATAACGAACAGATGTTTCCTATAAAATATATAGATTTCACTGGGCATGGTATATACAGAACTCTCTATCTTCGGGGATAAATTCTGAACTGAAAGAGACCAAACACGGGGTATCTTGGAGCACCTTGATACAAATATGGATTTCCATCGTCCTAATAAGGATCTGACCAGAATGTACATCACTTCACCAAAATATCAAAATATTTCCACATCAGTTAGTGCTTCAACATGCTCTTATTTTTTTTATTGTGGTCATAGTTCCACTTTAATTATCTTGTCAAGTGATTGGATTAAAATGCCTAGGGCTTTGGAACTCTAGTGTTAATTAGGGATTAATAAGTGCAAATAGATATCCTTCATCATACAATATAGTAGTTCTACTGAAGAAGCCCAATAGGCGGGCATAACGCATCTAGGAGGGAGGAGCCAAGCCTGGGATGTCATGCCACCGCTGCGATCGTGTTTGTAGTGGTGAGCTGAGTGATGAGTTGTTCTTAATGCACTTTGTTATAAAGATTCTTATAAGTGTTTTTAATAGTGGTGGTGAATAAACATGTTTGAAATGGAGTGCGCTATGATATTGCCCTTTTGTCCCTTGTAAAATATGGTGGATGCTGCAAGAGGAGATGGACCCGGTTCCTAAAGTGAAAGGAGGGAGTGAGGAGATCTCTTCCTGGAGAATTTGACATCAGTCAGATAGCAGTGATGGGCATGTGACTATTTTGTTGGAGGTGAGCGGGCCTTGCATTCAGTGGTGGATAGAAAAAGTGCACTTGTCTCAAGAAGATTTGAATAGTTTATACATGGATACACAGAGCACTGGGTGCTGGGCTGTTTATTTTCGTTCTGTTGATTTGAGTTTTTTATGGACTTTGTCAGTTTTTGACATACTAAGTGTTGTGCAACACTATACTGTATGATTTTTTAAATATAAATGGTGAGGTGAAAAGTGTTATAGCTGGCGATACAGGAGTGGTTATAATAATAGTTACTGTATATTCCATCAGTGTCCCCCCACCATCAGTATCCTCCACCATCAGTGCCCCCTTCATCACATGCTGCGAGCCGGCATCCAGCATGAGAAGGAGAAGGTGGGCTATCAACTCACAGAGCGCCGCTCTGCATTATCTCCTTCGGGCTCTTTCTGGCATCAGAGCAACCGGGGGCCAATTGCCACCCAGTCCGCCCCTGCCATGACTCCTCCCCACCTCCCCCTCCTGTCGGTGTGCAGGAAAGCATCACAGTCGAGGAGGAGGCAGGTTCAGCTGTAAGCCGCTGTGAGCTGTATATGTGAGGCAGCTGGCATCTCTCACTGCTGCCTTCCTGTCACATTTACACAGCTATGCTTGCGGCATGTGGGACACCAGACACCCCGCATAAGCAGCAGGGTGGGTGTTACTGGTGCCTGCACTGGTGCATGCTTATGGCAAAGCCACTGGAGCCAAGTGCTGGAATTTGTTCCAGCACTTGGCTCCACTTTGGGACAAAGCCTTCATTCGCTGGGACGCCGGGACTTGCATCAAGTCCCAGGATAGTCCCAGCGAATCCATGACAGTTGGGAGGTATGCAACTGTGCTGATTAAACGAAAATCGTATGATCTGGCATTGTACGGAAATCATTTTCGTGCATGTCTGTTCAGATTATATCGGATAAACTGTCATGATTGTCTCTCAAAAGCTCTGTACTAAAGATCCGATTATCCTACGATTGTTTAGAAAGTGGTATTTTTCGTACTTTTCTGATCATGTGTACGAGGCTTAACTCTGTGAAGCTTTGAATCGCGCACCACAGTGCCCCCTACCTCAGTCAGAATGGACAGCTCCTGGAGAGGTGTAAAGAGGTCCGGCAGCTTTCTGTTCTAGGGTGAATTCACCCTTACACTTTGCAGACCTAATTATCAAGTTTATTTCATCTTAAGCATTAATGAGATTATAGGTTACCTTTGAGACATATGAATATTAGGTCCACTGTCGTTAACCTTTCAACCGATTTGACCAGCATAAATTAGTCTCCATCAAACTCAAAGAGTGCATATGCTTTGCAGTTTCCATTGTTGTATTTAAATCTTTCTATTTCTTCTTATTATCTTAAATTAATTATTGCCAGAGAACTAGAGCCCATCTGCATCTAGAACTACAGATCTATGACTGTAAGTGCCATTGCCCCTTTAAGCTGAAGTGCAGCCTGGTGATTTTCAAGAGGGCATTAAGTGCAATACAGTTCCATCATCACATTGTTAACCTTTTGAGCTGCTCATCTCCTAGAGCACAGATTGATAACAGCATATTATTTTATTAATTTTCCCTACTCGTTCACCATGGATATCAATTATCTGTACTATGAATAATGTAAGACCCATCTATCACAGCACAGCTGTAGAACGTTGGGAGTCAAACCTCGAAACCAAGGACTTGACATATTTGTTTAGAGATCACACAACTCCATACTGAAATCTATCATTTAATTAATTCACTTTTTCAATGCTATGTTGCTTTCATGGATCCCACTAGGGATCGAATTGTTTTCTTGCGTAAGGAAATATATTCACGTTCAATGCAGCCAACACTTAGACCACAACTGTTTTTCAGTTACACTAAATAATCTCCTAGATTGATGTGGTTTTAACTAAAGAGGTGAAAGAGAGGACATTTTTTCTTTCAAAATGTTTTTTTTTCCCCGAGTAAAATATATATGTCTCTAATTACCGTGATACTAGCGGTAATTTGAAGCAGACAAAATAAATTCCTCTCTTTTTGTTTGGAGTGGCTTTTGGTTTGGATTTATTTGATAGGCTCTGGCTTGTTTATCCAATCCCCAAGAATTTTACCTCAGCTATTCACATTAGTATACGGCTAATGCAATTATATGTGCATGTATATTGTTTTAAATGACTAAGCTGTAATAGCGTGCACTCCAAACTCTGGGTCCAACTTGTATTTAAATTGGTGCGTCGCTCTATAAACATAGCTGAAAAGCGCACTGTTCCTGCGGTGGGAGGCTGTCATTCTTTCAATCAGGCTTCTGAGATTTAGACTGTCTGAGGAGGTCTAACGCTACAAAGGCTTTTTAACATATTTAGAAGAAAACCTAATCTGCTGACTGCCACTTTAAACCACCTCCTAGCACGTTTGCCGCTTGACATCTGCTGATACGGTTTTGACTAGAAGGCTTTATCAAGTCTAAAGTGGTTTCTATTTGCCTCGTGCATTGTCACTTAAAGGGAAAAAAATATTAAAAGAAAGCAGTGTTTTAGACAAGATGGCATTAAGAAAATATAAACTTCAATTGACAAGAGCATTAACCTGAAGGTGAGGTAAAATCTCACTAACAATGAGGCCTAGGCCTTCTAAATCTCCCCATTTTGTAAATGTCAAGTGATTTCTTTGTGCCATAAAAATAATTTCCTCTTTCCGCTCCCTTCTATTCGGCTAAACAAATATGTACAGATCAGAAATAATGTGTATATATACAGTATATTATGAATGCACAGCCTAATATATAGGCAATGATAGTGTTTGCTTTGCCACCAAGTCTGAGCTTGAGTTAAAAGCTTGTCAATTCAAGTAATATAAAGAATAAGTTTATGTAACATAAAATGGATTGAAATATTACATGCATTTTATTTTTTATTTTCTTTTATTAATGTAATAGCTTTTTCAGTGTAGCATTGATGCCACTGTGGGCTGATTTATTTATTTTATTATTCTGATGCTTTTCCATTGTCATAGTAAAGAAAAAAAAGTCTTTAAGCTGTGGAAGTTAGAAAAATAAAAATTGCATTGGCTTTCATTTAGGTACAAATGAAAAGAAATAAAGGCTTTACCTTCAGAAGCATAACAATGGTTTTATGCATCTGATGTGACATGTTTTGTACTAATGTTCAGTTATCGCTGTTGTGGAATTATATGGACCTTCCATGTAATAAATAGGAGCTGTAGGTTTAAAGTGCACCAAATTAACCATTGGGCAGAATAAGCACAATTGCTTACAATTTATTGCTAAATAAAATATATATTAAATACAGTATATAATGAACAATATCTTTCTAAAAGTTTCTATGTAATATAGCTGTGGGATCTGGCTTGAAACAAGGGGCTGATTTACTAAAACAGGAAAAACAAAAAATCTGGTGCAACTCTGCAGCTTCTAGGTTTTCATGTCAAAGCTTAATTGAGAAAGCTGAAAGGAGAAGTACAGCCAAAGCTCGTTTGGCTGTACTTTTCCTATGGATCACAGGAATGTAGTGCATTTTCAGCCAACAGGGTGCTGAAGCCTGCTGTTAGCTGACATCACAGAGCTGGTCCGGGCTGGGGAAAGATCGTGACCATATGGTCGAGATCCACCCCGGAGCCTTGACCGGCACCTGACAAGGCCTCTCGGGGATCCGCTGAGAGCCTGAGTCAGCTGCTCTCACCCCCTCCACAGTGCCACAGGGAGACATAACAGAAAGCCGGTGACTGACCAGCCCTCTGCTCATGGAGCACGGTGAACTGAGTGATCAGAAGTTCATTGCTCGGTTCTCAGTCTTAGAGCCAGCGGGGGACATATGCAGCATCAAGCCGATGCTGCATCCACCTTGGTAAGTATGATTCTTAAAGAAAAAAAAAAATCTTGAACTTCTCTTTGAAGTTAGAAGCTGATTGGCTACAGTGTACAGCTTCACTCGATTTTGCACACTCTGGTTGTAATAAATCAACACCTATGTGTCCCATCTAAAGACAGGTCTCATGCATTAAGAAAACTAGGTCACTGGACTAACAGCCACACATGTACAGTAAATGAACTGTCCCAGTTCACTTTACATAAAGTGACTCACCATGAAAGAACATTCCGCTGGTTATAACATTCCTTGTCAGATAAGTGGTTGAAAAGTCCTGCAGTTAAACATTTTAGAGTGTATGTCCAACCAGAACTTATTTTAACTTTTGGATAGAGTAGC
The DNA here is from genome assembly GCA_018402905.1 of Glandirana rugosa. NCBI lineage: Eukaryota > Metazoa > Chordata > Amphibia > Anura > Ranidae > Glandirana > Glandirana rugosa. Next base: position 1,413,028 of record BLSH010053187.1, on the reverse strand, counting down.
CCGTTTGCATTTTACTGCCATTTAGGGCTAGATAGGAGTTTTAAAGCCTCCCTGATATTCAAAATAAAAACAATTTAGCTAGATATACTTTTTAAGTGGTATGGAGCAACAAACCTTCAAGGTCAATGAAGTACGTAAGTCCAGTTCTAATCGTGACTGACGCATTGCCTGTGTATACCCACAGCAATTAATCAAGTCTTCGGGAAGATGTTGGAGTTACAAAGGGTGATCTTTGTATTAGAGACAACAAAGAACCGTTAGTGGGTGTTCCAAGACCAACCGATTACAGCAAGATCTAATTATTGACTGTTCTTTAGATGTTCTCAGTCTCTCTTGTGCCGTTTCCTCTTCTTTGTAATCCATCTCTGTCCTGTTCACACCCCCCCCCCCCCAATGGCACCATAATCTTCTGGTACATTATTACCACTAAGGGACTGTCACAAGTCATCATTGGGAGAGCCTAACAATGCCTGCTCTTTCCCACCTAACTGCACCATTCATAGAAGCCATGCTACAGCTTCTATGAATGGAACAGGATCTAAGATCTTAGAAGCTGTAGTATGGCTTTTATGAATTGCACAGCTAAACCGAAAGGGCAGACATAGTCTGGCACTTTTGATGAAAGTCTGTGACAGCCCATTCATTGTATTGATCACTGTAGCACTGGAAGATTATGGCGACTGGGGTTAGGGGGTGGACAGGACAAAGGAGGATAACTACTAAAAGAAATGGGATTAGCACAAGGGACACATCCTATGGACTATCATTTATGTCCCTTGTACTGATTTTTCTGTTATTACTTTTGGCTGCACTTAGGCGCTGCATACTAGCTCATTATGTCTTTGCTTTGCAGGGTTTTTTTTTTTTTTTTTGGGGGGGGGGGGGGGGGGG